>SJYX01004099.1:98860-152980 GCA_006410675.1 Oreotragus oreotragus | reverse complement strand
TCAGGTCATAATCAACTGCTCCTTTAAAAGGACTCTTCCATGTTTCTTGGTGGCTTTAGCACCTCTCTCACAGTTTTTTAACCCCCTTGGTAACTAGCCTGACTTCATGGTCCCTGACTTCTTCAATGCCAGTGTTTTATATCAACTTTAAAGTTGTTGTGCTCCCTTTCTTACCACAATACTATTTTAATCTTACATATGGTTCATTTCTTTTGAATTCCCATTTCCCCATGACTTTCTGGGCTTTGAAGTCCTTTTTCTGGACCAGTAGCACTCATCTAACTTTATAGTCATCCTTACCCTCAGGGTCATCTGTTTTGACAGTTGCTTTCTTTTTTGTTCTAGAATCTTTTACACATTTAGTCTTGCTTACCTGGCTTAAAGGCCAAAGACTTGAACATCATCTTCTACTGAACTTTATGCTCAATTCTAAACTACCAAATAGTGCTTGATTCAGATCAACTCTGTCTTTAACTTGAATTGGGACCTGTCTTTTTATTTTTAAAAATAAGAAGTATACTCTTATTTTTATCTGTAGTATCTTCAGTTCAGTTCAGTCGCTCAATCGTGTCCGACTCTTTGTGACTCCATGAATTGCAGCATGCCAGGCCTCCCTATCCATCACCAACTCCCGGAGTTCACTCAAACTCATGTCCATCGAGTCTGTGATGCCATCCAGCCATCTCATCCTCTGTCGTCCCCTTCTCCTCTTGCCCCCAATCTCTCCCAGCATCAGAGTCTTTTCCAATGGGTCATCTCTTCCCATCAGGTGGCCAAAGTATTGGAGTTTCAGCTTTAACATCAGTCCTTCCAAAGAATACCCAGGGCTGATCTCCTTTAGAATGGACTGGTTGGATCTCCTTGCAGCAAGATAGTATCTTATTAACACTTTATTTTAAATTCTCTTAGTTGTCACCCTGGCCTACTATAATTACTCAGCTGGAGTCCATCCTTTTAGTTAATCTTTTCAGTCTCAAGTATTTTTCCTGTTACCTTCATCCAGACATTGATCTCAGAAATCCACATGTTCCACTTCGCAGTTAACCCTGCCCCTTATCTCCTCTAGTTCTTCCACAGCTTCTTTCAGTTAACATACAACTTAGTCTCTTATTTGTCAGGTTCCTTTTGCTTGCAAATGATTTCAAGTATTTTTTTAAGATGAGAGATATTCGTCTGTACTACTTACCTTCCTTAATTCTTGACTTATTACCATGAACATTTATAAAAAGTATTTGTTACTAGCATTTTCGTGATTCATTTTTTCACCTTTTGAGTATCGTCTTCACCTAACACTGCCCCTTTAAAGATTATCTGTCAAGTACTTATCTCTGTATTCATTTTTTTCACTCTTATCACTCTATGAGTTCTTTTGAGTCGTTGTCACTCACTTTTGAAACTATTCTCTTCAGCTTTAGTTTAATTATTAACACTATTTTTCTTCTTCCTTTTTGCCTACTCCTGTTTCATTGCCTTTTCTTCCTTCATCTTTTCTCGCCTCTTTACATTTCCTTTCTTGGTAACGTAATCAGTGTCACTTTTACCTTTCAACTTTAAATCTTCCAGTTTCAGTCCTTAGTTTTCCTAAGATGTAACTCTATATTTCTAATTATTTTTATTATTTTTTTTAACTTTGACTCATTAGCATCTAGAAAGAACATAAATAAACCAAGCATTCTCATCTTTCCAGAATTGACATGACTGCTGTCCAGACACTCTCTCAGGGCATCATTTGTGTGGATGTGGAATACAGCTGGAAAAAAATGCACTGTCCCAAGTTTCTTAAGCTTGTGTAGTTCTCTTATTCTGCCACTGTGCATCATGGCTTCCTAGGATACTACCCTCTGCTTTCTGCCTCTCTGCCTCCCACCTGCTGCAGTGGACTGCACCTATAATCCATTTCCTCTTAACCAGGCCCTGGCATCCTTTGTTGAGAATACTTCTGTGTGGAAAGTCTTTTGTTCTTTGACCAATACTTTGCCGCCCCAGTGCAGCTTTAATCTGCATTTAGTTTGTAGGGGATCAAGTCAGAAAATATTTTATGTTTTCTTAGGCCAAGATTCATTCTATTCCTCCCTCTCCCATTTATCATAGGCTTCTTATTTGTCTTATAAAACCTCCAAATGTGTTCTATTCCAAAGCATTCCCAATTAGCCTATCTCCCTTTATTATGTTTAGTTGTGTAATAAAACTATTATCTCCTTGAGAAGTAGCTCTTTATGTTTACCATGTCACCTAGCACATTACAGACAGCAAGTGAGAGTCATTAGTGTAATTACAAAAAAGGCTCTAATAAAATCTCAAGAGTATATTAAAAAAACTTACACCGTTGAAACATCTTTGAAATAAGACTCTTACAAAGAAGAGCATCATTAAACATTAATTTTCAGTGATTTTTTTGAAGTAGCACTATTTAGGTTTGATTGTTTAAATTATTGCACCTTATTTGCTAATAGCTTTTAGGTGGCAGTAGAAGTCATTTGAAAAAAATGAATTGCTGTGTGATACTGCTATTCTTCAACATTATGTATAAGAAAGAAAGCTTTTTCTCTACATGTAATAGAGTTAAGGTCACAGACAAGTACTTAATATTTTTTTCTGGCAGAATTTACTTACTCTTTACTAAGAAGTATGGTAAACTGAACTGATGGTGAAGAATATGACAAATCTGGATTTGAAAACAGAACTCACCATTTATTACATGTGTCACTTTGGGCAAGTTATTTAACTGATTCCCATTTTTCTTTTCTTGAAGAAAAAGTTATCATTATTGGGGAAAGGTACTTAAAATGTTTAATAAAATCATTTGCGCTTAGGAGATATTCAAGTAATTATAGGTATTATTTCTAAATTGGCATTACTAGGTATTGTAGATAAAGCTCTTGCCTTTAATTTTCACAATTTAGTAGGAGAGATATATTTACCTAGCTTAATGTGATAAATAAATAACTGTGTGAGCCCAGAGAAGGTAAGGATGAAGTCTTTAAACAAGAAATAAGAAGGTATTGTATAAGTGACATTTCACTTATGATTTGAAGGATGATTTAAAAGTTTTCCAAGGAAAAAGAAAGCTGGTATAACAATTTGTTCCTATACAATAAATAAGATTGCTGAATTAATTTTTATAAGCTATGCTTTAGTTCATTATATATTTTTTGTAGATTTATTTATTGGCATGAAATAATGGTCATTAGAAGAACAGATAGATTATTGTGATTACTTCATAAATGGTCTCCTGTCCACAATCCACCACTTGGCCCCTTTTCCATTTTTTTCCTTTCTTTTGTTACTAACATCTGGTCAGGTCATTTTTTGGCCTGAAATCCTTCACCTACCTAATATTAATAGGATGAAGTTCAGATTTTCTGGAGAATATGAGACCTTTTAATATCTGATTCCTAACTACTTTTCCAGTGCTTTCAACTCTTATTTGCTTTTCCTGGAATAAGTCAGTACAGAGACCTTCCTAACTGAAATATAATCCTGACAGTTAGCTGACTTCTCCATTTACCTTCAGCTTTCCCTCATGCAACTACAAAACTATATGTATCGCTGTTGATGTTTATCTTATGGTAATTATATATTTATGCATATGTACTCACTTGTTGAGCCAGTGTTTAATAGGCATTTCTTCTGAGCCAGCTGCTTTTTGACTGTCTTCCCCTGCTAACCCTGGAACATGAATTCTAAGGCAGACAACCTGCCTTTCTTATCGTATCTTTAACTTCTAGTCCAGTGTTTTAAATAGTAGGCATACTGTCAGTATTGTTGGATATTTAGGAAACTGGTTTTTGTATTTCTTTGGAATTAAAGTTTTTACTTATACCAAATCAAGATTGTTAAGAAAAGATGGACAAAGGGAGTTTTTTTCCCCATCTAGTCTTATTGAGGTCTAATTTATATACAATAATATTCACCTATTTTTAGAGAACAGCTTAATGAGTTTTGATAATTATATATAAATATAAACGTGGTGAATTTTCAAAACCTAGATTTAAATGTTATATTTTACTGTATTGTAATAAAAATCTTAACTTTTTTTCCCCTTTCTTAGATTATTTACACATTGTTATTAACTTCACTCAGGTCTAGAAGAAAGGTAGTTTTTTCCCCTCTTTATTTATGAGCTGCAGATTCATTTTTCCATTCCTATAATACACAAAACTAGAAGAATGGAATTTGTGTAATAAATATAGAGAGTATAATTCATTTTTATAGATTGGGAACTTAAAACTGAATTCAGACAATGAAAAATTTTAAAGTACCAACATTTTAATAAGGTGTAAGTTAGACAGAAATGGAAGCCATCAAAATACCCTAAAATGTAACTTTTTCCTCTCCTCATACCAAATAAAGAAAGCAATCTGTTTGAGGAGAAGGAAGAAAGAGCTTTTAAAAGTTAACTTTAAAATCTCATTTTAAAATTTAATTTACTTGGTTCACTTCTGGTAATCAGATAAAATCTTGGACACTCCTCTGAGAACATAGCAGTTGTATGAACACTTTTTTGCGTATAATTTCAGTGTTTCCCAACCTTCCTGATGGTCTCTTCCTAAAAAATTATTCAATTATTTTTGTCATATTACATTGAATTTATAAACTCTATGGTAGTAATTATCCCCAGATTGAGGAAATGACTTAGAAATCTGAGGATGTTTTCTAGGGATTAAAACTGTCAGAGTATTTCTTTTCCAATACATACATGCTCTGCTTGTGATGATTATTTCTGAGAACTGACCTGGCGTGTTGGCTACTTTAGATCTGTCATTGCAAGCTCCTGCTCTTCAAACTTCAGCTTGCATAAGAATTACTGAAAAAGCTTGTTAAAACAGCTTCCTGGACCTCGCTGCCAGAGATTAATTCAGTAGGTGTGTGTGGGGCATAGACTTTGCATTTCTAAATAAGCTCCTAGATGATATTGATGTTATTAGTCTATGACTACATTTTTATATGTGCTAAGTGGTACTGTGCTAAGCTAATCCTGGTTTTCTAGCATAGAAAAGCTTTCCTTATCAGATTAAAAGAGTATATATAAAAGAAAGCTGTTATCATTGGCTGCAAAGCTTGGTTAGGGGTTTTCTATTCTGTGCTTAGAGGGGGGCATCATTTTAGGTCAAGAATTCTGTTTTAATTTGTTTTTGTTTTAAAGTCTACTGGCAATTGCAAAGAGCTCTCTAAATGCTTGATTTTACAAATGGTAAACAGTGGCCTTTTAAATACTATTACTTCCAAGATCATTTGGATTCTTCTCCCCTTCCTCAAACATGGATTCGTCTCCCCTTCCTCCCCTTCCTCTCCCCTCCCCCTTAACACAGACATGTTAAGTTAGAAAAAGATTTTTCTAAATGATTATTATTGGTAATTGTTCATGTTATGGGCAAAAATGTTATTAGCAAGAATTTTAAATTGTTTTCAACTATTTTAACAGTTCAAAAAAAGAATTTCATGTGACTTTTTTCTTACACTCTTGAGTATGTAAAAGTGTGGTACTGATCAAATGAGAATATGCTCAGTAAAATACATTTCACTGGAAAATAGATAAATTTATGTCAAAATACTGATTTAAACAGGATTATTTGTATCATGATATTCAAAATAGAAATTTAAGTATAGACTTGATGTATAGCTATAAATTAATGACTTACCATATAGTAAAATTAATAAAATCTGTTTTGTCTCTCTCAGCTTTCATAGTAACCGTCCAAGTAAAAGGTTTTGTATCTTTAAGAAATATTCAGAAGATCTCAGGTAACTAGTTGATCTTTTAAATATTTTTCCATTGAAAAATTGTATGACTTAAATCTGCTATATATAGCATTTTTATCAAGATACAGTTCATATATCATGCAATCCACGTGTTTAAGTTGTACAATTAATAGTTTGTGGTATATTCACAGGGTTGTGCAGTCACCACAGTTAATTTTAGCACATTTTTGTCACTTGAGGAAGACACTTAGTTTCTTAAGCTTGTGTAGTTCTCTTATTCTGCCACTGTGCATCATGGCTTCCTAGGATACTACGCTCTGCTTTCTGCCTCTCTGCCTCCCACCTGCTGCAGTGGACTGCACCTATAATCCATTTCCTCTTAACCAGGCCCTGGCATCCTTTGTTGAGAATGCTTCTGTGTGGAAAGTCTTTTGTTCTTTGACCAATACTTTGCCGCCCCAGTGCAGCTTTAATCTGCATTTAGTTTGTAGGGGATCAAGTCAGAAAATATTTTATGTTTTCTTAGGCCAAGATTCATTCTATTCCTCCCTCTCCCATTTATCATAGGCTTCTTATTTGTCTTATAAAACCTCCAAATGTGTTCTATTCCAAAGCATTCCCAATTAGCCTATCTCCCTTTATTATGTTTAGTTGTGTAATAAAACTATTATCTCCTTGAGAAGTAGCTCTTTATGTTTACCATGTCACCTAGCACATTACAGACAGCAAGTGAGAGTCATTAGTGTAATTACAAAAAAGGCTCTAATAAAATCTCAAGAGTATATTAAAAAAACTTACACCGTTGAAACATCTTTGAAATAAGACTCTTACAAAGAAGAGCATCATTAAACATTAATTTTCAGTGATTTTTTTGAAGTAGCACTATTTAGGTTTGATTGTTTAAATTATTGCACCTTATTTGCTAATAGGTTTTAGGTGGCAGTAGAAGTCATTTGAAAAAAATGAATTGCTGTGTGATACTGCTATTCTTCAACATTATGTATAAGAAAGAAAGCTTTTTCTCTACATGTAATAGAGTTAAGGTCACAGACAAGTACTTAATATTTTTTTCTGGCAGAATTTACTTACTCTTTACTAAGAAGTATGGTAAACTGAACTGATGGTGAAGAATATGACAAATCTGGATTTGAAAACAGAACTCACCATTTATTACATGTGTCACTTTGGGCAAGTTATTTAACTGATTCCCATTTTTCTTTTCTTGAAGAAAAAGTTATCATTATTGGGGAAAGGTACTTAAAATGTTTAATAAAATCATTTGCGCTTAGGAGATATTCAAGTAATTATAGGTATTATTTCTAAATTGGCATTACTAGGTATTGTAGATAAAGCTCTTGCCTTTAATTTTCACAATTTAGTAGGAGAGATATATTTACCTAGCTTAATGTGATAAATAAATAACTGTGTGAGCCCAGAGAAGGTAAAGATGAAGTCTTTAAACAAGAAATAAGAAGGTATTGTATAAGTGACATTTCACTTATGATTTGAAGGATGATTTAAAAGTTTTCCAAGGAAAAAGAAAGCTGGTATAACAATTTGTTCCTATACAATAAATAAGATTGCTGAATTAATTTTTATAAGCTATGCTTTAGTTCATTATATATTTTTTGTAGATTTATTTATTGGCATGAAATAATGGTCATTAGAAGAACAGATAGATTATTGTGATTACTTCATAAATGGTCTCCTGTCCACAATCCACCACTTGGCCCCTTTTCCATTTTTTTCCTTTCTTTTGTTACTAACATCTGGTCAGGTCATTTTTTGGCCTGAAATCCTTCACCTACCTAATATTAATAGGATGAAGTTCAGATTTTCTGGAGAATATGAGACCTTTTAATATCTGATTCCTAACTACTTTTCCAGTGCTTTCAACTCTTATTTGCTTTTCCTGGAATAAGTCAGTACAGAGACCTTCCTAACTGAAATATAATCCTGACAGTTAGCTGACTTCTCCATTTACCTTCAGCTTTCCCTCATGCAACTACAAAACTATATGTATCGCTGTTGATGTTTATCTTATGGTAATTATATATTTATGCATATGTACTCACTTGTTGAGCCAGTGTTTAATAGGCATTTCTTCTGAGCCAGCTGCTTTTTGACTGTCTTCCCCTGCTAACCCTGGAACATGAATTCTAAGGCAGACAACCTGCCTTTCTTATCGTATCTTTAACTTCTAGTCCAGTGTTTTAAATAGTAGGCATACTGTCAGTATTGTTGGATATTTAGGAAACTGGTTTTTGTATTTCTTTGGAATTAAAGTTTTTACTTATACCAAATCAAGATTGTTAAGAAAAGATGGACAAAGGGAGTTTTTTTCCCCATCTAGTCTTATTGAGGTCTAATTTATATACAATAATATTCACCTATTTTTAGAGAACAGCTTAATGAGTTTTGATAATTATATATAAATATAAACGTGGTGAATTTTCAAAACCTAGATTTAAATGTTATATTTTACTGTATTGTAATAAAAATCTTAACTTTTTTTCCCCTTTCTTAGATTATTTACACATTGTTATTAACTTCACTCAGGTCTAGAAGAAAGGTAGTTTTTTCCCCTCTTTATTTATGAGCTGCAGATTCATTTTTCCATTCCTATAATACACAAAACTAGAAGAATGGAATTTGTGTAATAAATATAGAGAGTATAATTCATTTTTATAGATTGGGAACTTAAAACTGAATTCAGACAATGAAAAATTTTAAAGTACCAACATTTTAATAAGGTGTAAGTTAGACAGAAATGGAAGCCATCAAAATACCCTAAAATGTAACTTTTTCCTCTCCTCATACCAAATAAAGAAAGCAATCTGTTTGAGGAGAAGGAAGAAAGAGCTTTTAAAAGTTAACTTTAAAATCTCATTTTAAAATTTAATTTACTTGGTTCACTTCTGGTAATCAGATAAAATCTTGGACACTCCTCTGAGAACATAGCAGTTGTATGAACACTTTTTTGCGTATAATTTCAGTGTTTCCCAACCTTCCTGATGGTCTCTTCCTAAAAAATTATTCAATTATTTTTGTCATATTACATTGAATTTATAAACTCTATGGTAGTAATTATCCCCAGATTGAGGAAATGACTTAGAAATCTGAGGATGTTTTCTAGGGATTAAAACTGTCAGAGTATTTCTTTTCCAATACATACATGCTCTGCTTGTGATGATTATTTCTGAGAATTGACCTGGCGTGTTGGCTACTTTAGATCTGTCATTGCAAGCTCCTGCTCTTCAAACTTCAGCTTGCATAAGAATTACTGAAAAAGCTTGTTAAAACAGCTTCCTGGACCTCGCTGCCAGAGATTAATTCAGTAGGTGTGTGTGGGGCATAGACTTTGCATTTCTAAATAAGCTCCTAGATGATATTGATGTTATTAGTCTATGACTACATTTTTATATGTGCTAAGTGGTACTGTGCTAAGCTAATCCTGGTTTTCTAGCATAGAAAAGCTTTCCTTATCAGATTAAAAGAGTATATATAAAAGAAAGCTGTTATCATTGGCTGCAAAACTTGGTTAGGGGTTTTCTATTCTGTGCTTAGAGGGGGGCATCGTTTTAGGTCAAGAATTCTGTTTTAATTTGTTTTTGTTTTAAAGTCTACTGGCAATTGCAAAGAGCTCTCTAAATGCTTGATTTTACAAATGGTAAACAGTGGCCTTTTAAATACTATTACTTCCAAGATCATTTGGATTCTTCTCCCCTTCCTCAAACATGGATTCGTCTCCCCTTCCTCCCCTTCCTCTCCCCTCCCCCTTAACACAGACATGTTAAGTTAGAAAATGATTTTTCTAAATGATTATTATTGGTAATTGTTCATGTTATGGGCAAAAATGTTATTAGCAAGAATTTTAAATTGTTTTCAACTATTTTAACAGTTCAAAAAAAGAATTTCATGTGACTTTTTTCTTACACTCTTGAGTATGTAAAAGTGTGGTACTGATCAAATGAGAATATGCTCAGTAAAATACATTTCACTGGAAAATAGATAAATTTATGTCAAAATACTGATTTAAACAGGATTATTTGTATCATGATATTCAAAATAGAAATTTAAGTATAGACTTGATGTATAGCTATAAATTAATGACTTACCATATAGTAAAATTAATAAAATCTGTTTTGTCTCTCTCAGCTTTCATAGTAACCGTCCAAGTAAAAGGTTTTGTATCTTTAAGAAATATTCAGAAGATCTCAGGTAACTAGTTGATCTTTTAAATATTTTTCCATTGAAAAATTGTATGACTTAAATCTGCTATATATAGCATTTTTATCAAGATACAGTTCATATATCATGCAATCCACGTGTTTAAGTTGTACAATTAATAGTTTGTGGTATATTCACAGGGTTGTGCAGTCACCACAGTTAATTTTAGCACATTTTTGTCACTTGAGGAAGACACTGTACCCATTAGTGGTTATGTTTATTTCCTTCCAACTCCTTTTATCCTTAAGCAACTGCTAATCTATTTTCTGTCTATATAGATTTGCCTATTCTGGACATTTCATGTAAATGGAATGATAAAATATATGATCCTTTGTTATTCCGTTTAGCATGTTTTCAAGAGTTACCCATATTGTTGTGTATGTCAGTACTTCTTTTTCTTATTGCTGAATAATATTCTATTGTATGTATATTATAGTTTGTTTATCCATTTAGGTTATTTTAACTTTGAAGCCATTCATACTGATGTTATGAACATTTGTGTATTTATTTTTGTCTGGACATGTCTTTTCGTTTTTCTTTAGTATGTATCTAGGATTAGAATTGCTGGGTTATATGGTAACTCTGTGTCAAACTTTTGAGGAACTACTAGACTGTTTTACAAAGTACCTGATTAGTCTATATTCTGTCACTAGATTTGTTTCAGCGGTGACCAGTGGTGTCAAATTGAAGCTTTCATGTATTTGCATCGTAAAATGAGAACAAAATGTATATTTGTTCCAATATTATTTGAATAGTGTTCCAATAATGTTCCAATATTATTTGAATAATTTCCAATATTATTTGAATAGTGAAAAGAGGCCTAAAATATGCAGTAAAGTGACACTTTTTTAGTTTTGAAGTAAATTTCTTAAGCCACTGAAATTCTTGAAATTAGTACATAGTCATTTTAAATTTTACTTTTTCAAATTAAGGAAAGTGTGCTACTTGCTTACTGTGCAGAAAGAACTGTTGGTGAATATTTCTAAACACATTGGTTTTACCACATGAATCCACTGAGCACCATGTTTTTCATATTCTTCTGCATTGTTTATAACCCACTGCTCTTTATTATTTTGTCTTTATTGCCAATGCTTCTTGAAATATCAGTATCTTTGCTGCACCAAGCTAATATATACAGATATGATTAACCAGTACTTGTTTTGATATGTTGGGTTAGTGGAAAATCTGAAAGAGAGGATGATATTATGTCTCAGAGCCTTTGTACTTACTATTCTCTGAGACTAGTTTGCTCTTTCCCAGATTTCTGTATGGTTAGCTCCTTTATCGGGGAAGGCANGAATTTAATAACTGCACTGAGGGTTACTTTTTTCAAAGAGAAGTGAGATTACTTTACTTGGAATGATTTACATAGGTGTTAATTTACTTGGTTTTCAAGGATGAGTATTATTTATACTGATAGAAGAGTTTGATAAAGTTCATTTAAGCTGAACAGACTAAATTTTATTAGTTTCATTTGTACTTCAGTTACCTTTAAACAATTTAACATCATTTATATGTTAAATCTTATTTGATTTTCTTTTAAATAGTTCTTCAGATGCTTGATCCATAAGCTCCCAAGTGCTTAACTCTAACCAACATAATAAACATAGTGGTTTTCTAAGTTCTCTGAAACATTCACATATTTTTGCAGGCTTAATAATATTTTAAACTAAAAATGTTTAAGCACATTTTAAATTAGAGTCTTAATTTTACATACTATAATATGAAATTATGTTTAAATACTTCAAATAGCAAATGCTACACAGTTTGATTCAATAACTGTAAAAACTATTGCTGAATTCAACAAAGAGTATTGATGACTATGGGAATTGTTTCCTAACCTTTTTGAAAGTTTATTTTCACTACATATTTCATTTAAGAACTACGTTACCCAGTTAAGTTTTGTTAAAGGAACCAGTAATTTAGGTTCAAGCAAGTGGGCCAGTTGACATTACTGGGATGCAAAATAACTCAGACTTTGGACTTAAGTAGTGACTTAGCCCTTCAGTTAATTAAGTGTTACATGAGAATCATACCAACCTTGGTTGCTTGTGGTGAGAATAAACTAAATAATGTATGGCAAAATCTTTAACAAATAGTATGCAATGATAAGTGGTTCAGTGATAAAGAACCCGCTTGCCAAGCAGGAGGCATGGATTCAATCTCTGGGTCAGAAAGATACCCTGGAGAAGAAAATGACGACCCACTCCAGTATTCTTGATGGGGAAATTCCATGGACAGAGAAGTTTGGTGAACTGTAGTCTATGGGGTCACAAAGAGTCAGACATGACTTAGCAACGAAACAGCAACAGCATGCAATGGTAGCATCCATAACATGATATATTTTTAGAACCTTCTCATTTCTAATTTTTTCCTCTCCTAGATAAACATTAGATAAATGTTCCACTAGAGACAGACTGTAGTTTTCAGTCATCATTATATTCACAATACAATATACTAGTAGTATGCTGCTACTGCTGCTGCTAGGTCATGTCGGTCATGTCTGACTCTGTGCGACCCCATAGACAGCAGCCCACCAGGCTCCCCCTGTCCCTGGGATTCTCCAGGCAAGAACACTGGAGTATGTTGCCATTTCCTTCTCCAATGCATGAAAGTGAAAAGTGAAAGTGAAGTCTGTCAATCGTGTCCGACTCTTAGCGACCCAATGGACTGCAGCCTACCAGGCTCCCCATCCATAGGATTTTCCAGGCAAGAGTACTTCAGTACTCTTGGCAAGGTTGCCATTGCCTTCTCCAAAATGAAACCTTAGTAAATATGTATTGACTTGTATATATATTGTACATTTATATATATTATACTTTTGTTTTGAAGATGGGCATAGGCTTCCCTGGTGTTTTAGACAGTAAAAAATATGCTTGCTAATGCAGGTAACTGGGATTCAATCCCTGGGTCAGGAAGAACCCCTGGAGAAGGAAGTGACAACCCGCTCAAGTATTCATTCTTGCCTGGAGAATTCCATGGACAGAGAAGCCTAACGGGCTATATAGTCCATGGGGTTGCAAAGGGTTGGACATGACTGAACAACTAACACACACATAGGCACAGATAGATTGTGACTTGTCAGAGTGACACATGTTGTTAGTGCAACCAAGACTAGACTAGGTCTCGACCTTTTAGCTATTAGTAACTGGTATGAGGGAGAAAAGTTTATAAAACAAAAATACTTTCTGTCAGTAAGTGGTAGTATAATTTGAATATGAAGAGTGACAAACACTTTCATGCCATTTTCTAAAGAATCGTTTCAGTTCTATCAGGTTTACATAACAAAAATTGGAGTGATAGTTATGACACCTTTGTGTCATAGTTATAAGAGCAAATCATGAAAAACTATTCATTGAACTGTTATGTAGGTTTTCATAAAAGATAAAAATGTTTTCTTTTATACTATTTGCTTTGTTTTTTATAGGGGCATTACTCTAGTGTGCCTTAATTGTGATTTCCTAACTGATGTTTCTGGCTTAGATAATATGGCTACACACTTAAGTCAACATGAAACTCATACTTGTCAAGTTGTAATAGAGAAAGGTATGTATATATAATTGTGTTACTTCAGATTTTTGCTATTTATTCTAGTATTTTTGGTCAGCCACAGTATGTTCTCTTTACTAAATCGTTTTTCTCACTCATCATATTTCATATGCTGTTTTAAATATAAAACTTTTCTTCTAATTTCAGTTTCTGTTTGTATCCCAACTTCTGAACATCTTTCTGAGTAAGTTTAATTTTTATTCAGTGCATTTTACTTTGATGGATTTTAGCACTACTGCATTTTTAAACGTATCATTAATAGAAATGAAAAATATTAAAGTATTTTGTTTTTTTTTTTTAAAGCTGCTTGTTGAAATAGGTTCCTGCTCTTTGGAGCTCGTGACCTGGTGCAAGACAAGTTGGAATTTCCTAAGTTCAAAGTTCTGAGATGTTTTCTTACACAAAGGCAGTTAAGCAGCCAAGTTCATGACATTAGCTCTCATTATTCAGCTCTTTTCAGCTTCAAATGGGACTAGGTTCTTATTCCACCTTATCTTTGTGTCAGGTTGACATATCTTAACATTCATTTTTTCTTTTTTTCTCCAGTTGGCTCTCTCCAAAAATAACTTTTGTTGCTTTGGTCATTTCTTACTTTGCTTAGAATAATTTGTGTTTCTCTATGCTGTACTTGCCTTCAGAATAATATGTTCCAAAAGATATGGCTGTCTGTCTTTTTGTCTGTTTTGTCTGCTTTCGTAATTTCTTATAAATCTTAAGTTTTTAGGCCGGACAATTGTCTTTTCCTCATTCGTTGTCTGTCATTGTGCTATTTTTCTTATTTTTCAGATGGAGAAGCAGCCCAGAGATTTCAAAAAATGTCCAGGGTACACCTGGACAGTGTCCCCCTTCGATGAACACAACTGATGCCTGTTCTCTCTTTCCAAGGAATGTGACTAATTTGACTGTGGGGCCTGCTCTAGGTTGTGGTCTCAGGAAATCCGATCTTGGGAAGACTCCCTTCCTTCACGGCTGGCCTTCCATAAGGCTGATGCTGATATAGCCAGTGATGGTCTCAAGGCCCACCAGTTGAGCATAGCTTCCCACTGGGGGCTTTGGCTCTTGATATTAAGCTTGTGGGTCACGTCTGGCCAAAAAAATAAAATCTGTGCTTCAACGTCCCGGTTGAAGTTTAGTTATTTTGGCTGCTGCCCTTTAATCTTTCTCTAGCATGACTACATCCAAGAAGTACAAAAGCTTTGGTTATTAGGAAATACTTATTTTCATGTCCTTGGAACAACAGGTCTCTATAATTATGTTCCAGAATTTTACTTGCTTTTACTGTTATTTAAAATATATTACCCAGGAGTAAGTTTATAGTTTTTCAGCAATATCAATTATCAATTTTTTTATTTTAAAAAATTAATTTTAATTTTAATAGATTGGTTTTATGTTCTCCAAATTTATTGATGTCTATTTTTATATTCTTTTCTTTAAAAATATTGTTCAGTGTTTGCTCTGTTTTGTTAAGAACTTCAAAATATCCCCTAGAATTCTCTACAGATTTCCTATAACTGTTTATTTATAGCTTTTTAATTTAATTTGGATATTGTTCAGACCATTAAACATTATAATATGTTCTTTTTTATTTCAGGATTATTATTATTATTAATATTAATACTTGTGAATTCTAAGGTATAAAGAATTGATAACACCTCTTCTTGCAGACCTTAAAACAAGTTTTAAAGTTATATATTTGTACATCTAATACGTAATATCTACTTAGCCATTTTAATAGTTCATCTGGTAGTGTTAACATTAAAACTATGGAGGCCAATAATGCATTTGTTTCTATCGTATATAAAATGTATTTCCACATAAATATACTTCAAAAATTTGACTTTTATTTTACTTACATGGACTATAGCTCTAATAAACAGTTTTGATGGTATTATTTTCTTTTAATAAAAATTATATTGTTTAAGTGCCTCAGGAATTATTTACTAATAAAGGATCTCAGATAAAAGGTATATATTTAATCATATAAATAGGAGCATTGCCTTTATTGTTTCATGGAAGTCCTATTACTTGGCCTGCACACTGAGAGCTGTTATCTACTTAGTGAATCTTGCATTTTTTTCCCCTGGCACAACTGAAAGGTCATTTCTTTAGTACTGAATTTTATTGACACACAAAGTACCTTTTATGATCTTATTTGTCATAAGGGTTAGGCAGGCTCTGAAAGTGTGACTCAATCATGTTTTTTACTGTAAAATCAGAACTTCTGTTTTATTTTAAAACAGATTTGAAGCCAATTTAGATGCCTACTTATTATGTAATGTGCTTCTTGCTATTAATGATAGAAAATTTGAACCCATTAATTTAAAATTTCCAAACTAATTTTTACTGTAAATGAATAATTTTTCAAAAGCCCTGAAAATGGCCTCTTAGTAGGTGGATTTGGCGTTAATGCTCGTCTTTGTTCCCTTATTTGTCTCTAGGAGGTTTTGTCATTTCACTCTCTATTCTACCCAGTTTTAAAAAAAATTTAAAATTTTGCCCAGAAACAACTTTGCATTTTTAACTTAAGTTCCTTTTTCATTTATGTATATTTGCTCTACCTTGGCTATAGTTAAAAAAAAATATATGAGAAATTGTATTCTTGGTATAATGATGTAGGAGTACCGCTTTGTGTTCTTCCATAGGACTGTATCTTATCATATCAGATTCATTTTCTTCAAGTTTAAATTCTTAAAGTTCTATCACCTATAACTTCATTTTAAAAAATGGTTTAAATAAAACACCTTAGGCAGTTAGTACAAAAACATGTTCATTTTAGGCAGTTGGTCAAATTTTAATTTTGTGCTAACAAGTTTTATCTTGAGCCTAATCCTGCCTTACTATCAGGTTATTCTGACTATTTTATTCACCTGATCAGAAATTACCATTGCATGCATGTGTGCTTTTGGTTACCATTGAATAAAACGTAAGATTGGCTCAGGTTATGTCCATTGCTATTTTGAGACCCTCAGTTACCCTGTTTGTAAAATGTGAGTGCTGATTGTTCCAGAGTTCTGAGATTCTGTTGTTCAGTATTGGTTATTCTTACATTCTGTTATTTGTTCTTATGATGAGATGAATTTAGAATACTACTATGTATCCTTATCCCCATTAGCAGAAATAGGGACTCTTTGACCTTGAGAAAATTAAATGTTCATGTTATTCCTCAGCACATTTAACTCCTTCATGTACTCTTATAAAAGTAGTTCTCTTACACTTCTATTAAAGAAGGTAATTAGGTCAGTTTTTCCCAAGTTCTGTACTGTAGAACTAATATCCATAATTTATTAAGTTGGGGGGAAAGTTTCCATGGTCAAATAAATGTAAGCAATGCAAGTTAAAGTTAAGCTGATTCTTTGACATGGAATTTTTCATGCTGTATGTGGCTTGTGAATGTCTAAAGTGAAAAAATGAAGTGAAAGTGTTAGTTGCTCATTCGTGTCTGATGAACCGTAGCCTTCCAGGCTCCTCTGTCCATGGAATTCTCCAGTAGTGCTGGAGTGGGTTGCCAATTCCTCCTCCAGGGGATCTTCTTAACCCAGGGATTGAACCCAGGTCTCCTGCACTGTGGGCAGATTCTTTACTGTCTGAGCTACCAGGGAAGCCCCCTAAGAGAATATTTATTTGACCTTAGAATTGTTTTCTTTGAATAATCATGAACTTCTTAATCTCCTTGGAATAGTATGTGGAATACTGATCTGGAGTCCTTCAGATTTTATGAACTGGGAAATAAAAAGCAGCTGTGTAGGGTGTTGCCCAAGATGGGTTTCTAGACATTTCACTTAGGTTATGAATCATTTGTAAGATAGAGTTTGTAAATAGATGCTAGCAATGTACATTTTCATATTTTTAGAAATTATATCAAAAATGATAACCACCTTATTATGTTTATAAAGTCTATTAACTGCATAACAGAGATAGACCAGTTAATAGTTTATTCTGCCTCTGATTACAACAGTAAGGGATTTTTTTTGTTGGAGAGTATGGTTACTTTACATGATTTAACACTGAGAAGCTTAAGAATCTTTCATTTATTTCTGGCTTCTTTCTGTAACTCTTTATGCTTAGCTTATCAGTCTACCCACTCACCTACTTTTCTTGAGACTTATTTTCAGCCTTTTATTATCTGTTAAGGAGTTTCCTATGTAGTAAAGTTTTACTTCCTATTTAAACGGTCTCAGGAGATCTTCTTTGACAGTAAAATTAGATGATTTGAAACCCAGCTTCATTTTAAACCCTCTCAGACCCTTAAAGGTACAGTGTGGTATAGTGAGCACAGGCTCTGCAGTTGGTTGCCTAGTTTGGAGTTCCTACCCTGCTGTTTATCAGAACATGTGTGACTTTGGGTAGGTTACAGATTCCTGTGCCTCATTCCCTATTTGTAAAATACATATAAACAACTACCTGTTCATAAACTGTAGAGGGAATTAAATCAGTTAATATATGTATATGGTATTTAGAAAGTGATTGTCACATAGGCAGCAGCACTATGTAAGTGTACCTAACCCAGTAAATATTTCTTAAGAGCCAGTCATCTGAATCACGTATTAGTTACTAGATTTTTAGTGTCTAAAGCTCAATAAACTTGTATTTTTTAAGGAATGGTTATGAATGCTCCTAGGTTCACCTGTCTTAGTTTCCTCTAAATTATACTGCCACACTGTATAGTTCATTTCATATTTTCAGCCTACCCCTCTGGTTTTGAGATCCTTGTAGAGCCTCACTCTATAATCACTTTGGTATTTACCCACCTGGAAGAGCTCACCTTCCTCTACAAACATGGAGAAGCTATTATGCTTCTCTTTTTCTATATCATTTATTGAAGTGTAGGAACGTACTGTTTTTAATCCTCCACACTGAAAAATATCTTTATCCTTCTGTATAGTGTTGAGAAAGTAGTACAGCTTTGAAATAAGGCAGTTCTGGGTTTAAATCCTAGTTGTGTATATAACCAGCTCTGTAGCCTGGTGAAAATTACTTCACTTTATCTTCCTTATTTGTGAAATTTATATAATAGTCTTTGCAAGGTGGCTATAAGAAATAGAGATAATCTGCAGACATTAAATTATTAAATTATTTAAATAAAATTATTTGGCACTATCGTGACTAAAAGTAATCATTCAATAAATGCATGTTGTTGGTGCCATTGTTGCTCTACTGCTGCTGCTGCTATTACCACTTCTAGTTACTGCTGTTCCTGCTGCTGCTCCAACTGTTACTGCTGTTAATACTGTTATTACAGCTACTACTTTCAGGAGACTGGGAACTGTGTATCAGTGAAATCTCATTATTGAGAGTTTTAGTAGCAGTCCATCTGTACTGCAATTATTTGTAATTTGGGTTGATATTTCACAGATCTTGGAGTATATTCCTCCAAACTGCTGGATGGATGGCATTTATTGCAGTGTTCACTTGTACTTTATATAATTCTCAAATTTTAGAATTTGATTATACTTCTGACTTTTCCTGTCTAAAGACTATGAAACAACAAACACCCTTGTTGAAAACTAATATGTAATCTCTGTTTAAAAGGACAACTTATTTTTTGAGCTTATAGAAGCTCTTTTTTAAAGAAAACATTTTATTAATTTTTGCCAGGCATTCATTTTGAATCGTCTTGGTTACTTACCTAGTATTACTAAGTTTATAAAAATGTGTAACTGCTAGCTATCAATAGTAAAGGGGCTCCTTCTTTTGTAGACCTTTGAAATATTTTTTTAAACCTACTTTTCCCAGATGTGACATTGTAACTCAGTCATGGAATTGCCCTTTTATATGTGTTAATCTCTTATTGTATTTTTCCCTGTCTTCATCTTCTATATATCTACCAAGATAGATTAATTATAACATAGATTGGAGGTAAAATTTTAAATTTTGCAACATTTATTTTCTTGACAAAAAGTTGAGAATAGGATTTTCTCTTTAGCAGTCTTCAGAGCACAAGAATCCATAGTAAGGCCGTAATAAATCAAGCTTGGAAAACTTGGCTATTTAGCCAAAATGTGTGTTTATTGACTGAATCAAATGTCCTAAAAGCGACAGTTTGAAGTGACTATCAAAGTTGTTTTAGTTCTCTCAATGACTTCCAGTTTTATTCTAAGCAGAGTATAATGTAAAGGCACTGACCGGAGTCAAAATACCAGAGTTCAAAACCCAGCTGTCTCATTTCATGTTCAAGTTACATAATTCATGTTCAAGCTCTCTCACTTCATGTTCAAGTTCAGTTTATTCATCATGTAAATAATCTGTACATGGAAGATTTGAAAGAGGTAAAATGTCTTTTATAGATTAAAATGTTTTATATTTGATTAAATTCCCCTAATATAAAGAGTACTAGGAAAAAATGAAAACATAAAGCTGACTTTCCTTGAAGCTGTGAATTTCTCTCTTGTATTTCTGGCTACTAAACTTTATATTTAACATCAATGGTAACTACATGGCTCTTTCATAGTATAATATAGATATTATTATTCACATATTCATTGACACCAAACATTGATTCCCGGCCTTCAGTGTGCAAGAAGATTCTTTGTCAAGTGCTGGAATTTGAAACATGAAAAAGATACAGTTCATGCCACCAGAATAACTGCAGGATAGGCAATCTGAAATGGAGAACTTGAATCCACATCTTCACAGGGCCACGCAGTAAACTGATTTCAAAATTAGTTAAACCTCTAACACATGTATATATAACATTATATGATTTTTGTGAAATGCTGAACCAGAAGAGAATCTGGACTTGTTCAAAGAGAAATATCATTTTATTATACTGTTGTCAGCTAAGCCAGTGTCCTTAACTTTCATAAATGCAAACAAATAGTACTTTTAGAAGCAGAATGGACCCTTTTAAAAATAAGTTTTATATTTGAAAATAATATATCTGTTTAAAAATGTTTACTTCTACTAACTTTATTTCCATTGAATTTGTAAAGAGTCATTCCATTATTTTCTTGTGAAGTTCTGAACTTAATTGGAGGAATTATTGACTGATCATAATCCAAGTTACTAGGCGTTTTAAATGTTCAAAATTGTCAGTGTCGTACTTCATAGATTTGGTTTAGCAGGGGGGAAAAAACTGATTTCATCTATGAGATACATAGAATTTATTTGGGGCTTTTTTCTTTCTCTAAACTTTTGAAATATAACTGGGATTGGAGATAATAAAGGATCATGCCTTTAGATTATTTTATCCTACCATGGATGTTACTATCTCATTACTGTCTCAAATCAGATCTTTAGTAACTGTAAAGTTGGGTTTCCTTTTCAAAGTGGATACAATATACTTGCCCCTGGTATATAATTGCAAGTTAGTAAGTAGAAGCTGTGTATCAAAACACAGTGGTTTCTGGCATTTCAGACTTCTGCCTGTGATAGCTGTTAATCAGGAAATGATGGGAGACCCATTGAAAGGGAAAGATAAATGAGATTTGGTGTCGTCCTTCATTTAGGGCAAACTCTGCCGACTTCTATCAGTGTTTCTGTGTTTACTACCATTTTTTCAGTTTTCCTGGTTCTGAGGATAGTTTGTATATGCATTACAAGTATTCAGGGCCTAATTCAATGTTGCCATAAATTTTTTTTTTAATGAAGTAAAATTATAGCCCAAATAGGTATTAGAATCTACCTCCACTGAGATGGTCTTATCTTTTGCTTCATGTTATTACATATAAGTATTTTGTTTCTCTTAATTCTTTGTCTTTACCTGGTTCTTTCCTCTGTCCACCTAAAATGATTTTTTACTCTTATCTTCCCTGGTGACCAAATCATACCCATGTGTTTAGAAAAAGGTAGATAATTTCATACTAAATTGATGAATGAGCAATGAAAATGAATACCTAATATATTTTGTTTGAGGATGGGGGAAGTATGGCAGAAGAATCTCAAAACATAGAAGCTATTTAGGTAAAAAGCTTGAAGAGCCTGTGTTGCAAACTCAAATTCTAGACAGTAAGATTGATTGCTGACCTCAACCCATGGTTGTAATAATAGCTAACACTGAGTACATACACTGTGTCTTTCACATTTATTTGTTTAATTCTCACAAACCAGTGAGATATACACTGTTGTCCCAATTTTATGGATGAGACAGCTGAGATACAGGTTAAGTCATTTGCCCAAAGTCACATAGCTGTTAAGAACCTCAATTTAAATTATGGTCATCTGTCTTAAGAGACTAAACTAAAAAGTACTATAGCCTATTGCTTCCATGATGGTGTTTGTGGTTCCAAATGTACTTTCCTGCCTTGTTTACTCTCCATGAGTATATGGATGGGCTTGAGCTTCAAAGTGAAGGCCCTTTGTTTTCCCAGAAGGGTAGGCAACAACTGGTACAGGTGTAACATTGGGATCAGAATCTAAGTCTAGCTTCCCAATATTAGAGTAGTATTTCTGTGATACATGGACAGTAGGACATTTCAGCAAACAAATTAGGCATAAATTAGACTCTTAAGACTGGATTCTTTGGTAGCTCAGACGGTAAAGAATCTGCCTGCAATGCCAGAGACCTAGGTTCAATCCCTGGGTCAGGAAGATCCCTTGAGAAGGGAATGACAACCCACTCCAGTATTCTTGCCTGATCATACCTGAGTAAGCAAGCATTAGGAATGCCAGTGACTTTAAACTATTTGTAGTTGTGCTGTGCTGTGCTTAGTCACTCAGTCATGCCTGACTCTTTGAGACCCCATGGAATGCAGCCTGATAGGCTCCTCTGTCCATGAGGATTCTCCAGGCAAAAGTCCTGGAGTGGGTTGCCATTCCCTTCTCCAGAGGATCTTCACAACCCAGGGATCAAACCCAGGTCTCCCACATTGCAGGCAGATTCTTTACCTACAACCACCAGGGAAGCCCAGTTGAGATGCTGTGTGACTTCCCAATTTCTGTGGCTTTTTCATTGACAACTTTATGTGTCTAACCATTATTTTTTTTGAGTCAAAAACTGCAACCCATGTTTTCATTAAAAAACAAAAAAACAGCCACTTTGTTGTTCTTTTGTCAGTCATTAAATGTCTCTTATCTGGGCTCCCTGATGAGCTTATCCTCTTCTGATACTGCCTTTTTCTTTTTCTGATGCACAAATCTGATCATACTTTCTTATTTACCTTAGAATAAAGTTCTTAGCACACTACTGTGACACTCAAGACCTTTCCTAAGGTAGTCNGAAAAACTGATTTCATCTATGAGATACATAGAATTTATTTGGGGCTTTTTTCTTTCTCTAAACTTTTGAAATATAACTGGGATTGGAGATAATAAAGGGTCATGCCTTTAGATTATTTTATCCTACCATGGATGTTACTATCTCATTACTGTCTCAAATCAGATCTTTAGTAACTGTAAAGTTGGGTTTCCTTTTCAAAGTGGATACAATATACTTGCCCCTGGTATATAATTGCAAGTTAGTAAGTAGAAGCTGTGTATCAAAACACAGTGGTTTCTGGCATTTCAGACTTCTGCCTGTGATAGCTGTTAATCAGGAAATGATGGGAGACCCATTGAAAGGGAAAGATAAATGAGATTTGGTGTCGTCCTTCATTTAGGGCAAACTCTGCCGACTTCTATCAGTGTTTCTGTGTTTACTACCATTTTTTCAGTTTTCCTGGTTCTGAGGATAGTTTGTATATGCATTACAAGTATTCAGGGCCTAATTCAATGTTGCCATAAATTTTTTTTTTAATGAAGTAAAATTATAGCCCAAATAGGTATTAGAATCTACCTCCACTGAGATGGTCTTATCTTTTGCTTCATGTTATTACATATAAGTATTTTGTTTCTCTTAATTCTTTGTCTTTACCTGGTTCTTTCCTCTGTCCACCTAAAATGATTTTTTACTCTTATCTTCCCTGGTGACCAAATCATACCCATGTGTTTAGAAAAAGGTAGATAATTTCATACTAAATTGATGAATGAGCAATGAAAATGAATACCTAATATATTTTGTTTGAGGATGGGGGAAGTATGGCAGAAGAATCTCAAAACATAGAAGCTATTTAGGTAAAAAGCTTGAAGAGCCTGTGTTGCAAACTCAAATTCTAGACAGTAAGATTGATTGCTGACCTCAACCCATGGTTGTAATAATAGCTAACACTGAGTACATACACTGTGTCTTTCACATTTATTTGTTTAATTCTCACAAACCAGTGAGATATACACTGTTGTCCCAATTTTATGGATGAGACAGCTGAGATACAGGTTAAGTCATTTGCCCAAAGTCACATAGCTGTTAAGAACCTCAATTTAAATTATGGTCATCTGTCTTAAGAGACTAAACTAAAAAGTACTATAGCCTATTGCTTCCATGATGGTGTTTGTGGTTCCAAATGTACTTTCCTGCCTTGTTTACTCTCCATGAGTATATGGATGGGCTTGAGCTTCAAAGTGAAGGCCCTTTGTTTTCCCAGAAGGGTAGGCAACAACTGGTACAGGTGTAACATTGGGATCAGAATCTAAGTCTAGCTTCCCAATATTAGAGTAGTATTTCTGTGATACATGGACAGTAGGACATTTCAGCAAACAAATTAGGCATAAATTAGACTCTTAAGACTGGATTCTTTGGTAGCTCAGACGGTAAAGAATCTGCCTGCAATGCCAGAGACCCAGGTTCAATCCCTGGGTCAGGAAGATCCCTTGAGAAGGGAATGACAACCCACTCCAGTATTCTTGCCTGATCATACCTGAGTAAGCAAGCATTAGGAATGCCAGTGACTTTAAACTATTTGTAGTTGTGCTGTGCTGTGCTTAGTCACTCAGTCATGCCTGACTCTTTGAGACCCCATGGAATGCAGCCTGATAGGCTCCTCTGTCCATGAGGATTCTCCAGGCAAAAGTCCTGGAGTGGGTTGCCATTCCCTTCTCCAGAGGATCTTCACAACCCAGGGATCAAACCCAGGTCTCCCACATTGCAGGCAGATTCTTTACCTACAACCACCAGGGAAGCCCAGTTGAGATGCTGTGTGACTTCCCAATTTCTGTGGCTTTTTCATTGACAACTTTATGTGTCTAACCATTATTTTTTTTGAGTCAAAAACTGCAACCCATGTTTTCATTAAAAAACAAAAAAACAGCCACTTTGTTGTTCTTTTGTCAGTCATTAAATGTCTCTTATCTGGGCTCCCTGATGAGCTTATCCTCTTCTGATACTGCCTTTTTCTTTTTCTGATGCACAAATCTGATCATACTTTCTTATTTACCTTAGAATAAAGTTCTTAGCACACTACTGTGACACTCAAGACCTTTCCTAAGGTAGTCGTTGCTATCTCTTCAGTTGCGTCATTGACTACTCTTTCTTGTTCCCTACCTTCTAGTCATGAGATCACTCAGTATTGTATCATTGTCATCTTGTCTTATATTCCTTTGTTTTTGCTCTGCCTTGACTTGCCTTTCCCTGCTTTGCTAGCCTCAGCTCCTGCTGCAAAACCACGTTCACTGTAGTATCTTCACTGCTTTCTTGCGTCTTTCCCTTTCATAATGTCTCAGTCCTTTGTCTAGCCACAATATAGATGTCTCCTTTTGAACACTTCACAGTTCTGTAAACATTCGCTTCAGTGCATTTTCTTGACAGCTTTGGATTGGAACTCTTAGCACAGTACCTGATGTATGTGCGACCTGGTAAATGTTTAGATCATCCTTTCCACACATCTGTTAGCACCTCTCAATAATGAACTGTCAGAGTGGTGCACTGGATGTTTTATTTGTGTGATGGTTAGTGTGAATATTAATTGGAAGGTCTTGAGAACTGGTTGACTTTACTACTGGCTTGTAAACCTCCTTTCAGCGTTTTTAGTTTGCTTATAAGTATTTTTAAATATTACATTTTAAATATCAGTAATAAAATTTTTGACTTTTAAACAGTGTTAGAAGAAAAGAATGTGGTCTCACAGAGATGAATATAAGCACTTCCCCCCTTATAACACTTCCCTCTACTTCATGGTCGGGGAAGGCAATGGCACCCCACCCCAGTACTCTTGCCTGGAAAATCCAATGGACGGAGTAGCCTGGTGGGCTGCAGTCCATGGGGTCGCTAACAGTCGGACAGACTGAGCGACTTCACTTTCACTTTTCTCTTTCATGCATTGGAGAAGGAAATGGCAACCCACTCCAGTATTCTTGCCTGGAGAATCCCAGGGATGGGGGAGCCTGGTGGGCTGCCGTCTATGGGGTCACACAGAGTCGGACACGACTGAAGTGACTTAGCAGCAGCAGCTACTTCATGGTATGTTTATAGTGAATGAAATCTCAAATGAACACAGTAATGTAATTTACCTGTAACTTTGGATTGGTCATAACATCTGCAGAAAAATTGCAAGTAGGGACATTTATTTCATTTTAAACTTTAAGGGGAAAGCAGGTTTACATAGCAAAGAAAAATCATTTACAATCTTGATCTCTAGTGGTAGTTATTGAAATTCATGATGACCAGTCTGTCCTTCTGTTCCCTTAACATTGGAATCTAAAATAGTGTTTGTTTTGAATGCTATGCAAAATTTATTTAAAAATATTGCAGAATTCACAGGTGAAAGTATAATTATCTAATGGCAGGTCATTAGCTCAGAACTTTGAGCTTAGCAAATTTCACTGTCTTCTACCAAGCAATTGAATATCTCAAATGATGACTATTTCAGCAGGCATCTTTAATGAGTAAGATTAAAGGTAAGAACTTTTTTCTTTTCAAAATGTTAGTGATGTATTAATAGTTGTTTAAAAATTTGTTGATCTCAAGTATGCTTTTGTAGTTACAAGATTGTGGTGTACATTTTAATGATGAATTTTGTAATTCAAAGAAATTTTATGTAGTGTGCTTTTTCTAATTTTTTAGATCTGTTTTTCTAATATTTTCACTGGTTATTACAATTCTGTCCTTTAAGCAGAATACCAGTATGGTTAAAGCCACAAAACAGATTGTGAACATAAGCCTCTTATTGCTAGTTATTTCAATAATTTATTTTATTCTCATCTACCAGTTTCTTAGCCTGTAAAATGAAGAGTAATAAAAACCTGTCACCAACCTCTTTTGCAGAGATATTAAGAAAATTCAGTTTCCCCAGTTGAAATACCAACAATAATAGTAACACATGCCTAATAGCTTTCATTTTAATTGCTGCATAAAATCAGTTTATTAGAATAGCTATATATGAAAATGATTAGCATGGTAATGTTTCTTTTGCAAGAATTTGAGATCAGTCTTTGGTAACATTTCCAGTAATAAGCTGAAAAGGAGAATTCTTATGAAATATTTTTAAACTATTTTATAACCAATAGTTATAATAACAATAACAGTTTTTCAAACTAAGTTTAAAATTATTAAATATTTAGAAATAAAAAATCAGTTAATATCTACTTTTAGTTTCTTCCAGCAGAAACTAAAATTTTTTATGTTTTCTTACAACTTCAACTTGTTATTCTTAAAACAATTATTTTCCCTATATATATTATTAAAGCAATGATGTTGTACTATACACCTGATATTATTTCACCTGTATGAATACTCTTGTTCACAATTAGATACCTGAGAGAATTACAAAAGCTTTAACCAGAAAATGATAGACATTTATGTATTTTGTCACTTTTTGGTACAAATTTTATTCATTTAGATTTTTTTTAAGCAGAATTAGTTGAAAATTACTGTAAATACTGCCATATAGTACTTCAACTAAAAGGACTTGCCCTATTTTAAATTATATACATCTTCATGTAATAACTAAAATGTGCTTAAGAAATTTTGCATAGTTATTAGTATCTAGAAAAATAGCATCTATAAACCTAGTTTTTTTAATGTGCCCTTGGAGAATGGACAAGGAGGGGTGTTTGCCAACTCCAGATTTCATTAAATAACTATGTGATTAGTTTTTAGGATGGTTGATAATGTCTGTCCTACTAGATGTCTTCATTTTTGTCCATGAAATTTAAGTCAGTATAGTTGTTGCTTATGTTGAATATGTTAATCCTTAAGTATAGTTTAAGCCTTTATTAAGTTATGAATCACTTAACTATTTATTAACAGCATTTCTGATCAGGTGGACATTCTACATATTCAGATTAAAATTGTTAAATATATTATATCACCAAATATTTATTTATCAGCAATTTAAAACAACGATTCCTTGGAAAAGCTAGTTTTTAATGTTAAATTGGTATTTTAAAAAAAGGTTTTATAGATGACATATGCCTTTATTAATTTTGTAATGTTATAGTTAGTATTTTTTTAGAAATAAAAGTTTACAAATTTATGTTTAATATTTGAGCTATGCTTATGAATTTTTAAGAGAATACATCCTTCAAAATTCTAAATTATTTCTGTAATTTTACCACCTCTAAAGTAAGTTAGTTGTAACATATATTTGAGTGACATTACTATTTTGAACTTTATAATAGATAAAATATTTATTTTCTCTCACTTTTTGAGTCCTTTAGTAGTAAATACTGATGCATGTTATATATATTAGACGTATAACTTGCTTTCATTTTTTTAAAGAGTAATGTCTTTTTGTCACATAGCTAATGTGTTATGTCTTTTTTTTGAATTTGTACTTAACATGGAGAACGTTTCTTAAGTGCTCTTGTTTTTAGAGAAGGAAATATTTATCTGTATTCATTTATTTAGAACATATATTGAAACTTTTTATTCTTGTGCATTTTATTTTCCCCTTAAAGTATTTAGCATAGAGGTAATTTACTGTTATAGTATAAGTGTACATTAATATGGATCTACATTTAAATTATTTTATGCATGCAAAAAAATCTGTTTCTTGTTTCTGTATTATAAACATAAAATTAAATACTCAATACTTATTTTGTTTTCAAGATTAAAAAATGAAGCTCCCACAAAGGAACAAGAATCTGTGTCTGAGGTAAATTTTGTTGCATTTCCTACCTCTTAAAGATTTATACAATTGAAAGTATTGCTGGTGTGATTTATAAAACTTCAGTTCAGTGTGTGTACATCCCTAGAAATTATTGTCATGTTATCAAAAAAAAATAATTGAGATTTTTGTTTTCATTAATATAAAAAATATCTAACAGTAAAATTATAAAGTGGTTTATTTTGACAAAGACATTATTACATTTCACATGCTTGTTATTTATTTCAATTAGTAAGTAATGAAGATAATTTAATGAATTTAAAATTATGAAATCATTAAATATCACATATTTGACATTGGAAAATTAATCTTTTTAGGAAATTCTGTTTTCTGAGACTCAAGAAGATTTCAATAATTTTTAATATAGAAATATTTTGAATATATTTTAGATATCTTAAACAGGCAATCTGAAAATAACACTCAGAGTTATCATATAAATTTTTTACTGGGCAGTCTGGGCTTCTCTGGTGGCTCAGTGGTAAAGAATCCACCTGCACTGCAGGAGACACAGGTTTCATCTCTGGGTTGGGACAATTCCCTGTCAAGGAAACGGCAACCCACGCCGGTACTCTTGCCTGGGAAATGCCATGAACAGAGGAGACTGGCTGGGCTATAGTTCATGGGGTCACAAAAGAGTGGGACATGACTCAACTAAGCAACAGCAAAACTGGGCAGTCTAATGTATGAGTGTAGAAATAATTTTGCTTTTGTAGTTGCTTTCTTGATGTCAATTCTTAAAATATTGCATAATATAGCTTGCCCCTTTCTGAGTAAAAGTGAAGCAAGGTAGGTTCAGCATTTATTTTTTGAGTAGCATTTCTATGTTGTAGAGTAAATAAGTGAAACCTAGGCAGTACCAGCCTTCTCCCATGTGGCTGTCTTTTACAGAAAGCTTTCTTTTGTTTGACAGATTTTTAGCTACAAATAAATATCTTTACTGGATATATGATTTCTTGGTTACTGGTTTATTTTGGTGTTTGTGTTTTTGAGGAATTGGTACATTTTATCTATTATGAATTTATATGTATACAAATGTTTGTAGTAGTCCCTTATTATTTTGATGTCTGTGGGGTCTGCAATGATAATCTCTCTTATTCTTGATGTCGATATTTTGTGTGCTCTTCTTGTTTCTCATGTTATCATATATTTTACTTTTAATCAGGTTACAAAGACAGAATACAGTGTTACTATTTTTATTTTAAATAGTCTTTTTTAAAGCAATTAAATACTTAAACAATTTTTGTATTCACTTTTATTCTTACCATTTCTAGTTCTTGCTCTTTCTTTATGTAGTTATTGGTTTCTGTCTGGTATCACCTTCCATTTGCCTAAACAACTTCATTTGAAATATCTCATGTTACAGATCTACTGGTAATTATTTATTCCATGCTTTTTTCCTTCAAAAAATCTTATGTTTTTCATTTTTGAAAATAAATTTTGGTGAGTATAGAATTCTGGATTTACTGTTTTCTCTCAGCAGTTTACAGACATCATTTATTGTCTCTTGGCTTGAATCTTTTCTGATGACATGTCTTACTATAGTTTTTGTCTTTGTTTCTACACGGGTATGTAAGTATGATTTTCTTTGGTTACCCTTAAGGTTTTGTCTTTGTCTTTAGTTCTTATCAGTTTGAACATGATGTGTCTTAAGTCTGGTTTGTTCATTTGTTTGTTTATATGTTATCTATTTATATATTTATTTTTGACATTCATCCTGATTGGTATTCTCTGCCCTGTCCTGTATCTTCTACTTCTGGGGCTTCAGTTTCACACATGTTATACCATTTGATGTTAATTCCTGTTTTTAAAAGCTCTGTTCTAATCTCCCACCTCACCTCTCCCCATACTCTTTTTTTTTTTTTCTTTTTAGTGTTTCAGTTTGGGTAATTTTTATCTATTGACCTGTTTACTGATTCATTTTTTTTTTTATTGTGTAAGGTCTATTGACGAACCCATCAAAAAATTTTTGCATTTCATTTCTGTCATTGTGGTTTGCTTGGGATATTTTCCCTAGCATTTGCATTGGTTATTAGAGTTTCTGATCTTTTGATAAAGCTTCCATCTGATCATGCATATTACCTCCTTTTTCTACCAAAGCATATAACATAGTAATCATAATAATTTAAAATTTTCTTTCTAGTAGTTCTAATAGCTGAGTTATATCTAAGTATGGTTCTGCTGATTGTTTTATCTTCTGACATTACAGTTTTTTTCCCCTTGCATTTTCTGTGAATGTGTGGTTGAAAGCAAGGCATTATGTGTTGGACTAAGATAAATAGTATCTGAAAATGGGCATGCTTTTTCTCATCTTAGGCCATTAGTGTGAGATTTGGGCCACCTAGTAGTGAGTTAGGAGAAGGCAGTGACACTCCACTCCAGTACTGTTGCCTGGAAAATCCCATGGATGGAGGAGCCTGGTAGGCTGCACTCCATGGGGTCGCGAAGAGTCGGACACGACTGAGCAACTTCACTTTCACTTTTCACTTTCATGCATTGGAGAAGGAAATGGCAACCCACTCTAGTGTTCTTGCCTGGAGAATCCCAGGGACGGAGGAGCTTGGTGGGCTGCCGTCTATGGGGTCGCACAGAGTCGGACACTGAGGTGACTTAGCAGCAGCAGCAGCAGCAGCAGTAGTGAGTTGACTTGGGTTTATTTTTTATCTCTACAGCTACCCTTCATATACTGCCAAGTTCAATTCCTATAGTATTTCCTTGTGCTTAATGTGGAAGTTATGTTACTGGAGGTTTTTTTTCCTCAGTATCCTTGCTCCACACTCAGCTTTAGTCTTTTTTTGTGTGTGAGATTGAGCCATGGAGATTTTCTTTCTCTCTGTTTGCACTCTTGCCTTTCTTCCAACAGTACTGCTGTTGCTTATGATTTGATGTTTGCAATCCTAGTGGGCTTCCCTGGTGACTCAGATGGTAATGAATCTGTCTGCAATGCAGGAGACATGGGTTCAATCTCTGGGTTGGGAAGATCCCCTGGAGAAGGGAATGGCAACCCACTCCATGCCTGGAGAATCCCAGGGACGGAGGAGCTTGGTGGGCTGCCGTCTATGGGGTCGCACAGAGTCGGACACTGAGGTGACTTAGCAGCAGCAGCAGCAGCAGCAGTAGTGAGTTGACTTGGGTTTATTTTTTATCTCTACAGCTACCCTTCATATACTGCCAAGTTCAATTCCTATAGTATTTCCTTGTGCTTAATGTGGAAGTTATGTTACTGGAGGTTTTTTTTCCTCAGTATCCTTGCTCCACACTCAGCTTTAGTCTTTTTTTGTGTGTGAGATTGAGCCATGGAGATTTTCTTTCTCTCTGTTTGCACTCTTGCCTTTCTTCCAACAGTACTGCTGTTGCTTATGATTTGATGTTTGCAATCCTAGTGGGCTTCCCTGGTGACTCAGATGGTAATGAATCTGTCTGCAATGCAGGAGACATGGGTTCAATCTCTGGGTTGGGAAGATCCCCTGGAGAAGGGAATGGCAACCCACTCCAGTGTTTTTGCCTGGAGAATTCCACAGACAGAAGAGCCTGGCAGGCTACAGTCCATGGGGTTGCAAAGAGTCAGACATGACTGAGAGGCTAACACTTTCACTTTCTTTTCATCCTAGTGGTGGGTGGTAGGGGTTGGTGTGATGTTGTCTGTTGTTCTGAGGTTTTCAAGCTGGCTCTGTAGACTAGAAATGTTTTCTTCTGTCACCCAGCCACAGTTGGCCCCTATGCCTGGGGACAGCAGGGTTTGCCACTCTTTTTTCCAAATATGTAAAGGCATGGATGTAAAGAAACCTATGAATTCATAATTTCTAACATCATCCATGGACTCTTTCCTAATATATTCATAGTTGAATAAACTCATCAGACTCTTACTTTCCTTTGATTGCCCTATTGCATCTGTGTCAAGTAAAACCAACCTTTTCATACATCAACCAGCTTCCTGAAGTTTTTTTGTTTTTTTTTTTTCATTAAAAGCAAAAAAGCTTACGCTAAAAATTTAGCAGGCTGTAAGCAGAGTTAAAGGAAGCCATATTACATGGAAGGCTACATAGAACAGTTTTGGTGTGGGTACTTCTTTCAAGCATATATGTGCTGTGGATAGTCCCTTAATAGACCCAGCCATTTAAGTACACATGTAATATGGTGGATAGCTTGAATCAATCTTCAAGGTTTTGATCTGATACATCGAAGTGGAATCAGTGTTAAACCTCAATAATATTTTCCTGTTGTCATATTTTCATTTGTATAGTTTTACATTTTCTCCATCAAAATTAATTCCTTTCATAGTATATAGACTGTGTATGGGAATTCATATTATATAGTGGTTTTCTAAAACAGCCTCTGTTCTGCTACTCTGTATACATTGCAACATTTTACTGCTTTCATATCCTCACTATAAGTATACCATAACCCTTCCCCTGTAGTCTTAGAGGTAGTTTAGTTTCATTATAACTAAATAAAGGCTAAGAGAGAGAAGGTAGGTACAGATGCTTTTCTCTTTACTTGCTTCCTTCCTTGGCTATTAGGGAACACTTGATAGCAAGTTCTAGGAATTTGTATTGGCAGCAAAGATTAATAAAATTATTTCCCTGTCCCCAAGGTGGTCAGAATCTAGTAGGACAATTAGACATGAAAAAATTATAATCCAATATTTTAAGCCTGGTGGCTCAGAGGTTAAAGCGTCTGCCTCCAATGCGGGAGATCCGGGTTGGATCCCTGGATCTGGAAGATCCCCTGGAGAAGGAAATGGCAATCCACTCCAGTATTCTTGCCTGGAGAATCCCATGGACAGAGAAACCTAGTAGGTTACAGTCCACGGGGTTGCAAAGAGTCGGACACGACTGAGCGACTTCACCTCACCTCACCACAATATTTTAAGCATATCAGCTGTGGTAGGTTCACATGAGAAAGTATTTCTCTCTTTTATAAAAATGTTTTTTTCTCAATTCAAGCATACACATAAAAATAGGGGTTCCCTGTTATTTCATTAATGAAATGACAAATTAACTGTAGTCTATTCCTTTAAGGCTGCTTGGGGATATCCATAAAGAATTTCTAAGGTCTTTGTTGTTCTTTTGTGTTATGTTTTGGTTCTTTTTTTTTTCTTGGCTTTGTAAGTTTTTCAGACGTGAGAGTTTCACACTTTGTAAAATTACGTTTTATCTTTATCAAATTGAAAGTTAAAAATTTGTGTGGATAGTTTATCATAAAAGTAGTGACTCATCTCCTTCACCCTTTTCCATTCAGGTCTTTGAAAGACAGCCATTTTCAACTCTTTCAGCTATTTGATCTCTTATTATATTATTATTTATTAATAATATAACCATATTTTGATTTGTCTTTTTTTGAACTATGACTGATTGTTAATAGTAGTTAAGGATTTACTTCTGTAGACCACCATCCCTACTTTCCTCTTTCCTCCTAACCCCAGCATCCCAGCCAAAGCCAGAATTAGAGTGCGGCAAGTAAGGCCTCACCTCTGGCGAAAAATTTAAGGGGGCTTCAAACAATTCAATAATCAGATAAACGTTTTAATTTATATTTTTAAGAATAAAAATTAATGCAAAGTAATCCATGATGAGCATAATTTCAAAGCTGTAATTAAAGACAGCATCCAGCCCTGCCCTTCTGTGACCCTGAGAGTCATGAACATAGGTAATATAAATATAAGGTCTCACTTCTCTTTTTTTTTTTATGGTCCTTGTTCAGTCATGAGGGAAGGTGACACATTTTCATTGCTTGTAACCTCACATGTTACTGCTAAGTAAAAGGAAAAGTTATTATTAATTGCAAATCTATGTTTATGTGATTTTTTAACAACATTATTAAGAGCACTAAGGTAAGTAATACTGATGTTACGAATATATTTGACCTTTCATAAATAAGATTGATGTGATGAAATGTGAAAATTTTCTGAAAAAGTATTTTCTTACCAGGAAGCTTTATACTTTCTTCACTGAAAACAGTGAAATTTACTGTTACTCACTTGTTTATATAAAAAATATTTTTCACTACTTTTTTCACCACATTGGTCTGGAAATCTGATATATAGTTTTCTGTTGTTTATAGTAATTGATTCTTGTATTTTTCATACAAACATTTATGTACACCTGTTTGTTAAATATCATAACTTAATATTCAATATTAAATAATTAATACTGAATGTATTAATTAAAAACAAGTATATTTAAAATTTATACTAAAATTCTTTAAATATAACATCTAAAAACTCAAGTGGTCCATTGTTTAGAAGAAGAAAAATGCATGTAAATGTAAAGGTTAATCAGAATTATAGGGGAGAGTAACAGGTTTGGCATAAAAAAAATTTCAGCTACTTAAAATGAAATCTAATGTTGACACTATTAGAGTAGAATTACTGTGAAATTTAGAGTTAAATAAAAAATTTTTTTTAATTGTGAAAGACAAGAAAATGAAAGAAATTTCAGAAGCTAGTAATATAAAGCATGTGCAATAAAATAAGAAAATGCCATTGAATTAAAATTATAATTCATTGCAGCCACCTATTTCTAATAAAGTAAAATGATTTTAATAGAGCATAGGCCCATCCAAGAACAAAATGCAAATTTTAAAGTATGTCTTTCACCTCGTGGGCACAGATTTTCTAAAGCTGAGTCTTTTAAAAGTAGTCTAGTGGTGAGTTAATTAATTGTGATTGGATTATTTATTCCAGAGAATCCTTGTCTTTAGTTTTTTTCCTGTGCATTCTTTTTGCAAAACTGCAAAGAAATTAAATATTTGTAACTCAAACAAATGATTTCAAAGGTTTGAAAAATTTAAACAGAATTTGTGATAATGAAAATTTCATATTTCATCATGATGCTTTTTTAAATGGACATGTTTTTTAATGTGTATCAAACTGATAGTTTAATAAGTGATGCTTTATAGAATGTGATAAAATATATGAGTGACTTTACATATGTATGGTTTGTACAAAAAATAATTTCTCTCAAAGGATCACAAGAAATTATTGAAAATTCAGATCCTGAAATTCTCTAAATTCAGTTGAGCTAAAAACATTAAAATCATATAGCTAATCATTAAAAATATTCTGTGTTTCATTTGTATAGTAAAGTTCAAAACATTTATAATGTTACTAGGAAATCATGTTGTCTGAAATACTATGGAGAATGAAAGAACCAAAACAGTTCTTTTTACTTTTTTATTATAAACCAGGTATAGTACATCATGAGTGAGTGTTTCTGATTACTAGGTATATTTACATTAAGAATGATATCATTGCAAGAGAAGAAAGATTCAACTTAATTAAAATAAAACAAGTTGGATAATTATACCTCAATAGAGCTATTATTAAAAACAAACTAGACATGGTCTAGATTATCACATTTTGATAAGGTAGAAAGGGATATTTATATAAAAAATTTGTCATGGCCAGGATATGATAATGGAGTAGATATGGGAGATGTATACAAGTTTATATAAGCCAATATTTCTCTCCCTAATTAATTATGCCAAATTTGTGCCTTTCTCAGCTCATAATCATAATTTAATATAAAAAATTATACAGCTGTAAATTCAAATATGATCATCTTTTTTTTTAGTATTGTACAAAGGATATATATTTTAGGAGTGGGGTAATATAGCAAGCAGGTGAAATATTCTTGTCAATTCTGAAAACAATATTAAAATCACATACAGATCCCTGGTAGGCATCAAGGTTAAACTCAAGCAAGATACTTGATACTTTACACACAAATTATAGACATTTATCAGATATGAGAAGAAATAGTTTCAAATGTTAAAATACTTTATGTTGCGATCAAAAACATCTTGGTAAAAATACATTACAGATTTTTACAAAAGTTATCTATATGCGATGATATTTTGAACGAAGTGGCAAAAGTTTAATAAAGTTTTACAGTTAGAAAACATGACCGTGTATAAATCTCCATGCTTTATAAAAATCCTGTTCTTTTGCTTTCCACAAATGAGAGAAAGTAATGTTGAAAGTGTGTCCAATGAATGTAAAACTTGAGCAAGAGATGTGAATATTCTCCCTGAATTTGAAAATAAACGAAAAAGAAATTAGCAATGTATGATTGACTAAATGAGAGTATTGGTAATTTTGGGAAAAGTGCTTATCAAGTCAACATTCAGGTTATAAATGCCCTAACTTCATATTTGAAATAGATATATGAAAAATGAAATGTCTTCAGATTTTGAACTTTTAAACTGGAGCAAAGTTATTTTCTATAAATTACATCTGATTTACAAAAAGCAGCTGCTGACTCAGTTCTTAAATGTTTTGACAAGTAAGTTCTATAGAAATTTCATATGAAATAGTTTAAAGCAACATACTATATAAGCACTATATTTGTGTCTTCTAAAACTGATTAACAAAGTGATACCCAGATTTTAAAACAATGCCACAATCATGGTAAAAAGAAGTTTCAGTAAGCTAATTTTAAATTATTTAAAATTGTCGTTTGATCAAGAGAAATTGCCAAATATGATAGTTTACTTATTTGAAAACAAGATAAGAAAAAATTAGATTTTGAAAATATTATTGATGTGCTTGCTTCCACTAAAACCAGTAAAGTAAAACAGTAACAAATTCTGGTTTTTGTTGGAATAAAATGTCTAAACTTAAACTACTATTTGAGTTTAATATACTTACTTTTCAAGTTTTTAGCACTTTTCAACTACTTAAGTGTTCTGTGGGGAAAAACTTTTAAACTATACAGAGAGGAGGATTCTGAGAAGATGGCACAGTAGGAAGCACCAGGGATCTGGCTTCCCACCTAGACAGCAACTGGACAGGCTGAACGTATCTGATATAACTTTTTTGAAACTCTTAAGTCTGTTGAAGCCTTGTAACTTCCAGAAGACTTGGAGAGTGAATTTCAGTTAACTTCCATCAATTTAAGCACTTAACACTGTAGCAACCATATGGCAGGCAACTGTGCTCATGTTCCTAGAGCAGCTTGCACACAACTTATGGGAGCTAGAGTGGGCAAAAAAGACCTTGTCCTCCAGATACTGGGAATCTGTGCTGTTATCATTGATTGCTGCTTCTTAACAGAGTTTTGAAGACAAGGAAGTGGGCTCAGTATTGCTGCACCTCCTCCCTTTCTTGCAAGCACCTTCCCCTCCAGCTGAAGTGACCCAAGGGATTTAAGTGCACAAAGCCATTTTTCTTCCTTGATTTTTCTCTTTTCCTCCTTTCAGGAGCCAGATATTAACAACTTATTGAACAGTGACATATTAATATATCTTTTATTACCTGAACCTTATTGACCAAAGTATTTCAACATTCACTTTCAGAACAAATTGCGAGCCACCAGCATTAATTTGCAAAAATCCCCTGGTCAATAATGTGTTTGGGGATTGTCCTAACACATTATTGTCCTAGTCAATAAATGTGACTAGAACATTTAAAATCAACTGTATATGTGGGTAAAATTAGAAAGTGATTATATATGCCAAGGGAAAGGCTCAGAAAAGACATGAGAAGACCTCAAGGTTACACCTCAGGCTGATTTGGGAACAGAAATAGCCTACAACAATAAAATTTTTTAAAATAAAACTTATTTAAAATGCTGGGCTAGGGGGAGAATCTGATTCTCAGAGTTACTACATTATTAGACTCAGAGTTCAACACTCCAGTGTTCAAGAAACAATCACAAGACATACAAAGAAACAGGCAAGAATGGCCCATTCAAGAGAAAAAATTCAACAGAAACTTCTGAAAAAGACATGTGCCGGGTATACTAGACAAAGACTTTAAAACAATTGTCATAAAGATGCCCAGAGAACAAAAGAAAGGTGTGGTGAAAGTCAAGAAAATAGTATATGAACAAAATGGAAATAAAAGTAAAGGGATAGAAAACCTAAAAGGAAATTCTGGAGATGAAAAGTGCAATAACTGAAGTTGAAAAATTCACTAGCGTATTCAAAGGCAGATTTGAGAAGAGAAGAATCAACAAACTTGAAGTTAAGACAGTAAAAGTTATTGAGTTTGAGTAACAGAAAGGAAACAACTTGGAGAAAAGTGAACAGAGCCTAAGGGAGGTATAGGCCACCATGGAGCAGAGCAGTGTGGACATGATGAGAATCTCAGAAGGAAAAGAGAGAGAAAGGGTCCAAGAGACTATTTGAAGAAAAAGAGATTGCAGACTTCCCAAATTTGATGAAACACATGTATATAACCATTCAGGAAACACAAAGAATTCCAAGTAAGGTGAATTCAAAGAGACCCACACTGAGACATATTATAATTAAACTTCCAAAGGTAAAGCAAGAATCTTGAAAGCAGGAAAGAGAAATGAATCATCACATACAAGGCATTCTTAATAATATTATCTACAGACTTATAATCAGGAATGTTGGAAGTCAACAGGCAGCGGGTTGATATAGTGAAACCACTACAAAGAAAAAAACTTATCAAGAATTCTATATCCCACAGTACTCTGAAAACAGTGAAATTTACTGTTACTCACTTGTTTATATAAAAAATATTTTTCACTACTTTTTTCACCACATTGGTCTGGAAATCTGATATATAGTTTTCTGTTGTTTATAGTAATTGATTCTTGTATTTTTCATACAAACATTTATGTACACCTGTTTGTTAAATATCATAACTTAATATTCAATATTAAATAATTAATACTGAATGTATTAATTAAAAACAAGTGTATTTAAAATTTATACTAAAATTCTTTAAATATAACATCTAAAAACTCAAGTGGTCCATTGTTTAGAAGAAGAAAAATGCATGTAAATGTAAAGGTTAATCAGAATTATAGGGGAGAGTAACAGGTTTGGCATAAAAAAAATTTCAGCTACTTAAAATGAAATCTAATGTTGACACTATTAGAGTAGAATTACTGTGAAATTTAGAGTTAAATAAAAAATTTTTTTTAATTGTGAAAGACAAGAAAATGAAAGAAATTTCAGAAGCTAGTAATATAAAGCATGTGCAATAAAATAAGAAAATGCCATTGAATTAAAATTATAATTCATTGCAGCCACCTATTTCTAATAAAGTAAAATGATTTTAATAGAGCATAGGCCCATCCAAGAACAAAATGCAAATTTTAAAGTATGTCTTTCACCTGGTGGGCACAGATTTTCTAAAGCTGAGTCTTTTAAAAGTAGTCTAGTGGTGAGTTAATTAATTGTGATTGGATTATTTATTCCAGAGAATCCTTGTCTTTAGTTTTTTTCCTGTGCATTCTTTTTGCAAAACTGCAAAGAAATTAAATATTTGTAACTCAAACAAATGATTTCAAAGGTTTGAAAAATTTAAACAGAATTTGTGATAATGAAAATTTCATATTTCATCATGATGCTTTTTTAAATGGACATGTTTTTTAATGTGTATCAAACTGATAGTTTAATAAGTGATGCTTTATAGAATGTGATAAAATATATGAGTGACTTTACATATGTATGGTTTGTACAAAAAATAATTTCTCTCAAAGGATCACAAGAAATTATTGAAAATTCAGATCCTGAAATTCTCTAAATTCAGTTGAGCTAAAAACATTAAAATCATATAGCTAATCATTAAAAATATTCTGTGTTTCATTTGTATAGTAAAGTTCAAAACATTTATAATGTTACTAGGAAATCATGTTGTCTGAAATACTATGGAGAATGAAAGAACCAAAACAGTTCTTTTTACTTTTTTATTATAAACCAGGTATAGTACATCATGAGTGAGTGTTTCTGATTACTAGGTATATTTACATTAAGAATGATATCATTGCAAGAGAAGAAAGATTCAACTTAATTAAAATAAAACAAGTTGGATAATTATACCTCAATAGAGCTATTATTAAAAACAAACTAGACATGGTCTAGATTATCACATTTTGATAAGGTAGAAAGGGATATTTATATAAAAAATTTGTCATGGCCAGGATATGATAATGGAGTAGATATGGGAGATGTATACAAGTTTATATAAGCCAATATTTCTCTCCCTAATTAATTATGCCAAATTTGTGCCTTTCTCAGCTCATAATCATAATTTAATATAAAAAATTATACAGCTGTAAATTCAAATATGATCATCTTTTTTTTTAGTATTGTACAAAGGATATATATTTTAGGAGTGGGGTAATATAGCAAGCAGGTGAAATATTCTTGTCAATTCTGAAAACAATATTAAAATCACATACAGATCCCTGGTAGGCATCAAGGTTAAACTCAAGCAAGATACTTGATACTTTACACACAAATTATAGACATTTATCAGATATGAGAAGAAATAGTTTCAAATGTTAAAATACTTTATGTTGCGATCAAAAACATCTTGGTAAAAATACATTACAGATTTTTACAAAAGTTATCTATATGCGATGATATTTTGAACGAAGTGGCAAAAGTTTAATAAAGTTTTACAGTTAGAAAACATGACCGTGTATAAATCTCCATGCTTTATAAAAATCCTGTTCTTTTGCTTTCCACAAATGAGAGAAAGTAATGTTGAAAGTGTGTCCAATGAATGTAAAACTTGAGCAAGAGATGTGAATATTCTCCCTGAATTTGAAAATAAACGAAAAAGAAATTAGCAATGTATGATTGACTAAATGAGAGTATTGGTAATTTTGGGAAAAGTGCTTATCAAGTCAACATTCAGGTTATAAATGCCCTAACTTCATATTTGAAATAGATATATGAAAAATGAAATGTCTTCAGATTTTGAACTTTTAAACTGGAGCAAAGTTATTTTCTATAAATTACATCTGATTTACAAAAAGCAGCTGCTGACTCAGTTCTTAAATGTTTTGACAAGTAAGTTCTATAGAAATTTCATATGAAATAGTTTAAAGCAACATACTATATAAGCACTATATTTGTGTCTTCTAAAACTGATTAACAAAGTGATACCCAGATTTTAAAACAATGCCACAATCATGGTAAAAAGAAGTTTCAGTAAGCTAATTTTAAATTATTTAAAATTGTCGTTTGATCAAGAGAAATTGCCAAATATGATAGTTTACTTATTTGAAAACAAGATAAGAAAAAATTAGATTTTGAAAATATTATTGATGTGCTTGCTTCCACTAAAACCAGTAAAGTAAAACAGTAACAAATTCTGGTTTTTGTTGGAATAAAATGTCTAAACTTAAACTACTATTTGAGTTTAATATACTTACTTTTCAAGTTTTTAGCACTTTTCAACTACTTAAGTGTTCTGTGGGGAAAAACTTTTAAACTATACAGAGAGGAGGATTCTGAGAAGATGGCACAGTAGGAAGCACCAGGGATCTGGCTTCCCACCTAGACAGCAACTGGACAGGCTGAACGTATCTGATATAACTTTTTTGAAACTCTTAAGTCTGTTGAAGCCTTGTAACTTCCAGAAGACTTGGAGAGTGAATTTCAGTTAACTTCCATCAATTTAAGCACTTAACACTGTAGCAACCATATGGCAGGCAACTGTGCTCATGTTCCTAGAGCAGCTTGCACACAACTTATGGGAGCTAGAGTGGGCAAAAAAGACCTTGTCCTCCAGATACTGGGAATCTGTGCTGTTATCATTGATTGCTGCTTCTTAACAGAGTTTTGAAGACAAGGAAGTGGGCTCAGTATTGCTGCACCTCCTCCCTTTCTTGCAAGCACCTTCCCCTCCAGCTGAAGTGACCCAAGGGATTTAAGTGCACAAAGCCATTTTTCTTCCTTGATTTTTCTCTTTTCCTCCTTTCAGGAGCCAGATATTAACAACTTATTGAACAGTGACATATTAATATATCTTTTATTACCTGAACCTTATTGACCAAAGTATTTCAACATTCACTTTCAGAACAAATTGCGAGCCACCAGCATTAATTTGCAAAAATCCCCTGGTCAATAATGTGTTTGGGGATTGTCCTAACACATTATTGTCCTAGTCAATAAATGTGACTAGAACATTTAAAATCAACTGTATATGTGGGTAAAATTAGAAAGTGATTATATATGCCAAGGGAAAGGCTCAGAAAAGACATGAGAAGACCTCAAGGTTACACCTCAGGCTGATTTGGGAACAGAAATAGCCTACAACAATAAAATTTTTTAAAATAAAACTTATTTAAAATGCTGGGCTAGGGGGAGAATCTGATTCTCAGAGTTACTACATTATTAGACTCAGAGTTCAACACTCCAGTGTTCAAGAAACAATCACAAGACATACAAAGAAACAGGCAAGAATGGCCCATTCAAGAGAAAAAATTCAACAGAAACTTCTGAAAAAGACATGTGCCGGGTATACTAGACAAAGACTTTAAAACAATTGTCATAAAGATGCCCAGAGAACAAAAGAAAGGTGTGGTGAAAGTCAAGAAAATAGTATATGAACAAAATGGAAATAAAAGTAAAGGGGTAGAAAACCTAAAAGGAAATTCTGGAGATGAAAAGTGCAATAACTGAAGTTGAAAAATTCACTAGCGTATTCAAAGGCAGATTTGAGAAGAGAAGAATCAACAAACTTGAAGTTAAGACAGTAAAAGTTATTGAGTTTGAGTAACAGAAAGGAAACAACTTGGAGAAAAGTGAACAGAGCCTAAGGGAGGTATAGGCCACCATGGAGCAGAGCAGTGTGGACATGATGAGAATCTCAGAAGGAAAAGAGAGAGAAAGGGTCCAAGAGACTATTTGAAGAAAAAGAGATTGCAGACTTCCCAAATTTGATGAAACACATGTATATAACCATTCAGGAAACACAAAGAATTCCAAGTAAGGTGAATTCAAAGAGACCCACACTGAGACATATTATAATTAAACTTCCAAAGGTAAAGCAAGAATCTTGAAAGCAGGAAAGAGAAATGAATCATCACATACAAGGCATTCTTAATAATATTATCTACAGACTTATAATCAGGAATGTTGGAAGTCAACAGGCAGCGGGTTGATATAGTGAAACCACTACAAAGAAAAAAACTTATCAAGAATTCTATATCCCACAGTACGATCCCTCAGAAGTTAGAAATTAAGACATTGTCACATAAAACTAAGAGTTCTTGACTACTAGATCAGCCGTACCAGAAGTGCTCAGGGAATTCTCCATAGTGAGACAAAAGAGCAGTACATGAAACTCAGCTCTGTAGCAAAATAAGTATCTCAATAAAGGTAAGTGCATGGAGAGTTTTAAAACTAGTACTTTGTAACAGTGATTTGAAGTTGTACCTAATGCTTTTTGTTTTCTTATGTGGGTTAAGAGATGAATGAATTTAATAAAAACAATTAGTGTAAGACCAAATATTTCTCTAACTCTGGTCTGCAACTCCAAATTTTGTTTCCTACATAAGTTAGGGTACTAATGAATTTAGTTTATATCTAGGTATATAATGAATAAAGTTGTAATTTTGTGACATTGACAAACAAAAGGAATGGGCATGAAGCTATAAAGGATCAAGAGTTTTTGTATTGGTATCTTATTGAAGTTAGAGGGTATAAATTTGTGTTGGAGAGTTATAACTTTAGGACGTTAAACATAATCCTCAAAGTAACCACGAAAACAGCTGTAAAATATACACAAGAGGAAATGAGAAAAGAACTTAAACATTTCACTACAGAAAATCAGTTAAAGAGAAAACTGGTCAGTAATGCAAGAAATGAGAGCCAAACAAGTTTTAAGATATATAGAAAACAAATAGCCCAATGACAGGTAAGTCCCTCCTTATCAATAATTAATCTGAATGTAAATGAATTAAACTTCCCAATCAAAAGATGAGGTTAGCAGAGTGGATAAAAACACATGATCGAACTACATGCTGTGTACAAGAGACTCACTTGAAATTCAAAGACACAAGGTAAAAGTGAAAGGATGAAAAATAGTCCATGCAAATAGTAACCAAAAGAGCATGGATGGCTTTACTAAAGCAGACCATTAAAATAGACTTTCAGTCAAAAAAGCTTATAAGAGAAAAGGAGAGTCATTATATATTAATAAAAAGTTTAATACAGCAAGAAAATATGTTATGAATATTTGCACATCTAATAACGGACCATCAATTTATATGAAGGAAAAATTCATAGAGTTGAAGGGAGAAATAGACTATTTTGCAGTCATAGTTGGAGACTTCACTAACCTACTTCCAATAATTGATAGAATAATCAGACATAAGTAGGGAACTAGGAAGTTTATTAATAAACCTATTAGATTTTCCATACATACACAGAACACTGTACCCAGCAATGACAGAATACACTTTCTTGTCAAGTGCACATGGGACATTTTCCAGGATAAACCGTATAGTAAGCCACAAATTAAGCATCAGTGAATTTTAAAATATAGATGTCATACAAAGTATCTTCTCTGATCATATCAGGACAATATCAGGGATCAATAATAAAAGGGAAAATGAAAAATTCATCAGATCATAGAAATTAACACACTTTAAAACAACCAGTGGATTAAAGAAATCACAAGGGAAGTTAGAAAATACTTAGATCTAAGAATGCAAGCAAAAACACAACATAACCAAAACTTTAAAAATTCAGTGGAAGTGATACTGAAGGAGAAATATATGGCTGTAAATCCTTACATTAAAAACAGAGATCTCAAAGCAACAACCGAACTGTACAACTTAAGGAGAAAAAAAAAAAAAAAAAAAAGGCAAACTAAACCCAGAGCTAGAAGAAGTAAAGAAATTAGATTAGTGTGGAAATAGAGAATAGAAAAGCAATAGAGAAAAATTGGCTTATTGCAAAGACCAATGGAATTGAGAAACCTTTAGCCATAAATACTTAAAAAGAGAGAAGATTTAAATTACTAAAATCAGAAATGAAAGTTGGGACAGTAGAACTGTTTCTATAGAAACAAAAATGATAGAGTACTGTGAACTATATGCCAGTGAGTTGGATAACCTACATGAAATAGACAAGTCGCTAGAAAAACAGCAGGACTAATCATAAAGAAATAGAAAACCTGAATAGACACATAACTTGAGTGAATCAGTAATCAAAAATCCAGCAAAGAAAACCTCTTGACCTGACAACTTCTTTAGTGAATTCTGAAAAACATCTAAATAAGAACCAACACCTCTTCTTTTACACTTTTCCAAGGATTGAAGTGGAAGAAATAGTTCTAAACTCATTCTACGAGGCCAGCATTACCCTGATACCAAAGCCAGAAAAAGACACTAGAAGAAAGAAAACTACACCAAATTCCTTATGAACACTGATGCAAATATCCTCAACAAAGTTCTAATGAACAAAATTCCACCACATATTAAAAGGATTATATACCATGAACAAATGGGATACATTCCTGAAATGCAGGAGTGATTCAATATATGAATATGATCAATGTAATAAGCCAAATCAATGAAAGAAAGCAATAAAAGCCCCATTATCACCTCAATTGATGCAGAAATTATGTTTGACAAAATTCAACACACTTGAATAATAAAAATGCTCAGCAACCTAGGAATAGAAGGAAACTACCATGACATAATAAAGCCATATAAGAAAAACCCCACAGCAAACATCATAATCAAAAAAGACTAAAAGATTTAATTCTTAAGATCAAGAAGAAGGCAAGATAGCCACTTTCACTACTTCTTTCCAACATAGTACCGGAAAGAGCAGTTAGTCAAGAAAAAGAAAAAGCATCCAAACTGGAAAAGAAGTAAAATTATCTATGTTGGCAGATGGTATCATTTTAGATATAGAAAACCCTAAGGATTCCACACAAAAACCGTATTAGAATTAAAGTTAATTTAGCCAAATAGTAGAATACAGAGTCAACACACAAAAATTGATTGTATTTCTATACACAAGAAATGAACACTCTAAAAAGGAAATTACAAAACAATTTGCAATAGCATAAAAAAATAAAGTACTTAGGAATTAATTTACCAAAGAGGTAAAAGACTTCTACAAAGAAACTATAAAACCTTGCTGAAAGAAATTGGAGAAGACATAAATGGAAAGACAACCCATGTTCATGAATTGAAAGACTTAATATTGTTAAAACACCAGTACTATTCAAAGCAATCTACAGATTTATTGCAATCCTTAGAGAAATCCCAAAGATTTTTTTTTTTTTTGTAGGAATAGAAAACTCATCCTAAAATGTATATGGAAACTCAAGGAACTTCAAATAGCCAAAACAACTTTGAAAAAGAAAAAAACAGCAGTCAAATATCCTGATTTTAAAATTTACAATGAAGCTACAGTAAACAAAACAGTGTGGCATTAAGACAGACCCATAGACCAGTGGAATAGAATAGAGAGCCTCGAGATAAACCTTTATATATAGGATCAAATGATTTTATAAGGATGCTAAGACCAATGATGAAAGGACAGTCTGTTTAATAAATGATGCTGGCAAAACTGGATATTCACATGCAAAGAATTAAGTTGGACTTTCACCCAGCGCTATACACAAACACTATATACAAAACTTAACTCAAAATTGATGAGGGGATTAAGTGTAATACCTAAAATGATAAAACTCTTAAAATAAAACAAAGGACAAAAGCTTCATGATGTTGAAATTGGCAGTGAGTTTTTGGTTATTGCACCAAGGCACAGGTAATGAAAGAAAAAAATTGTACAAATTAAAAATTTTGTGCATCAAATCAAAACCACAATGAGGTACCATTTCACGCCAATCAGAATGGCTGCGATCCAAAAGTCTACAAGCAATAAATGCTGGAGAGGGTGTGGAGAAAAAGGAACACTCTTACACTGTTGGTGGAAATGCAAACTAGTATAGCCACTGTGGAGAACAGTGTGGAAATTCCTTAAAAAACTGGAATAGAACTGCCATATGACCCAACAATCCCACTGCTGGGCATACACACCGAGAAAACCAGAATTGAAAGAGGCACATGTACCCCAATGTTCATCACAGCACTGTTTATACTGGCCAGGACATGGAAGCAACCTAGATGTCCATCAGCAGACGAACGGATAAGAAAGCTGTGGTACATATACACATGGAGTATTACTCAGCCATTACAAAGAATACATTTGAATCAGTTCTAATGAAGTGGATGAAACTGGAGCCTATTATACAGAGTGAAGTAAGCCAGAAAGAAAAACACCAATACAGTATACTAATGCATATATATGGAATTTAGAAAGATGGTAACGATAACCCTGTATGTGAGACAGCAAGAGAGACACAGATGTATAGAACAGTCTTTTGGACTCTGTGGGAGAGGGCGAGGATGGGATGATTTGGGAGAATGGCGTTGAAACATGTATGATATCTTATGTGAAACAAATCGCCAGTCCAGGTTTGATGCATGATAGAGGATGCTCGGGGCTGGTGCACTGGGATGACCCGGAGGGATAGGATGGGGAGGGAGGTGGGAGTGGGGTTCAGGATGGGGAACACGTGTACACTTATGGCAAAACCAATGCAATATTGTAAAGTAATTAGCCTCCAATTAAATAAATTTACATTTTTAAAAATTTGTGCATCAAATATTCTATCTGGAGAATAAAAAGGCAACCCATAGAATCCGAGGAAATATTTGCAAATCATATATCTGATAAGGGATTAATATCCAGATATAGAGAATTCATAAATACAATAACTACAGAAACCACCCAATTAAAAAATGCATGAAGGACTTGAACAGACATTTTTTTCAAAGAATGTTTATCAATGGCCAGTAAACACATAGAAAGATGTGCAATGCCGCTAATTATTAGGTAAATACAAATCAAAACTACAGTGAGGTACCATTTCACACCCATTAGACTGGTTACTTTTTAAAAAAAGAAACATAAAAACCCCACAGAATCTCCAGAACCAGAAGACAAATGGTGATGATGATGTGAAGAGATTGGAGACCTCAAGATTGCACTTGAATGAGTGAGTGAAAGTTGCTCAGTCGTGTCTGACTCTTTGCAAGTCCATGGCCTATACAGTCCATGGGATTCTCCAGACCAGAATAGTGGAGTGGCTAGACTTTCCCTTCTCGAGGGGATCTTCCCAACCCAGAGATCAAACCCAGGTCTCCTGCATTGCAGGCTGATTCTTTACCAGCTGAGCTACAAGGGAAGCCCAAGAATACTGGGATGGGTAGACTATCCCTTCTCCAGTGGATCTTCCCGACCCAGTAATCGAACCGGGGTCTCCTGCATTGCAGGCAGATTCTTTACCAACTGAACTATCAGGGAAGTTGGTGGCAAGGTAAAATGGTATATCCATTGTGGAAAACATATGGCAGTTCCTCAAAAAATTATGTGGTCCAGCAGTTCCTCAAGAGTTGAAGAGAGATTTGTACCACTATTTTCATAGCAGCATTATTCATAATAGCTAAAATATGGAAGTAAACCAAATGTCCATCAATAGATGAATGGATAAAAAATGTGATGAACACCCCATGGGATTCAGCCATTTGAAGGAAGAGAATTCTACAATATGGATGAACTTTGAGGACATTTTGCTAATCAAATGTTAGTCACAAAAAGATACATGATTTCATTTATATGAGGTACTGAGAGTAATCAAAAAAAATGTTTCCAGAGTCTGGGGCAGGAGGGAATAGGGAGTTATTGTTTAATTGGTATAGATTTTTCAGTTTTACAAGATGAAAAAAATTATAGGGGATGGATGGTGGTAATGGTTGTGTAACAATGTGAATGTATCACTATTTAATACCACTGAACTATACATTTAAAATGTTTAAGATGGTAAATTTTATATGTATTTTGTCTCTGGTAACTCTGGCTTGGCATAGCACTGATCTCAGCACAGTTAACAACACAGATTTTTTAAATAATTTTTTTTAATTTTTGACTGCTAGGTTTTCATTGCTGTGCAGGCTTTTCTCCTGTTGTAGAGAGTGGGAGCTACTCTCCAGTTGGGGTGTGCAGGCTTCTCGTTGCAGTGGCTTCTCTTGTTATGGGGCACAGACTCTAGAACATGTGGACTTTAGCGGTTTCAGCTCATGGGCTCAATTGTTGGAGCTCCCAGACTCTAGAGCACAGGCTCAATAACTGTAACACATGGGCTTAGTTGCTCTGCAGCATCTGAGATCTTCCCAGTTCAGGGATCTAACCTGTGTCTCCTGCATTGGCAAGCTAATTCTTTACCACAGAGCCACCAAGGAATCCCTACATCACAATTTTTGGTACCACTATACTGAGCTAGGAAGTGTACGATAATTTTCTTTCCTATACTTCATTTTGTTTTTCAGGGGTAAAATTATATTTTTACTTACTTGTTTACTCTTCTGTGTACCTAATGCTGTTTTTTAAATGCTGCAGTTTGTTCAGTATCTGGAAGTATTTTTTCAGAATGTTCACATATATCCAAAAAAATTGTTGGAGGATCAGGAGATCTCTTCTGTTGGCTTAGTTTAAACCTAGTTACTCTGTAAGCCTGATGCATAGTTTGTTGATCAAGATTTTACTTTGCCACTTTGTTGTGTTGGATGTCCTGTTTCCTGAACTGTGAGTCCTTCTGTTATTGTTTTACTTCTTATTTTGATGAAATATGTCCTTTAACAATTTCCACAGAAAGGTTGTATCTTTTTTCACTTCGTGTAAATTTATAACTGTATTTATTATAATGGTATTAATGGTTTGGCTGAATTCATAGAAAACATTTTTCCTATGCATTTTTGAAAGTATTGTTTTCATTATGTCTGATGCCATTTTTGGTCCACTTGGTGTTTATATTATTTTGTTCTTTGGCAACTTTAATGTTTATCTCAAGTGTTTTGAAAATTTCATATGTTCACCCATCATCCTTTTTTCTTTCATTATGGTAGAAATTTGATAAGCCTTTGTAATCTAGATATTTATGTTTGGAGAAATTTTGTTGTTTTATTTCTTTGGTAAATTTTCACTTTTATCTTTTTCTCTGTTCTCTCTTTTTCTGGGGGGTGGGGGAGACTCCTATTGATGACAGCTACTTCCTGCATCGACTTCTCTGATTGTATGGCATTTTCTTTCTTGCCTTCCATCTTTTTGTCTTTTCATTTGGTCTTTCAAAAAAGGTTTTCCAAACTTAATTACTTATTTTAGTTGCCATATATTTATTTTGAATTCCTCTTTAGTTTTTTTATTTGTTCTTCAGTTTTCAGTTTTTTTGTTATTGTGTAGTGGATATAATAATATATCATACCTCCAGGAGTATTGAATATATATATCATATATATTTATTTTGTTTCTGGCAAAGTCTCTGATGTCTCCTAGCCTCTTTCTTTATTCTCGTTTATTTTAATCTGTGTAGTGTAAAGGATGTCTACACCTTGAATGTTCAGTCATGTTAAAAATTAAAGCATAAAAAAGATTATCAAAAACCCTATGTTTGTACAGGGACAGGTTGTGCATTGTAGCATGCCACAGGGTACATTCCTATTTTATTTATTCCCATTAGTACTCCTAAAATTTATTGATGTTTATGGTACTAGAAAATAAAAATATGAAATTTAAAAAATATTACTTAAAATATATATTTTCCTGAAAAATAACTATTTGCAAACAAAAGGAAATTTATTTAGAATAAATTGTTCTACATTTTTGCTTGTCTGTTTAATGTCCAGTTAAGCAGAAGGAAACTAGATTCTTGTGTTTCTGCATTCAGTCTGTTGTAGTATATTTTGATTGAAATATATGACAAATACCCAGCTTCAATCAGTACTTTAATAATCTTCTCAGATAAGTGTGATATTCTTTTATGACATCAAAATTAGACATGTGGAAACTTCCTTAAAGCTTTGTTGCAGTGTGGAATCTGATTTCATATCACTGAACATTTTGTACTCTGTGGTTCATTAAAATCTACTGGTCAGGCTTGCACTTTGTTTGGATCTTTTATCCGTATGTGATTTTATAACATTGTTCACTAGCCATTTAGAATATATTGGTTCACAAGTCACATAGATCGTCCAAGTTTTGCCATGTTTCATATTACAAATCAGGTAATCACATTCATTAGTATTAGCATTTATCTCATGAATAATAGATGCAAGTTATCCTAAGATTTAAACTTTTCTTGAATTTTATTCCTGGCAACAAACACTGTTTGATTGTTTACTTTAATGTGACATACTCATTTTGTCAGTTTTGAAGAAAATACCTTCTGAATACTCAGGTCTAAATATTCATAATTTGACAGTCATTCTTTAAAAATAAAAATGATGTTCCATGAAAAAAAATTTGGCCAAGTTCATCTTGCAACTAAATCACAGACCCAAGTGTTTTTAGTGTGCAGCAGCAGTACTTTATGCATGCTTGGTATTTCATTACACAGACTATTCAAAAGACATGAACTCAAGGGTTGACATTTAGTAAAATTAATTTTACTGCTGGTATATGTCAGTGGAGAATACAGTGACTGGTTCAATGTCAGTGCCTTGATTTGTGTTAAAATGTCAGCTTTTTTACTCATTACTGCTTAATACCAAGAATTTTAACCTCATATGCCTCCTGAAAGTGTCTTGGAGGCCCCATATGTCTGTGAACCAACTTGGAGAACTGCTGATGTGGATTATGTTGTGAAGGTTGCTTCATGGATTACTGTGCTGTGTGACATGCTCAGTCTGCTTGGCAATTTTTTAGACTTCAGCATAGGAAAATCAGATGCTGAGGTGACTTATTCTTTGGTGGGGAGCATGCTCTCAAAGTCTTTGAGGCTGATAATTTTCTTCAAAGAGGAATCTCCTAGATTTCAGCTGGGGTTGGTGGAGTGATGAGTGGTTCCTCTGGCTGCTAGCATTCTGGGAGCCAGGTGGAGAGATACATGAAGATCACTTTATTCAGTTTATAGACCTTTACTGAATTTTTCTGTTTTCTTTCAGTACCTCATACCTGCCCTTTGCCATTCCTGGTGTTCACAAGTCCATAGACAGTCTCCACTTCGGAGACTTGGCCTTTGGCTTAAGCAGTAGAGGAAAGAATAGATACCTGTTGTGTGAGTTGGGGAAAGAGTATTTAGATTTCTCAGCAGTATTCATTCTTTATTTTTACCTTTTATGTATTGACTATTATACTGAATTTCTCCAAATACCGTATCTCTTAACTTCTCTGGGAAAATTGATTCTCTTTTCCTTGCACTCCCCTGTTCAAATGTTTAGTTATCACTTCCTCCACACTGTGAAGTTAATTTCCATTCCTCCAGCTACTTTCCATCTACAAACTTGTTGAAATCTCTTTGACAGTTAGTATGCTTTGATGCTTTCTTGGTCTTTATGAGTGGAAATTGTTTTATTTCCTTGCCCTCTTTTTAGTAGTGTTTTTGGAGAGTGGGGAAATACATGTATGTGATTAATACACCATGGTCACTTTCACAGACTTGAGTCAATCACTCTAGTGACTAAAAGTTGGACCTAGATTTGAAGCTTCACCACTTAACTGTGGTTTTGCCTTGGTTTTCTATTGATGCTTAACCCACACAGTCTGTATTCTCATTTGTAGAAATGGAGTTTATAATATCTAATAATGAAAATTAAATGAGACAGTGAATGTAAAGTTCTTAAATACTACTTCATGCATCATAAAGTCTCAATAATTCGTAGTTGTTATGAACTGTTAAGCTTGCCTTTTTCTTACTGAGGTTTTATTGTATTCTTTCCTCCCCAAAAAACATTTTAAATAATCAAAATATTTCATTTGTATATTATTTAATATTACTTGGTTTGACAGTGGAAGGGTTATCATGGTTCCAAATATAAAATCATAGTTTCATAAATTTTTTACCTAAGTACCTGTTTTTAATATGTGTGTATAAAATACTGTGAATGAGACTTATTCAAATTCAGGGTGTGCTTTACTAGTTTTCTAATCAAGTAATTACAATTATGGTTCACACTTAGAAGAATCTAAGGAAAGCAGGTATTGTTATAACTGGGTAACTGTTTCATATCTTTGATTCAAAAACTTGGTACACTGAAATTCTTACGAGTTTTTTAAAAAACAATTCTTGAAATCCTGTTTTTAGTTTTAAGAGTTACTCTAAAACATACTTTAAGAAATTGTTTTTTCTCTTTCTTTGGAATACTAAGCAGCACGCTTAAGTTCTTTTTATCTAGAAAGTTTAATATAATAAAAGTAGTACTTAGTTTTGAATATAAACTTATAATTTGAATATAAACTTCATTTTGAATATAAAAGAAAAATATTATTAATCATTTCAGGAAATTGCAAGATCGAATTTGGCTGAAGAAGAAACAGAAACATCAAATTCTGAAAGGTAAATATAAAGAAAAGCTGAATCTCTTGAAATTTGTGTATATAAAATTATATTTGAGCTGTATATTATTTCAGTTATTTGGGAAAGGGCTATTTAAATTTTATATATGGTGTTCCTTTTAGTAATGACTTTCAATTAAAATCAAAGTTTGAAATTTTAATAGAAATATACTACAGATCCTTAGTTTTGAAGCCTTTTAAATATGTAGAATACATTTTATAAGTTGTTAATTTTTTAGAGTACGAGTAAATAAAATGGTAATGGATTGCCATTGCCTCTATTAAATGAAAATAGTTACAAGATGCTGCAGGTTATAAGATGGTGACAATTATTGCAAATAGTTTTATATTTTTTTTTTGCATTTAAAATTTATTATTTTTATTTTTTATTTTTTAAATTTTATTTTATTTTACTTTACAGTACTCTACTGGTTTTGGCATACATTGACATGAATCCGCCATGGGTGTACACGAACTCCCAAACATGAACCCAGCTCCCTCCTCCCACCCCCCATCATCCCTCCGGATCATCCCCATACACCAGCCCCAAGCATCCTGCATCCTGCATCGAACACAGACTGGCGATTCATTTCCTACATGATAGTACACATATTTCAATGCTATTCTCCCAAATCATCCCACCCTCTCCCCCTCCCTCTCC
>SJYX01004099.1:0-97788 GCA_006410675.1 Oreotragus oreotragus | reverse complement strand
GGAGAGGGTGGGATGATTTGGGAGAATAGCATTGAAATATGTATACTATCATGTAAGAAACGAGTTGCCAGTCTATGTTCGATGCAGGTTGAAGGATGTTTGGGGCTGGTGTATGGGGATGATCGGGAGGGATGATGTGGGGTGGGAGGTGGGAGGTGGGGGTTCATGTTTGAGAGTTCATGTACACCCGTGATGGATTCATGTCAATGTATGCCAAAACCAATACAGTACTGTAAAGTAAAATAAAATAAAATTAAAATTAAAAAAAAAAGAAAAAAATTTTAAAAATAAATAAATAAATCCATCCCCCGCCGCCGCCCCCGCGAAAATAAATAAAAGCTGTAAGTTACTTTTGTGGTAGGATCTCAACATAAAAGTTTCAAAGTTCAATTTTTTTAAAATTTAATTCTTGAGTAGAACACTTAGAACACAAGATTTCACTATTTTTTAGCAAAAGAGAATCCAATATTCTAATTAGAACTTTATTCCAGTTAAAGATGATTTTGTCTTTTAATTAAGTACTTTCCCCATTTCTGTCTTTATGCTGTGTGTTTTACCATAGTCTGCTTGTTAACTTGATGAGATTGATCAATCTGTTGCCTCTAAAAAGAAAATTATGGAATAAGACCTTTTGAAGATGTTTCTTAGACTTGACCAGGACAATTATCTAGCCCTTTCTTTATCTAGCATTTTTCCTAGAATTCTGGATGAAAAAAGTTAACAGAATTCAACTAAGGACTTAGGAAAAAGACTAGACACATCTATATTATTTAACATTTTCTATAAATTGTAACTAGTTCAATAAGATCTGAACAAAAATAAGAATTTTACAAATTTAAATGAGGGCACTATTATAACTTTTTGAGATGATGTAATTGACCTGTAAGACCCAAGAAAATGAGCAAAGTATGACTGAAATTAATCAAAGTATTAATGAAGGCAGCAGAACCATTCTTATATACTCATAACATGTCATTACAAAATCTAATGCATAAAATAGTTAATTCACAATAATAACAATGAGAAATGTACAATTTAGAAGATTTTAAAGAAAAAATTTACTGATATACAAAATAATTTATTAATAACTTATGTGATAGGTCATTTTTTCCAAATTATGGTTAATGAGCACTTAGTTGAAAATCCAAATTGGATTTGATTTGGAAATTAGTGTGTTTCAAGTAGGATTCATATTTTTCTATTTATTAATACCACAATTTAAAAAATCATAGTTGTGTTAGATATTAGGTTATTTCTATAGTCACTGTTTTAAACATTGTTTTAATGAGCATCCCTGTACAAATATCTTTTACTTCTTCAAACTACTAATTTAGGGAGAAGAGTAGTAGAATATAGGTGATTTGACCTATTAGATAATGAAATGCAATGTTAATTTATAGTTGTTAAAACTAGATGGTATTGGCTTGTAATATTCTAAAGACACATCAGAACAAAATAAATAGCAGAGAAACAGCCTTACAAATATAATTTAGTAAATAATAAATGACTATGTGATAACATTGCTTTGATATATGGGTACTTCATTACAAAAAAGTCTAAATTCCAGGTGGATTAATGTAAGAAATAAGATAAATGTAATCATTAAATTTCTTTTTGGTAAAATAAGCGTTGTTGCATCTATATAAGGGACCTGAGACCATCTTGGAAATCTGTTTCTAAGGCTTGCAGACATTGAAAACAAACTATGGTTACCAAAGGGGAAAGAGGGTGGAGGAAGGATAAATTAGGAGTTTGGGATTAACATATATATGTTATTATATATATAACAGATAAACAACAGAGTTCTACTATATAGCATAGGAAATTATATTCACTGAACAGTTTCTGTTAACACATCAACCTAACACATCTTACGTACTTATGTATGTCTGTATACATACACAGACACGTATACACATAAACCTATAGGTATTCATGTTTTATACTTATGTATTTCTTAGACATGTGTTCATTTTCTAAGTTAGGCAGTTGCAAAATTAGTAAAATCTTTGTGAATGCTTACTTGGTTTTGCTTAGGAAAAACATGCTAACCCTAAGAGGACATGTAAATCAAAGAAAATAGGATTTTTCCCACATACATTCAGTGCTTATTTAAAGTACTCTTATGAGTTAATAAGCACACTCACATTTTAACTAAAATCAAGCGAGTATGAACAGGTAAAGTAATGATAACGAGGACCAAAACTAGTGAATTAACTCCCCAGGACTCCTTTGAATATGTGACTGTGGAGTTTCTCACTCTGCTGCCTAAGAAAATGGCCACTTCCTAAATTGTAACATCATGGCAAGGACTGGGGACTTTGATTTTTTTTTCCCTTTTTTGGTGGGCAAGTGTGCCTTTTTTTCTTTTTCAGAAAATGTCTTTACTTTGAAAGTAAGTATTCAAATACATTGTATTATAAAGAAATAGATAATAAGTAGCTTTATTTTTTCAGTAAACAAGATGAAGCTTCTTCAGAGGAAATAAAAAATAGATGTGATGTGCATTTATTTGAAGGCTCATCAACAACAAAAAGTGAAGAAGACGTATCCGTTTCAGATAAAGAAAATGATAACCGTCTTGAAGATCAGGAAACTGGCTCAAACAATATCTTCGGTTATGATTCAGCTATTGATGCAGATAAAGTGGAAAAGGAAAAACAAGTAGAGCACATATGTCAGGAAACAGAGTTGAAGATGTGCCAAAGTTCAGAAAACCTCATTGCATGTGATCAGATTGAGGATCGCAATGCTGGTGAAGCTAGATTTTCTTCCAAGAATATTAAAGATTTGAGGTTAACATCTGGTGATGTTAGTATTGATCAGTTTTTGAGAAAAAGAGATGAACATGAATCTGTTAGTTCTGATGTTAGTGAGCAAGGCAGTATTCATTTGGAACCTTTGACTCCATCAGAAGTGCTTGAGTTTGAAGCCACAGAGATTCTTCAGAAGGGTAGTGGTGATCCTTCAGCCAAGACTGATGCTGTAGTGTCTGATCAAACAGATAACGTTCTTGGAGAAAATAGCCTTAGCACAACAGAGACAACAGGAGACCTGGTAGATGAAAAAGACAGAAGTTGAAATTAACTAGGCATTCTAAGTTTTAGTGTACCAACAGTAAGACCATTTGGAACAGTGCTATCAGGTGAGCTCAGTGCTGTTGTTACAGAGTGCAGACATAGAAAAATATAAGGGAGGTCATTCATATATTTTACCTGTATGTTGAGCCTAGGTTATTAAATCAATCCATCATTAATAGCATGACTAGGTATGAATTTCCAAGAAGTTTTTAAAACATGAGTAAGATTTAATGAAAGTTAAGTTTGCAATGAAAAAGTCTCATTTCGTAGTTTTCAAGGACATGGAACTTGGTGATCAATATGAATTGATTATTAGTATATTAGTTATGTTAATGAAGCTTTTGAAATTTCCATCAGTCCTAAGCTAAAAGTCCTTATTACCTGTACATCCTTTTCAATTAACTTAAAGGAAGACATTTGGAAAACACATGCCTTTTGGGAATAATTGATTTAAAATAATAGCTGATTGGCGTTGTTAATGAGAGCTTCATTTTGAATATGATTCTGGTAAATGAAGCATGTTTAGAATGCTAAATTAGCTGATCTAATGAGAATTTGGATGAACATAAACTTAATTTTGAATATAATATAACATTCCAGACTGCCAGAAGCATGTGAACAGAATATTTGAATCTGTGTACCTCCATACAAGTGTTAGCCTGCCAGGCTGTAAGCTTACCTTAATTAAACTTTCAGTGAAAGTGAAATTATTAAAATAGAAATTTATATTTGTGCTTTTTGTCAGTGTGTATGCTGTGGAGAAATCCCTTGATGAACTAGTTGTATAAAGTAGAAATCCATTGTTGAAAATCCTATAGCTATTATGCTTATATTGTTTTAATGATCTTCTTTAGAAATAGAACCATAAACATGGTCTGGAAACCAAACCAAAGTACAGATTAATGTAGATATTTGTAAAGCAGTAAACTGGCATGAATTCAGCCATGTTTAAGTGACTTTTTCTGTAATTGTAAAATAGAAACTTCAAATGGGACCTAAAGCAGGATGTAAAAAATTGGTTTGGGATATTTAGTCTAATTTATCCTTAAGATGGCTGCTAAATTGATTTTTTTCAGTTTTTTTTTATTATATAGAAAATAATAGATACAGAAATGAATAATATGAATAAGAGTAGTTTGCTTTGAAGTACTAATAAACTTTTATTTAAAATGCTACATTTTTACTTCTTAAAATGTGCTTTGAATTCTTAAATTTTGTTTCACTGTTAAATGTTTTAAATGGGTATTAAAATTCTGCTGTATATAGTAGTTTTTTGAGTAAATATTTGCAATAAAAATCTGTCCCTGAATAATTTTATTTTTCAGAAAGCTGTTTGAATCACATTACCTTTGACGCCTCTAGAAATTGTATATTGTTCAAGGAAATTTCATGTTAAAGCTACCGGTAGATTGCATTCTGTATTCTTTAATTGATGCATGATTTATTTTAAATTGACACTTAAAGTACAGAGGGGAAACTGCTAATATTTACAGAGAATAGATTTACTTTACAAATTCTTCTACTTCCAGAGAATTATAATTTAATACAGTTTTCTATCTCCTCAGTAAATTAAAGAGGCTAAATGGGCAAAATAAATTGACTTATTTTCTTGAATATTTTTTGGGATGGGGGTAAATATTTTTATATTTCCTGCTCATAAGAAAAGGTGGGGAAAGAAAGACTTATTACCTGTCATCCTTCACCTTGTTGAAACATAAATCTATAGCAGAGAAGAGTTTTGGAGTAACATAATCCTTAGAAGAGCAAGAAGATGTGAAAGTCTACATAAGGACCATTTTCTGAATCTGCTTCAAATAATTGCCAAGCCTGTCGCCTAATGCTGCAAAAACCTGGAGCACTGTGCCAAAGTAGGTCTCTAAATGATATGGTGGTGAACTCTGAGTAGTTCCTCCTCCTGATTAGATACCACTTCTGCCTATAGTAGTGGTATTTAAAGTACCTGATCAATGAATTGTTCATACCTATCCACTATGAGAAAAAGAACCTGTACCAGACTATAAATCCTTCACTGAGAAAATCTAGCAATGAAAAAAAAAAAAAAAGACAGTAGTTGAAATAAATGTTGTACTTGGTAACATTGGTTTATGTTTTCACATAATCTCCTCATTTCTCATTGGGAACAAACAATTCAGATATGCAATCCAAACCTTTGAGAAGCAGTGCTTTAACACAGTGGTCAGTAGACTTCTGTGTAGAGTCAGATAGTAAATAGTTGTTGACCATGTGGTCACAATTATCCAGCTCTTCCTTGTAGCTTAAGAGTACCTGTAGACAGTATGTAAATGATGGCCAGTTTGTGTTCCAGCAAAACTTTGTTTACAAAAACAGAATGTTGGTTGGGGTTGACCAGTGGACTGTAGTTTGCATTTACGTGCTTTAGAGTGCTATTTTGTCTGGGAAAATGGTGCTCAGGGACTGAAATTTTCTTTGCCAGTAATTTATTTAACACTAGTTCACTGTGAGAATTATAGTTTATAATAATAATATTTCACAAGCCAATACCATATAGAATAATGTCTGTTAATAAGCTAATAAAGAAATAACATGCTTCAAACTAATAATGGTTGATTACACTATTGTTCCAGGCAAAGAAGAGATGAAAGAAGTAAAGTCCAAATCTAGTTGAGGTATACCTGTCTCTGAGTTGGTTGTCTGAAGAGTCAGTCCTTCCAACTAAAAGCTGGATATCAGCTGACAGCTTAGGTCCCTTGCTCCTGGGGCACATAGTTAGGGGATGACAGCACCCGTGTTGGTAGGCAAGCTTTGCTGCCTCAGATGTTATAACTGCAGGGGCCATTGCATGACTTGCACCACTGCCTACCAGGAGGAGCCTTGTCACGGCAGGAACAGATGTCCCTTCTCTTCCTGAGACTGCTGCACAGTTTAACACTGCTGAGGACCAAGAGTGGCCTGACCACGGCAGGAACAAGTGTCTCAAGATCTTCAGAGAGCTGTTTTCAGCAAAGAGTAGCCTTGCCCAGGCTAAACACTCTCTGTAAGTCCTCACAGATTCTTGGTGGTTGAAGTTTAAATGTCCATCGCTTGATAGTTGCTCTTCCATATGTTTGTATTGATTAGTACCCCCAGAGGCACTCCTAGTGAGTGAGCTATTGAATACTTACCTACAACAGCTCATGTCAATGACATCATCCCGGCATACCTTCCTTAGTGTAAACAAATTCACCCTTAGATCAAAACAACTTCACTTAAGTCATAAACAAGTGGATTTGAAATAATAACAAACCAATATACAACAAGCACTTAGACTTTCTTGATTGACTATGAAAACCAGAAATGCACTCTAGTGACCTTTTACCTAAGAACTACCAAAGTGTCTTCCTATTTTACAGTCCCCTGTTACCTAACTATAGGATTATGATTGATTCCATGTGCAGTTCAGTGATGTTAAGAAACATTCATTTTGCAGATGCAACATTTAATTTTCATTGAAAATCTGAATACCATATTTTTGTTATTTCTTCCCCTTTGCATCTCTCTAATGTTTTAGGGAGGAAATCTTAAAATTTTTCACCCTATAAATTTTTAAAGAACTCTTCTCAACATTTTTAAAAGGAGTTGACAAAAGACAAATCATACTGTTAGCTATAAGTAAAAAGATGAGGAAACCAAATATCTGGGCAATTATTTGCCTAAGGTTACAAGCCAAGATTTGAACACACCACATCTATAGTTCCTAGCTTTTATATTGAATGCCTCTTTTAAAAATACATGTGTTTGCAAATAACCCTCCCATTGATGGTACTAATTACAGTCATTATTCCTATAGTGATTATATGTATATGGAATGGAGGCCCTCTTAACCTAAAGAAGAAGACCTATTGATCTGTTTTATTAATAGGGATGAGGAATTTTACCTTAAGAGGAGGAGTTAGTGACTATTCTATTGACAGGAAAGACAGAATTATTAATGTTTTGACATCATTGCGCTTTTAAAGCCTTCTGTGATGTCATATTGTTGCTTCATGGTTGACATAATCATTTTTGTTTCATCAAATTTTTTACTCCAGGATCACTCACTTGCCGTGTCTTCAGTGAAATAGGACTTTTGTATGTATATGGAGAAGGAAATGGCAACCCACTCCAGTTTCTTGCCTGGAGAATCCCAGGGAAGGGGGAGCTTGGTGGGCTGCCATCTTTGGGGTTGCACAGAGTCGAACACGACTGAAGCGACTTAGCAGCAGCAGCAGGCACTAAAAGGGATTCCTGGTGGCTCAGATGGTAAAGAATTTGCCTGCAATGTGGGAGACCTGGGTTCAATCCCTGGGTCAGGAAGATGCCCTGGAGAAGGGAATGGTAACCCACTCCAGTATTCTTGCCTGGAGAATCCCATGGACAGAGGTGCCTGACGGACCACAGTCCATGAAGTTGCAAAGAGTTGGACACGACTGAGTGACTAACATTCTAGGCACTGAAAAGAATTGCAAGTGTTTTATTTTTACTAGATTACTATAACACTAAGACTTGTTTTTTCAGCTAGGAAATGAAACAGTTTACTGTGCCTAAGCATTAAAAGAGAAATGACTGTCTTAAAAATATTGCTTACTAATGAGGCATATCTGCTAATCCATGTACACAAAAATGAAGTGAAATTGATTTTTTTAAAGTCATGGTAATATTTAATTTTCAACTCAAAATCTGTAAATTCAAAGGTACTTCACTTGGATCATCTTTAAGAAATTCAGCACATCTGAAGTAACATCTGTAATATCATCAAGGGATGAGGTATCCTGGGTGAATTACTTTTATGGTTAGCTAAAGGTAACTTTTAATTGCTTGTAAAAGGTATGAAATCACTTGTTATTTAAAAGAATATACGATGCATAACTTAGTCTTCTTTGATGAGACAGTGAGTCATCATTATGAAGATTTTTGTACCAAGATATAAATGAAGCTGTAGCTGCAGATGCTAATGGCCTGAATAACTGCTGATCACAGAAGTGATCTAGCTATGCAACCAACCTCTTTTTAAAAGACTTTTCCCTCCTAAACATTAAAATAAAACCTGCCCTTTGTGGAGAATTTGGTGTAACTATAAACTGTAGTTTTTAACTTTCAAAACATTTTAAGCATTTAGTCATTGCCTTAAAATCTTGATTTTAATTGCTGTATACTTTCCTGGTGGCTCAGATGGTAAAGCGTCTGTCTACAATGCAGGAGACCCGGGTTTGATCCCTGGGTTGGGAAGATCCCCTGGAGAAGGAAATGGCAATCCATTCCAGGACTATTGCCTGGAAAATCCCATGGACAGAAGAGCCTAGAGGCTACAGTCCATGGGGTCGCAAAGAGTCGGACACGACTGAGCGACTTCACTTCACTTCAAGAGGCTAGCAAAATATGACCCACAGTTGGCCACCTATTTTTACGAACAAAATTCAATTAAAAAACAGCTATGTCATTTGTTTATATATTATCTGTTGTAGCTTTTGCACTAAAGCAGCACAGTTGTACTGTCTGAGTCGGACACGACTGAGCGACTTCACTTCACTTCAAGAGGCTAGCAAAATATGACCCACAGTTGGCCACCTATTTTTACGAACAAAATTCAATTAAAAAACAGCTATGTCATTTGTTTATATATTATCTGTTGTAGCTTTTGCACTAAAGCAGCACAGTTGTACTGTCAGAGACCACGTGGTCCAAAAAACTCAAGGATTTACAATCTGACACTTTAAGAAAGTTTGCCAACCTCTGCCCTATGCCTTTGTATGGCTATGTCATAATTTTATAACCATTCGTTTCCATTATTATAGACACTGCAGTGACATTCTTATTTCCTAAATTTTGGTCCATATTTTATTTATCTGTACTAAAATTCTAAGTGTATAATTTATTAGATTCAAGAGTATTTAGTTTTAAATTGAAAAATAAGAGCCCCATATTTATTTTAATTATCCTACCATAATACTTATGGAAAGCTTCTTGGTCCAGCACATTAATTGTAAGAGTTTATTCATCTAGATTTTTTTTCTTTGACTATTCAGCTTATTTTTAGCCTACTGTGGACTTTTATTTCTGCTACTCACCAAATATTTCTAGCGTGTGGCCATTTGACTAGTTCCTGGCCAGTGAGTTGTGAGTGAAAGTGACTTCTGGGTTCGAGCATTTGGTTGTTAATTTGAGACTCTTTAGAATCCTCTTTTCCTTCAAACATGGTAAATTTTTTACTATTGTGATAATGATTGCTGTATCAGGCTTGGTTCCTAAAGGACTATGAAAAGAGCCTCCCCATTTATTTAAATGGACATACAGCATGAAGAAGAAAGAGGCATTTTTGTTTTAAGCTTTTGCAGTTAGAGAATTTTTGTTCTGCAGCATAACTAAGTCTCTCCCTACTGATACAGGAATTCATCCTGAAAGTACATTGTGGCCATTAGGAGAAACACCACTAAACTACATTACACCAGTGCATTGCATTGGCTTAGATAACAGATGGCAAGGCTACCTGAGGTGATCCACATTCAGTAATAGTGAAAGATTTGGTAAATTTGTAATACTTCAGAGACAAACAGTATACTTAATGAAGTTGTATCTTTTTTTGGAGGAGTTTGCATAACAGAGTGTTAATAGCATGTTTGCTTACTATATTGGCTTCATTTAACAATGTACTTTGAGAAAGAAGTGAACTCAGACAAGAAATGGTAGGATTGAAAGTGGGAACAAAAGAGTATAGAAATAGTCCATAAATTTAGATACTTGCAGGACTGGAGCAGGCCAAGCTTCTCACCTCCAACCAGTAAAGGGAGAAGGAAAGCCTAAGCAACAAAACTTAAATTAACAATCTGGTCATCATACCAATTGTTTGGGGCTTCCCTGGAGAATGACATGACGACTCACTCCAGTCAGTTAAGGAGAGGCCCCAAAGTGTTTCTATGTGGAAATTCCTTCACAGCATTTCTTGAGAATCATATTTTTTCTGAATTTAAAGAAAAACCAGTCAAGAAATTGATGAAACAAGAAAAAATATTGTGACTCTCCTATGAGAATTAAAGCTTAATAATGAAATTAGAGTACATCATGAGAAATGCTGGGCTGGAGGAAGCACAAGCTGGAATCAAGATTGCTAGGAGAAATATTGGCCTGGCGTGCTGCAATTCATGGGGTCGCAAAGAGTCAGACACGACTGAGTGACTGAACTGAGCTGAAAAGATGATGATGTTAAAGTGCTGCACTCAATATATTGTCAGCAAATTTGGAAAACTCAGCAGTGGCCACCAAACTGAAAAATGTGTTTTCATTCCAATCCCAAACAATATTCAAATTACGGTGTGATTGTGCTCATTTCACATGCTAGGAAGATTATGCTCAAAGTCCTTCAAACTAGGCCTCAGCAGCAGTACATGAACTAAGAGCTTCCAGATGTACAAGCTGGATTTAGAAAAGGCAGAGAAACCAGAGATCAAATTGTCAACATTCGCTGGATCATAGAGAAAGCAAGGAGATTTCAGAAAAACACCCATTTCTTTTTTACTGACTATGCTAAAGCCTTTGACTGTGAATCACAACAAACCGTGGAAAATTCTTAAAGAGATGAAAATACCAGACTACCTTACCTGCCTCCTGAGAAACTGATCAAGAAGCAATAGCTAGAACCGGACATGGAACAACAGACTGGTTCAAAATTGGGAAAGCAGTGAGATAAGACTGTATATTGTTACCCTGCTTATTTAACTTCTCTGCAGAGTACATCATGCAAAATGCTGGGCTGGATGAATATCAAGCTAGAATCAAGCTAGAATATCAAGAGATTGCCAGGAGAAATATCAACAACTTCAGATATGCAGATAATACCATCATAATGGCAGAGAGTGAAGAGAAACTAAAGAGCCTCTTGATGAATGTGAGAGAGGAGAGTGAAAAAGCTGGCTTAAAACTTCAACATTAAAAAAGCTAAAATCATGGTATCTGGTCCCATCACTTCATGACAAATAGAAGGGGGAAATGTGAAAGCAGTGACAGACATTTTTTTCCTTGAGTTCCAGATTCACTGTGGACAGTGACTGTAGCCATGGAAAAGACACTTGCTCCTTGGAAGGAAAGCTGTGACCAACCTAGACAGCATATTAAAAAGCAGAGACATCACTTTGCCAACAAAGGCACGGATAGTCAAAGCCGTGGTTTTTCCAGTGGTCATGTGAGAATTGGACCATAAAGAAATCTGAGCACTGAAGAATTGATGCTTTCGAAGTGTGATGTTGGAGAAGACTCTTGAGAGTCTCCTGGACTGCAAGTTCAAACCAGTCAATCCTACAGGAAATCAGCCCTGAGTGTTCATTGGAAGGACTGATGCTGAAGCTCCAATGCTTTGGTCACTTGATGCAAAGCCAGCTCATTGGGAAAGACCTTGTTGCTGGGCAGAAGGAGAATGGGGTGGCAGAGGATGAGATATGCAGATAGCATCACTGACTCAATGGACATGAACAAATCTGAATAAACTCCAGGAGATGGTGAAGGACAGGAGAGCCTGGCATCCTGTAGTCCATGGGATCCCAAAGAGTCAGATAGGACTTAGTGACTGAACAACAACAAATATATGAAATTTGATAGGAAAACAGTGTAAATGCATTCTGTTGAGTGTGTTTACAGAAGGGAATATTTATCTATGAGGTTTAGTTTGTTTTGAAAAATTGTTACAATGCTTTTACTAAACTTATTTTTGTTTGCATATTTCAGTGTCTAAAAATGACTACAAAACGAAGTTTATTTGTGCGGTTGGTACCATGTCGTTGTCTTCGAGGAGAAGAGGAGACTGTCACTACTCTTGATTATTCTCATTGCAGTTTGGAACAGGTTCCCAAAGAGATTTTCACTTTTGAGAAAACTTTGGAGGAGCTCTACTTAGATGCTAATCAGATTGAAGAGCTTCCAAAAGTATGTTAATCTGGTCTTTCAAGAATTGCGTTTGGTTATTTTTATGCCTAGAAATATGATATTCCCAGTGTTGCCATAATGCTGATACATAAGTATATATTATTGCTTCTGTCTTGGTTTAATTTCATCTTTAGGATATGTAACACAATTCAGATTTTTTAAATTGAATTTTTAACCTTTATCTCTTCAAGTTAATTGCTTATTTATGCAAATAATTTTAAAATTTATATTTAATTCCTATCTTGTTTGAGCCACTAAGGTAGATAGTGAAGTGAACTGAAAGTCACTCAGTCATGCCCAAATCTTTGTGACCTCATGGACTATATAATACAGTCCATGAAATTCTCAAGGCCAGAGTACTGGAGTGGGTAGCAGTTCCTTTCTCCAGGGGATCTTCCTGACCCAGGAATCGAACTGGAGTTTCCTGCATTTCAGGTGGATTCTTTACCAGCTGAGCTCTTGGGGAAGCCCAAGGTAGATAATAAGACACTACAGTTTCTGCAGCCAACAGATTTACCTAGACAAAGAATTGAAATTAATGTTTTTCTAGTTTTCATGACACCTTGGTCTACATTATAGTAATTGAGGAAAAATTGTCCTTTTAGTTATCATGTCAGAATTTTATTTTTTAAACAGCTTTGCAGAGGTACTATTCTGTTTTCCCCATTTCAGTTTTGGTTGGAAAGGCTTTGGAGGACTTAATATTTCTGAAATGTAGGAACAACTAGCAGGAGAAAGTTGGTTTGTTGCTATGAAACCTCCTGCATTAACAACTTGCTTGCTAAAATATTTTAGTTGTTACTTCTTTTTTTTCCTTAAATTCTAACCTGACTTCATCCCCTACTCAGTTTCTTATTTTTGCAGAGAAAGTTGCAATAGTTTTACCACCCAAACAACAGTGTTTTTTAAGCTGTGGGTATAGACTCATTAGTGGCTCATAAAAATCAATCCAATATATGGGGCATTTCCAAAAAACAAACTCTTATTTGGACTGGTGGATTTAGAAGACAAAAAATACAAGACATCCAATTAAATTACGCATTTCAAATAAATAGTAATTTTTTAGTGTTTCATGCAGTGTATAGGACATCTCTCTCACTAAAAAAATTATTGTTTATCTGAACTTCAAGTTTAACCAGGCATCCTGTATTTTATTTGGTAACCCTAACTATCATAGAGTAAAAAATAGAGTGTTGCATGTATCTATTGTAACAAAATATTTATTTTAGATTTATGTGTGTGTTTATATACATCCTGGATAGCAGCATTGTTTTGAAAGAGTTGCTGTTTGGGTGGCTAGTATAGTGGTAAAATCATTCTGAAAGCCAGCACCATCTGAGATTGCCTTATAAAGAAATCTTTATATAGCTGTGGATAAAATATTAGAAGTTGTGAGTTGTATGTTCATGAATTTCTTCCCTAGGTTGTGATAGGGTGCTTTGTAATTGACTATTTCCTTACATGTTATTTTTCAGCAGGGAATTTATCTTTCTTAGCTAGGTCTCCTAGAGAAAAATGGAAGACCAAAATTAATCCCATTTTCTAATCACCACCAGTGAGGTCTCATTTTGGGGACTGTGTTGAAAAGAGAGAGGGATGCTATGATAGTGCAAATAACTGAATCACTTATCATGCCTAGCAGTTTTCCATTTTTGGAAGAATGCTCTCCTTAAATAGGATTTATTCAGTGCCATCCAGCAGACAGTTTTGTTTTCTTCCTAAAGATTTTACTTTTTAGAGCAATTCTAGATTCACAGCAAAACTAAGAGGCAAGTATAGAGATTTCCCAAGGCCACCTAGTGGCTCAGATGGTAACGTATCTGTCTGCGGTGTAGGAGACCCAGGTTCAATCCGTGGGTCATCGGGAAGATTCCCTGGAGAAGGGAATGGCAACCCACTAGTATTCTTGCCTGGAGAATTCCATGGACAGAGGAGCCTGGCCAGCTGCAGTCCATAGGGTCACAAAGAGTTAGACATGACTAGGTGACTAACACACACACATAGATTTACCAAATATGTAACCTGTCCCCACACATGCATGGCTTCCACCGTTATCAACATCCCCGCTTTGGTACCAGAGTGGTTAAACCACCACAGTAGTTAGAACCGATGAACCTGTGTTGAAAAATCATAATCACCCAAAGTCCATTGTTTACGTTACGGTTTGCTCTTGGTGTTGTGCATTCTGTGGATAGCACAATGCATATAATGACATGTATTCATTGTTATGCAATCAAACATAGTATTTTCAGTACCCTAAAAATCCTCTGTACTCTGCAAAGGTTTTTTTTTTTTTTGGTATGGAGCTTAGAAGTAGCCCACCTACTGCCTTTGGTTAAATATAGTTAAGTCACATTTCCATTATTGTGATTTTAGCATAACAGTATGTTAGCTCCCTTATTTTATTTTTCTCTCAAATCAGAGTTCTATATTTTAATTCATTTAAAACCAATTTTACATATTTGAATTTATATAAATTTAACTTATAAACTTACATTTTCGAATAAGAATGCTTGAAACATAAGATCCAAAGTGAAAGTGGAAGGGTTTGTTGCTCAGTTGTGTCTGACTCTTTGCTATCCCGTGGACCATAGCCCCCCAGGTTTCTCTGTCCATGCAGTTCTCCAGTCAAAAATACTGGAGCGGGTAGCCATTCCCTTCTTCAGGGAATCTTCCTGACCCAGGGATTGAACCTGGGTCCTGAACTGCAAGCAGATTCTTTATCATCTGAGCTCTTGGGGAAGCCCTTTTAGTTTACTATATTTAGCAGCCACTTACTTCTTGTGACCCTAACAGAAAATACACCATATGCTAGATTTTGTTACATGCATTTTGCTCAGGGAAGAAGTATGAGGATATAAATCATTCTGAATAGTCCAATTGTATTCAGATCTATAATAGCATAAAATAATAAGAGGTCTTCTCTGGTATGTGTATAGGTATAATTCACTCAGTTTTAATGACATTAATAATATTTGTCTTTCTAAAGGTTAATAAATGAAATATTTAAGGAAGCTGAAGGAATAATCGAAATCCTTCTCTACTTTGTTTCAACAGCAACTTTTTAACTGTCAGTCTCTACACAAACTGAGTTTGCCAGATAATGATTTAACAGCATTACCAGCATCTATTGCAAATCTCATTAATCTCAGGGAACTGGATGTCAGCAAGAATGGTAAGATTCTTTCTTTCTAACTTTTTGTGGTTGGGGAACATGTTAAGTAAATATTTCTTTTGTATTTTACCAGATAAAAAAGAATTTTAAAAGTCAGATTGCAGTCTGTTATATAACGTTTTTTATATATACATATAAATCTATGAGAATTTAAAGCAAAGTGAAGAATAAGTGTAAACATTTTTAAATAGTTTTAATTGAAATGCTGTGGATATGTGCATGCACATATGTGTCCTTAAATCTGCTTTTTTCATATATATGTTACTGCCATGTTTGTGATGATGGGAAATTAGTAACAATTAGCTGTAATGTCTGTTGTTGATAACACATTTGAATCATCTGTAAGCATGGACTGTAATGTAGCTCCTAATGATACTGACGTAAAATATTTACAGTGTAGAATTAAAGTTTTTTAAAAAGTCGTGCTACATTAATGAATTGAACATCAGCAAGTACTTATTGAGAGACCACTCTGTGCCAAATACTTTATTAGGAGCTTGGATTACAAATTAATGATGAAAAGTAAAAGGACATAGTCACTGTTCTCTTGGGGTAAACTGTCTTGGTTTTGTGTGCTTAGTTTGATAAACATTAAAGTGTGGAAGAGATGTTCCAAATTGTTAATTCCTTACCTTGAAGTGAGAGAGAAGTAACACTTAAAAATTTTAGAGTGAGCATATTATAATATATTGGAATAATATTAGAATAAGCATTTCCCAAGACCAAGGAAATCCTTATATAACAACAATGTCATTCATTATCACTCAAGAAATTTGACACCATATTTTCACCTGTTGCCTAATAATGCCCTTCTTAGCTATTTGCCCAACCTATACCAAGTTAAAGATCACATAGCTTTCAGTTGTGTCTCTTTGATCTTTTAAAACTAGCTTGTCCATCTTTTTGTGACCTTGTTGTTTTTGTAGAGTTCAGATCAGCTGATTTTTAGTTGTTAAGAGTTTTCTTCTCCTGATTTTATTTTAGGTTAATTAATTTCCTCAGCTTCTTCAAGGGCAGTTTGAAATTTGTTTCCATTCCTCATGCTTGATAGAGTGGCAAGTATTGTGTAAATTCCAAAGAAAATGAACTTGATCATTACCATTGTAGCTGTACATACACTGACAGTTAAGTAGCATTGTAGAACTTTGGAATTGTGACATTAGAAATCATTAAATGTAACCTTCTACTCTGAAGGGTTATGTCTTCTACTTTTTGGTGTTACTGATTAAAATTACATACACCTGGGAAAGGCTAGTAACCAATGTTATTAGTCTTCATAGTATGAAACTTTTCCTTGGCTCAATAAGTTGCATGCTTTATTATCCTCCTGAAAATGCGATAATTCCAGCCTTCTCTAAACTTGAGAATTGTGCAGTTATGCCCTACAACATCATTCAATCAGTATCTTAGACTTTCATGCAAAGAATAACGTGTTTGAGTTACGACAACCCATTGGACTGTAGTGTTTCTCTCTTTTTTTCATTCTAGCTTCAGCAATTCTTTGTAGATTATTGAAAACCTGCTTTGTACAGTTCTGACAGCTTGTGAGTGTTTTTTGAAGAGTGACCAAAAGATTTAGGATAAGCACTTAAGTATTCTGCTCTGAAAGAGAATGGCATTAGTTATTGTTATCAATAAAACCTTATAATTTATTTCATTAAAAATTAAGTTGATTTTGTCTATTCTTTTCTGCTCTTTCTACGTGATCTCATTTATTTTTTAAATGGCAGAATCAGTCCCTTGCCTTTTGTTTTTTTTTCTCCTCTTAGTCTTAAACTGATATCTAAATGCAACTGTATTTCATTGGTGATGAACAAAGTAAATGAGGAGAGACAGGAAACTATGATTATGTCAGAACCATTCCTTGACTGACAAAAATTCTAGTACTTCTAATTCCTAATCTAATAGTCATCATTACAACTGATGTAATTAACCCATTTTGCTTTTATAGAGTTGAGAGTATTTTAATTAACTTGTGTAACCCTCAAGTATATGCTTATACGCGTCTACAGTATTATTACTTTTTGGCTGTGCCCCATGGCTTGTGGGATATCAGTTTCCTGACCACAGACTGAACCCAGGCCATGGCAGTAAAAGCCCAGAATCCTAACCACTAGGCCACCAGAGAACTCCAAGTCTACATTATTGAAAACAGGAATATATTATGCATATTACAGGATGATGTGGTTGATTATGAGAATTTTGAGTTTCATTAGTTGTACATTTAAGTTAACAGCTTGCTTAAAAGAAAGGATAGCACGCTAAATGAAAGCAGTATTTATCAAATTTTGGAATTAATTACATTTAGTATTAAGATGGCCATTATGTTAGAGATGGATGAGTTTCATCTTTTATTCTGAATGAGAAAATTGAATTACCCCTAAATATACCCCTAAATATTTTCTTGTTACAACATCTCATCATATTAAATGTTGCATAAGATGCTTTAATCTTGTATCCAAGTTCTAGTATTCTTATCCTTTCAGGTGTTTTTATCAGTTCAATCTAATGATATTCTATCTTAATATAACATATTCTTTTCATGTTTACTATCTATATGACCCCTGCTTGGAAGGAGGCAGGAAACATTATGACATACTTAATTAGTGTTTCAGCAAGCTGTATTTATTTAAAAGCACTTGTTTTAGGATTCTTTACTTTCATATTTTCTTAGTTTCTGATATTCTGATATTTCTTCCAGTGTTTCTCACTGGCAAGTAATATGGCTTAGTGATTAAAACATTTGTTTAGAAAGAGAAAAATTGAATTGTATTCTGATCATTCTTTATTTGCCATGTTGCTATATTTGGAAATTAATCTCATTCTCAGTTAGACTATACATAATTTCATCAATATTACCACTTCCTGTTCTGCCTCATGATACTGCTAACCATATTGTGGACCAGTGTGTATACAGGAAGTATATAAATTTAAGGTGTTGATATTTGTCTTCATTTTGTAAGGAATTCACTTTTTATCATTTGATGATAAAACTAAAGTCTTAATTTATGAGTGTTAATTTGTTCTTTTTCTTGTCTAAAGTTTTGGTTTATTGTTAGCTTTTTAAAGAAAGGAAAATCTCACCAGGCTGCTATGTTAAGTCACTGTAAATAGCAACTGGTGTTAGAGAAATTAACATTTAACATCCATTGTGTTCAAGTGGCTTTTTTTTTTCTTTTTCTTTTTTGCTTCACTCTGTAGCATGTGGGATCTTAGTTCCCTAATCAGGTATTGAACCCCTGTGTCTCCTGCATTGCAAGATCAATTCTTAGCCGCTAGACTGCCAGAGAAGTCCTGGCCTGTTTTCTTGAGCAGACTATTAGGGATGATGATTAAAATAATTTGCAAAAGGGGTTGATAGAGAATGCTGATGGAGAGAGAAAAAAAATGAAGACTATCTAGCTGTCAGTTCTCTCTATATAAGCACACTGAATAAAAACTAGGAATTTTAATGCAGAGAAACCAGAAAGAGTAGCTCAGATCTTTCTAGCTCAGATCTTTCTGTCTGATATGGGAATGCTGCTAAGTTGCTTCAGTCATTTCTGACTTTGTGCGACCCCGTGGACTGCAGGCACCCAGGTTCCTCTCTCTGTCCATGGGATTTTCCAGGCAAGAGTACTGGAGTGGGTTGCCATTGCTTTCTCCATGGGAATGCTGGAGAGGTTAATTATGTCTTTTTAAAAACTGAGTCAAACATTCAGAAAGAATAGGTTGAAAGTTTATGGGTCAAAACAGGAAGCAGTTCTTTGAATCTGAGAAAATCTGATGATTGGGGACAAAATACTGGAAAAGGCTCATCACTTTTAAGTTCAAAGAAGTTATATTGATTACAAGGGATTATCAATTACTGGGGAAGTCACTTATTTTTCTCTGTTTTAAAATTTCTAAAGTTGTTGATTTGCTTAATAGTTAATGTTGCTTAAATTCAGCTGTTTTAATAAATCAGCTTATTTAAGATAACAAAAGAAAAATCCTGTGTTAAACTGACATGGAACTTAAAAAACATAGTCTGGTGATTGCTGGTCACTGCTAAGTGTGCTGTTAATGTGGACCATAAGTGGGGTCTACAGTCACTGTGCCTTACCATAGGCCTTAGCACTGACTGTGTTATACCTGATACTAACCATACATCTGTTATACCCTAGCCACCATGATCATTTAAGTTTGCAATTTCTGGTTCAGACTCTTGACTGGAAATCAGTGTTATATTCTATACTATTTGTTACCATAGCCTTTAAAGTACGGAAACAGTAAAGAACCACTATTAACTTACATTGTACATTTGGGTCATTGGAGGGATATTGATGCCCTCCGAACAAAGATCCTCATGATTACCTGTTTTTGAGCCATGGGGATGGAAGGGGAGTCGCAGTGGGTGCTAAAAGACTTTATTACAGGATTTGGGCTTGTACTTGATGATTGGAAGATAATTTAAGAATATGAGTGTTTGCTATGGATGGAATGCTGTGAACAAGTATAATTCTGTGGTTGAGAATATTAATAAATGTTGTCTATAGGGAGGGCAGGTTAGAGCAAAGCTAAAGCTATAAGCGCTGAAACAGCAGCAGTGACATGTTAGGAGAAGGGGTGGCTTGGACAAGATTCACATTTTGTCTTTGTTAAGTCATGATTACAAGTACGTTTTTGTCTTGATCTCTTGTGGTTAAAGAATGGCCTCCTTTAATATTGGTATTATGTGAAATTGCCTAGTTCAACAGGGAAATACCAAGGTCTCCCTTTGATTGCATCTTGTTCATAGAAAGACCAAGGACTGATAGTACCAGCCTAGTTCTTAGATTAGATTTTAGGAGGTATTTTCTCTTTCTCAGCAGTAAAAAGAGAACTGTTCTGTATAACCAAAATAGATTAATCTGAGCAGGATAGCCATGTTTAATAGTATATTCATTTTATTAAATTTTAGCAACAGAGACAAGTTTATATGACAAGAGTATATGACAAAGAAACAATACCGTGAAGTCAAGTGAGAATGAAAAAGGAACAGGTAGTTGAAATTGCTAAAGAATTAAGTAATTCATGATAAAATTCAGGTTATGCATACTTTATGTATGAGGATGAAAGAGCCATCTTTGGAGACAAGCTAACACAAGCATTCAGCTTAGGCCTTATTGAGAAAGTGAGAACAAGGATTTGGTGGAAGTGAGGAGGTTAGTGATGCACATATCTAAGGTAAGAATGTACCGGAAAGAAACAGCCAGTGTACAGTTGGTAAGGGAGAGTGTCCGTGGCATGTATGAGAAACAGAAGACTATAGTAGCTAAACATAGTGAGCAAGATGGGAGTGATAGGAATAGAGGTCAGAAAGGTAGGGATTTGGAGCAGAAAGACAATATAGAGCCTCATAGGCATTTGTATGTACTTTGATGTTTACTCCCATTCAAGTGGAATCACTTGGAAGGGTTTGAGTCAGGTCATTCAGAGCATAATCTGACTTGCATTTTATTTATTTACTTTTTTAATGTTTTTTAAAATTTTATTTTAATTGGAGGCTAATTACTTTACAATATTGTAGTGGTTTTTGCCATACGCTGACATGAATCAGCCATGGATTTACATGTGTTCCCCATCCTGAACCCCCCTCCCACCTCCCTCCCCATTCTATCCCTCTGGGTCATCCCAGTGTACCAACCCTGAGTACCCTGTCTTATGCATCGAACCTGGACTGGTGATTCATTTCACACATGATAATATACATGTTTCAATGCTATTCTCTCAGGTCATCCCACCCTCACCTTTTCCCACAGAGTCCAAAAGACTGTTCTATACATCTGTGTCTCTTTTGCTGTCTCGCATATAGGGTTATCGTTACCATCTTTCTAAATTCCATATATATGCGTTAGTATACTGTATTGGTCTTTTTCTTTCTTACTTACTTCACTCTGTATAATAGGCTCCAGTTTCATCCACCTCATTAGAACTGATTCAAATGTTTTTTTTTTTTTAATGGCTGAGTAATATTCCATTGTGTATATGTACCACAGCTTTCTTATCCATTCGTCTGCCACTGGACATCTAGGTTGCTTCCATGTTCTGGCTATTATAAACAGTGCTGTGATGAACATTGGGGTACACGTGTCTCTTTCAATTCTGGTTTCCTCGGTGTGTATGCCCAGCAGTGGGATTGCTGGGTCGTATGGCAGTTCTGTTTCCAGTTTTGTAAGGAATCTCCATACTGTTCTCCATAGTGGCTGTACTAGTTTGCATTCCCACCAACAGAGTAAGAGGGTTCCCTTTTCTCCACACCCTCTCCAGCATTTATTGCTTATAGACTTTTGGGTTGTAGCCATTCTGACTGGCATGAGATGGTACCTCATTGTGGTTTTGATTTGCATGTCTCTGATAATGAGCGATGTTGAACATCTTTTCATGTGTTTGTTAGCCATCTGTATGTCTTCTTTGGAGAAATATCTGTTTAGTTCTTTGGCCTACTTTTTGATTGGGTTGTTTATTTTTCTGGAATTGAGCTGCAGGAGTTGCTTGTATGTTTTTGAGATTAATTCTTTGTCAGTTGCTTCATTTGCTATTATTTCTCCCATTCTGAAGGCTGTCTTTTCACTTTGTTTATAGTTTCCTTCGTTGTTCAAAAGCTTTTAAGTTTAATTAGGTCTCATTTATTTATTTTTGCTTTTATTTCCATTACTCTGGGAGGTGGGCCATAGAGGATATTGCTGTGATTTATGTTGGAGAGTGTTTTGCCTATGTTTTCCTCTAGGAGTTTTATAGTTCTTGTCTTACATTTAGATCTTTAATCCATTTTGAGTTTATTTTTATGTATGGTGGTAGAGAATGTTCTAATTTCATTATTTTACATGTAGCTGTACAGTTTTCCCAGTGCTCTTTATTGAAGAGACTGTCTTTTCTCGATTATTTATTCTCGCCTCTTTTGTTGTAGATTAATTGATCATAGGTATGTGGGTTTATTTCTGGACTTTCTATACTGTTCCATTCATCTGTATTTCTGTTTTTGTGCCAGTACCATACCGTTTTTATTAGCGTAGCTATGTAGTATAGTCTGAAGTCAGGGCAGTTGATTTTAGTTGGGGGCATGAGATTAAGAAATGTAATCTACTGTGTGGTGGTGCTAGTGGGAAGGAAGCTCCCTGCCCTTTGAGGAGACATAAGAGATGTGGGTTCAGTGCCTGTGTTAGTAAGGTCCCCCTGGGGGNTTTTTTTTTTTTTAATGGCTGAGTAATATTCCATTGTGTATATGTACCACAGCTTTCTTATCCATTCGTCTGCCACTGGACATCTAGGTTGCTTCCATGTTCTGGCTATTATAAACAGTGCTGTGATGAACATTGGGGTACACGTGTCTCTTTCAATTCTGGTTTCCTCGGTGTGTATGCCCAGCAGTGGGATTGCTGGGTCGTATGGCAGTTCTGTTTCCAGTTTTGTAAGGAATCTCCATACTGTTCTCCATAGTGGCTGTACTAGTTTGCATTCCCACCAACAGAGTAAGAGGGTTCCCTTTTCTCCACACCCTCTCCAGCATTTATTGCTTATAGACTTTTGGGTTGTAGCCATTCTGACTGGCATGAGATGGTACCTCATTGTGGTTTTGATTTGCATGTCTCTGATAATGAGCGATGTTGAACATCTTTTCATGTGTTTGTTAGCCATCTGTATGTCTTCTTTGGAGAAATATCTGTTTAGTTCTTTGGCCTACTTTTTGATTGGGTTGTTTATTTTTCTGGAATTGAGCTGCAGGAGTTGCTTGTATGTTTTTGAGATTAATTCTTTGTCAGTTGCTTCATTTGCTATTATTTCTCCCATTCTGAAGGCTGTCTTTTCACTTTGTTTATAGTTTCCTTCGTTGTTCAAAAGCTTTTAAGTTTAATTAGGTCTCATTTATTTATTTTTGCTTTTATTTCCATTACTCTGGGAGGTGGGCCATAGAGGATATTGCTGTGATTTATGTTGGAGAGTGTTTTGCCTATGTTTTCCTCTAGGAGTTTTATAGTTCTTGTCTTACATTTAGATCTTTAATCCATTTTGAGTTTATTTTTATGTATGGTGGTAGAGAATGTTCTAATTTCATTATTTTACATGTAGCTGTACAGTTTTCCCAGTGCTCTTTATTGAAGAGACTGTCTTTTCTCGATTATTTATTCTCGCCTCTTTTGTTGTAGATTAATTGATCATAGGTATGTGGGTTTATTTCTGGACTTTCTATACTGTTCCATTCATCTGTATTTCTGTTTTTGTGCCAGTACCATACCGTTTTTATTAGCGTAGCTATGTAGTATAGTCTGAAGTCAGGGCAGTTGATTTTAGTTGGGGGCATGAGATTAAGAAATGTAATCTACTGTGTGGTGGTGCTAGTGGGAAGGAAGCTCCCTGCCCTTTGAGGAGACATAAGAGATGTGGGTTCAGTGCCTGTGTTAGTAAGGTCCCCCTGGGGGAAGGCATGGCAGCATTCTCCAGGATTCTTGCCTGGAGAAGCCCATGGACACAGGAGCCTGACAGGCTGTAGTGGATAGGGTTGCACAGAGTCAGACATGACTGAAGTGACTTAGCATGACACGTGTATAAAACAGGTAAGCGTTAAGGATATATTTTATATTACAGGGAATTATAGCCTTTATCTTGTAATAACTTTTAATGGAGTATAATCTGTAAAAAATACTGAATCACTATTCTGTACACTAAGATGTAATACAGTAAATCAGCTATACTTAAGTTTAAATAGATCAATACATGTGAAAATGTGTTCATTTCTAGGAAATAGCTCAGTTGGCAAAGAATCTACCTGCAATGCAGGAGACCCTCATTCAATTCCTGGGTCAGGCAGATCCAATGCAGAAGGGATAGACTACCCACTCCAGTATTCTTGGGTCTCCCTTGTGGCTCAGCTGGTAAAAGAATCCACCTGCAATGCAGGAGACCTGGGGTCAATCCCTGGGTTGGGAAGATCCCTTGGAGAAGGGAAAAGCTACCCACTCCAGTATTTTTGGCCTGGAGAATTCCATGGACTACACAGTCCATGGGGTTGCAAAGAGTCGAACATTACTGAGTGACTTTCATTTTCACTTTCTAGGAAATATCAGGAAAATATCTAGTTTTAGTTATTATCTCATTTATATCTATGAGGTTCAACCCTCTCAAAGTGTTTATTGGGAAAACTAAAGATATCATCAAATGTTGACAAGATATAAATAGGTATTGTAGTATGAAAATTGATATTGCCACCCTGGTAAAGAATTTGGAAGCTATTGAGTGACACTGATAACTATGTACCATGTCCTATTCCACTAGTGCACAAGAAAGGCAAAGATTCTCCTCTCACAGACAAATACTTCTAAAGATTAATCTGCTTGACATTGTCCCAGGTATCACTGGGTTTCTTTACTTTTTGCCCTCTGTGTTTCAGAACGGCTAGTTTCTGTTGCTGTGTCTTCTGTCTCATTGACATTTTTTCCTGCAGTGACTAATCTTTAAACCCTATCCTGTGGTTTTTTCATTTAGATGTATTGTTTTTATCATTTGTAAAGTTTCCATTTCTTACATTTAACCTTTTCCTCCCCATCATTTTGTTGATTTTTTTCCCTTTAAGTACCATAGCTGTTTTAAAGTCCTTTTTTAAAAATCTTGTTATCTAAGTAGAGAATAATATAGTAAATCTGATGTGCCAGCAACCAGAACTGTAACATATCAATCAGTATGTTACATGTATACCTCATACTTTGCCAAACAATCTCTCTCATACATAAATATTTCAAGATGAAGCCGCTATACTATTACCACAGTTTATAGAAAAACAGCTAACAGTAATTCCTTAATATCGTTAGATATCCATCAGTGTTAACATTTTCTGATTTGAAGCGTTACATGAACTCTGTAAATTCTAGCAAAAGTTCTTTAAACTGAATCATCTTGAAACTTTTAGGGAAATTGACTTTTAATAACAACAACAATGATAAAAGCCTTTCCTTAAGGAACCATTGAGCCCAGATTTTTGAAATTGTTATTGAGATGATTTTAGATTACATGCATTTTTAAGAAACAGTACAAATTGGTACTCTTGTACTTACCGCCTAGTTTCCCCCATTGGTAATAATTGCAATTATTACAGAACAGCAGTGATGCTGACTGGTAGTGATATGGTCTCCCAGTCTTGCTCGGCTTTTTTCCGTTGATGTGCGTGCCTGTGTGTGTGTGTATAGTAGGTTTAGATATTTACCGCAGGCAGCTCTCTCTGGTCTCCTCTACCTGGGTAGCTATTCAGTTTTTCTTTAGCTTTTTTAACCTGGACGGTTTTGATGATGACTGGCCATTTTGCAGGCTTTCTCTCCATTTGGACTGTTTGATGCTTGCTTGTGGCTCAAGCGGGTTGGCGTTTGGGGAAGGAATGTGGCGGCAGGTGTTGCAGCCCTTCTCGGTGCATCTGAGATGATTTGCACTATGGCCATACTGGTACCTGCTAGCCTTTAAATGGTTGAAGTGGTTGGTGCCTCTGAGAGTTCTTTACTCTTTCCCCTGTTAAAAATTAATACGTGTTTTGGGGGAGAAGCTTTGAAACTATATTGATATACTGTTTTTTTTCATTCTTTTACCTACTAATTTTAGCATCCATTGCTAAGTTTTGACCGATCAGTTATTGCTGTAGTATTTGCCAGTTGATGATTTTGTATCGTTTCATTTTTCATCATCTGAAATTCTGTGGTTGGCTCTGTAATAAACTTGGTTAGAATCGTACGTTCATGAAGTTGACAGAGCCTTAAGTGATCCTCCAGTGTCAGCCCTTTTGAATAGTCATGTTGTGTTAGTGAAGGAATGAGTTTTCTACTAATAGAATTTTGGGAACATTTTTTAAAGTTATTAATTTGCATTCCTCTAGTCTGGATTACAACAGTACTACTTAAAGTTGGTCTGTGAATTGTTGCTAACTCAACTATTGTTGCTATATTTTTGCTGAGATAAGTTGAGGTAAGATTAAGTGCCTAGAAACTTCTACCATAATTTGACTTGTCACGTTTGTGTTGTATTTTGCAGAAGTATTGGTGTATAACTGCCTCAGGAATGTCCATTGGCATATCTGATACATATTCTCTATCAATACCTCTTCTATCTTTAGCTTTGCTTTCAGCTTTGTTACCCTAGATGTATTAGAGGCCAGCTCAATCTGGAACCCAGGATTTAAAAGTAATACCTCTTTTATACACTACTATATAAAAATTAGATAAATAATAAGGACCATAAGGACCTCCTGTATAGCACAAGGAACTCTTCTTAATACTCTGTAATGACCTATATAGGAAAAGCATCTTTAAAAAAATGAATATATGTATATGTTTAACTGATTCACTTTTACTGTACAGCAGAAAGTAACACAACATTATAAAGCAACTATACTCAAATGAAAAATTTTTTAAAGTAGTGCCTCTTTTTATGTGAAAACACAGAAAGAATGCTGATTATTCTGAATTTTGGGTCCCTAACACCACACAGAAAAGGCACTGATTTTCTGATGAACAGTGAGAAGGAAAGGAGGGTAAAACTAAACAAGATAGTTTGTCGTTGTTTAGTTTCTTAGTCATGTCTGATAATTAGCAGTAGTCATAAAGAGACAAATTTCTCTTTGGTTGACATTGGTGTTGTCAGTTTATCGAGATCCTACTCTGTTGATAAATTTTGAATCTGTAAAGTGTACATTAATTATTAATATTGTTATGATTTTTCTCCTTTGTAATAGATTCTTTACACTTAATGATTAATTATTTGTTCATTTTCTAGGAATACAAGAGTTTCCAGAAAATATAAAAAATTGTAAAGTTTTGACAGTTGTGGAGGCCAGTGTAAATCCTATTTCCAAGTAAGTTCTTCTCTGTTAAATTATAGTGTGTCAGTAAAGCAACTATGATAAAGTAGAAAACTACTTTCTACATTTTAATCAGCAGTTAATATCAATCTTAAATCTATACAAAATTTTAGTTTTAGATTAGAAAAGAGCCTTTTTAATACTCTTTCCAACCCCGTATGTTACAAGGTAAATTTGACATCCATACAGATAATACAAGTGGTGTTCTCCAAGTCCCATGGTTAGATAATGTCAAAAATGAAACTAGGATCTCGGCCTCCTTAGCTCAGTGTTACTTGTGCAATATAAGAATGTCTTCTCATGCACATCCAATGTGTGGCACACTCAAACTTTTGAAAAGAAGAGAAACTGAAAAGTCAAAAAGCTAAAAACAAAAAAAGGAAAAAGCTAGGTGATTGGTTGTATTATATACCAAAGGTCACACATATTATTTTGTGATCATAATGGTTTGAAGCAGAATGCTTTCCTAGTAACAGAGCTGTTAAATTTTGAAAAAACAGAATGACAAAGCAAAAGATGAATATTGTAAAGCATACCTTAGTATAGCTAAAATGAAAGTTGAAACCAGCTTTCACATATTACAGTAAATCCCCTACATATGAACAAGTTGCGTTCTGAGAGTACATTCATAAGGCTAGTTTATTCATAAGTTAGCCTAGATACCCAATTAACACAATCGACTATACAGTACTATACTGTAATAGGTTTATAATACTTTCCACACAAATAATACATAAAAAAACAAATAAAATATAAAGATAACATTTTTCATCTTAAAGTACAGTACCTAGAAAAATACAGTACTCCCAGCTACATCAGTGCTGCTTTTATGCTTGCTTCTGCACATCCTGGGCTTGAAATAAAGATACCATGCTACTTCTGTACTGTATATAATACCCTTCAGTAAAGTACACAGAAGCACAACCGGCTGTAGAGGACGCATGCTTATGACAGTGTATTCCAGACACGTGAACTCTTATGTTTGAACCTGTAGATGCATGTTTGCATCTTTGAAAGCTCACAACTTCAAGGTTTGTATGTAAGGGACTTAATTTAAGAGGTTTTTCCAAACATAGACAAACATGTAAAGGCAAACACGTAAAGATGATGTTTTACCTTTACCTGAAAATACTATTCTAGCATCAGGTTCTAGATCTGTAATTTCTTTTCTGTTAGCCAGAGGAAATAAAAGCAAAGTTATTTATAGGTTCTTATATGACCCTAAATGTCATTCAGCTTTTAATATTAGTTCTCATTTGGTCATTATAAAATTATATGATCTTTATTTGATTATTTAGGAACCAAATATTGAAATGGAAAATAATTGAAACCAGTAATTCTCAAATGGGGACAGTTTTGCTGTTGATAGTCATTTGGTAAATTCTGAAGACATTTTTTGGTTTACACAACTTGTGGTGGGCAGTGCTAGCTAGCTTCAAGTGATTTAGAGGTTTACACGACTATAGTGGTAGGAAGTGCTAGCTTCAAGTGATTTAGAGGCTAAGGTGCTAATGCAGAAGACAGCCTCCTGGCAACATAAAATTATCCAGCCCTAAAAGTCAGCTAGCTTGCCAGGCAGCTCACCAGGCAGCTCAGTGGTAAAGAATTCACCTGCCAGTGTGGGAGTTGCTGGTTCAATCCCTGGGTCTGGAAGATCCCCTGGAGAAGGAAATGGCAGCTCATTCCAGTTTTCTTGCCTGGGAAAATCCCATGGACAGAGGAGCCTGGTGGGCTGCAGTCCATGGGATCACAAGAATTGAACACGAGTTAGCAACTAAGCAACAACAACAAGTCAGTACTGTCAAAGTTTAGAATTCTTTATTTAATCCTTTCAATTTATGTTAGATAAGGTGAGTTTCAAGAGTGAAAGTGAAGTCGCTCGGTCATGTCCGACTCTTTGCGACCCCATGGACTGTAGCCTACCAGGCTCCTCTGTCCATTGGATTTTCCAGGCAATAGTACTGGAGTGGATTGCCATTTCCTTCTCCAGGGGATCTTCCCGACCCAGGGATTGAACCCAGGTCTCCCGCATTGTAGACAGATGCTTTACCGTCTGAGCCACCAGGGAAAGGTGCTGATGTCATAGTCATGTCCTAAATACATATCTCTGTGTTGAGGTACATTCACTTTTTATTTTTTTTTTTATTCTTATTTATTTGAGGTACATTCATAGTTGACTGTTATGTGCAGATTTTATCTTATTGAGACAAATACTGCTTTACTTCCTTTTTTCAAAATGATGAAGATACAAACATTGAAGCTCTAAATTATTATAAAAGGTAAATCTCAATTTGAGGATCACTCATAAAAGAGATAACTGTTACCTGTTAAGAACATGTGTTGGTTAGACTGTTTCTTAGATTTTAATAGACTAAAATTCTGCATATGAATTAAATTTAAATCCTGGTTTATTTTATATAGGCTTCCTGATGGATTTTCTCAGCTGTTAAACTTAACCCAGTTATATCTGAATGATGCTTTCCTTGAGTTCTTGCCAGCTAATTTTGGCAGGTAAGTTATAGTTTCTTCTAAAACCTTCTCTTGTTAGCTCTTAGCAAAACTTTTGCAAAGTTTACCAGACCACAGGCTGCTTCAGCAATACTGTTAATTACAGTTTCGTGGGCTCTTCTTTTGTGATTATTTCCAAGCATTGTAGTTTTTATAGTTTCTTCAGCACTTGTTGTTTTGACTTGGAATTTATTTTCCCAGATAAAAATAAGGAGTGAAAATTTTAAAGAAAAAAGTAATTTAAGACTTGGTTTTATTTATTTATTTATTTTAAATTTTATTTTACTTTAAGACTTGGTTTTAAAATACGTAAAAATAAGGAGTTTAAATTGGAATAATTTTTGTATATTTGAGATGGAATGCTTTATTCTCAGCACTTACATATTTTTTAAATGATCTAATTACTGGTTTATCTGTCTTCTTCACTGGAATCGAAGTTCTAGAGAAAAGAAAAATGTGTTTCTGGGATCCAGCCCGTTGCTCCCTCCTTAAATTTGTATGCTTCTTGTTGTATTATATATAGTCCCTGAGTAATTTTTCTAATGAAAAGATGAATCAGTAAATGAACAATAGGTATTAAATTATTATTGTGTTCAAATTAATTACTAGAGAAAGTGGTATCCAAATATGTGTTAATATGGCAATGTTCTTTTTTTTTCTTAAAGAGAGATATATCATATGTTCTCACTTAAATGTGAAATCTAAAATAACCACCAAAACCCCAACCTCATAGATACAGAGAAAAGATTGGTGTTTGCCAGAAGTGGAGTGGTGGGTGGAGATGGGCAGAATGAGTGAAGGTAGTCAAATGATACAAACCTCCAGTTTATAAAATCATGGGGATGTAATGTCATGGTGACTATAGTTAACCATACTATATTGTGTATCTGAAAGTTTCTTTAGAGAATAGATCTTAAAAGTCATCTCAAGAAGAAACATTTTTTTTTTTAATAATTAAGTATAGTGACAGATGTTAACTAGACTTGTTTTGGTAACCATTTCACAATGTAGCTGACCTTGGAACAATGCAGGGGGTTAGGGGTGCTGATCCTCCCAACACAGTAGAACTCTGCATATAATTTACAGTTGGCCCTCCATGTCTATAGTTCCTTAGTATCCAGGGTTCCAAATCCATTAGAGTCAACCAACCACAGATTGTGTGGTACCACAGTATTTACTATTGTGGGAAAAATCTGTATATGAGTGGATTCACACAATCAAAACCCATGTTTTTCAAGGGTTAACCATGGGTTAACTTTAGCTCAAGTGGTTACTCCATCTTCTGATGCCCATGTTCAACGATGTATATACAGATATCAAATAATTATGTTGTATACCTGAAACTAACAAAGTGTTATTTGTTAATTGTACTTCAATAAAGAAAAAAGAACTTGGGTCATTGTTGTAGCCCAGTGAACTGTGGGACCCACATTATAATGCTTTATGTTTTTATATACATACACATATATATGGATCTATGTACACACATATATATACACATACACACATACACGTATGTGTATGTGTATGCATACATACATTTCATGTACTTGTTAGATTTCTGTGTCTGGCATTTGGGCCACTTTTTAAAATTGAAGTATATTTGGCGTGTAACATTCTGTAAGTTTAAAAGTATCCACCCTGCTGACGTGATATGTTGCATATTGTAACATGGTTGCCACTTGTGGCCTTAGCAAGCACTTCTGGACCAGTTCTTCTGCTCGTTTATCCTCTAAATTGGAACGTGCATCACTGAAGTGCCAGAGGATTTCTCCCTTTCCATGTCCTGTTTTGTTTCTTTATTTTTCTGTCTCAGACCTCAACTCTAGACTTAAATTATTGTTCTCTAATCTACTAATGACTAATAATTTGGGGGAGGATTTCATTAAAATGCACAAAGTTCATTAGGATTGACTTTAGGGGACAATTACTTTGTGCTTTGGATATGTTTAGAAATATTTACTGAAGCTTCTCCCCCATTAATTCTGAGGAGCAAAAAGAGTCTTTTCTGTCTTTGTATTTTTGTGTAATTTTTAATACTAGATTCTACACATTGTAAGTACACAATAAATATTGGTTGCTTTAAAACTTTAGAGAATGACATTAATTCATTAATTCTTCATCTTTGTCATAGATGCTTAATTTATTTTATTTGTTTTGCAGATTAACTAAACTCCAAATATTAGAACTTAGAGAAAACCAGTTGAAAATGTTGCCAAAGTAAGTAAAGATGTTATCTTTTCCAAAATTTAGTGCAGCATTTTAAATTCTCAGAGAAATATTACTTTTCTATAATCTAAAATATGAGTACAGATTATTTTAAAAGACTGACATTTGTGGTCATTGTATTTTAATTAGTGGTGTTCAATATAACAATCTATACATCTCTTAGTATTTATTAGTGATTTCATAGCTTTCTGGAACTCAGTCTTGTGTGACAAAAGTCAAAATAATAAGTGTGTAAAGCCCACCTGAGTCCCAAATAAAGGTCCCATTTCTATACTAGAGTTCTTTCTTAGTACTCCTTAAGGAGATCCGTAAAGTCATCTCTGTGAAGTCTGATTAACTCTGGTTCTCAGAACTTGCATGGTTTTAGTCAGTTTTAAATTAGAAGTGGGATGGAAGGCCCCCTACTGGTAAGCTAACATCAGGAGGAGATGACAGTCCAAGAGCAAAAAATAAAATGAAAACAGATTTACAGACTCAAAATGCACTAATCTACGTCCTTTATTGAAGATATGTCTTAAAACATCCTGATTCACTACTGCGTTTTTATAGTTTAGGCAAGTGGCAAACTACAGACTGGCTAAGTTTGGCCCAGTGTCTATTTTTTCCTAAATAAATTTCCCAAGAAGCACATTCATTCATTCACTCACATGTTGTTTATAGCTGCTTTTGCTCTACAGTGATAGAGTCAAGTAGTTGTGACAGAGACTGTATGCAGAGCTTAAAATATCTGACCCTTACAGGACACTTCCCAGTCTCCTGTGGCAATTTATTTGTCAAGAGTTGTCACCTCTTGTTAGAAGCATCTCCCGTTTTCCAGGAGTTAGTTGTTCTGTGTACTCAACTTCTGTAGCATCTTATTTATATCAGTTGTGATATTTACCACATTAGTCTAATTTTTAAAAAACATTTTACACTCTTCCTACCTGGCTAGCGTATTTTCATGTGCACATGTATGTGATCCTTCTTCTTGCCCACTCCAACCCATGAGTATAAATCTCTGAGGGCAAGAAGCGTACATGGTTTTGATTCCCCAAAGACTGGAATGATTACAGTGTATATTGTTGGTTGTTAGTATAAATTAAAATGAGAATTATCCGTGTTAAAATTCAAAAAGGTTTGACTTTTTGGAGATTTGGTATTGGCATTGATGAATCCTTAGCTCAGAACTTGACTGTTAAGAGATTTGAATAATCTGGGTATAAATTGTTTACTGAAATAGCTAAGCTTACAGTTAATATGGTGTTTCTGATATCATAGGTAATTCACTTATTTTATCTCCTTATATTTTAATTTTAACCTCAGATTGGACTCTCTCATGAATTTGCAAATGTAATTCTTTATTGCTTTTTTAAAGACATGGTTACAATATTTGAGGCCTCACAAATTAAAAAGAGGCCATGGTTTTATGTGTCAGGAAAGTCTTGTGCATTCAGGTTATGTGAGCAGATCTTTTTATGATCAAAGATTCAAACAGTGAAAAAGCTGTTTTAATCTCAAAAATATACAAGCAACTTATACAGCTCAATTCCAGAAAAATAAACGACCCAATCAAAAAATGGGCCAAAGAACTAAATAGACATTTCTCCAAAGAAGACATACGGATGGCTAACAAACACATGAAAAGATGCTCAACGTCACTCATTATCAGAGAAATGCAAATCAAGACCACAATGAGATACCACTTCACACCAGTCAGAATGGCTGCGATCCAAAAGTCTGCAAGCAATAAATGCTGGAGAGGGTGTGGAGAAAAGGGAACCCTTTTACACTGTTGGTGGGAATGCAAACTAGTACAGCCACTATGGAGAACAGTGTGGAGATTCCTTAAGAAATTGCAAATAGAACTGCCTTATGACCCAGCAATCCCACTGCTGGGCATACACACCGAGGAAACCAGAATAGAAAGAGACACATGTACCCCAATGTTCATTGCAGCACTGTTTATAATAGCCAGGACATGGAAACAACCTAGATGTCCATCAGCGGATGAATGGATAAGAAAGCTGTGGTATATATACACAATGGAGTATTACTCAGCCATTAAAAAGAATACATTTGAATCAGTTCTAATAAGATGGATGAAACTGGAACCAATTATACAGAGTGAAGTAAGCCAGAAAGAAAAACACCAATACAGTATACTAACACATATATATGGAATTTAGAAAGATGGTAATGAGGACCCTGTATGCAAGACAGCAAAAGAGATACAGATGTGTAGAGCGGACTTATGGACTCTGAGGGAGAAGGAGAGGGAGAGGGAGAGGGAGGGATGATTTGGGAGAATAGCATTGAAATATGTATACTATCATGTAAGAAATGAATTGCCAGTCTATGTTCAATGCAGGATGCAGGATGCTTGGGGCTGGTGTATGGGGATGATCTGGAGGGAAGATGTGGGGTGGGAGGTGGGAGGGGGGTTCATGTTTGGGAGTTCGTGTAAAAAAATAAATAAATACAAAAAAAAATAAATAAAAGACTCTCTTAAAAAAAATAAATAAAAGACTCTCAAAAAAAAAATATATATAGTTCAGTGAAATTTAATACCATGTTAATCCTGGAGGGCCCAGTACCAAAAAAACAAATGATGTGTATTTCCCCTCTGAGACAGGAGAGGAGAAGGTAAAAATGAGTTAAATACGAAGAAAGTTTAGAGATAAGCAGAAGGAAATTTGAGGGATGATTGCTTTTACTTTCTCCCTGAAGTAGGAAGCTGGATCTTAAATGAAGTAGGACCAAATATGCCCATGTTAGTTACAGCAAGTTGAGATGGAGACGCTTGTAAAATTTTACAATGTATTTCCTCTTTTTTATTACATATCTCTGTCATTTATGTTTTCCTAAGTCAGTTTTAAAACTTAGATTTTTAAGGATATTGTTTGTAATTGAGTTTTCCAGTGTAAAGGTTTTTATACCCTTTAAAAAAAAATTAACCCTTGTTGATATAAAGTGAATTGCTACATGTGAATTTTCTGTTATCATTATAACAATATTGAATTAATAAAAATAAGACCATATTTTCTTTTTTCAATCTTACTCCCTCTGCACAGCTCTCTTTACCTTTCTCACATATCAACCTAGTGTAGTATTATGGACATTGAAATTCGTATCTAATCTTTGCTTGAGAAAGATCCTGGAAACACCTTTTCACTTTGTAATAAAACAAATTGGAACTGAATTACAGGTTTTCTGGACAAAGACAGATATGAGTAAAGAAGTCAAATTTTTATATCTCATAGAACCTGAAAATAGGCACTCAGAGAATCAAAGTTAAATAAAGCAACTTTGAGAAAAATTGGTACTGGGAGATGAATTAAATTAAAGGAGTGTTGATAAAATGGCATATTTAAGATGAAAGGGTTTAGGAAAATTAGCTTTCTGTAATATTAGGTGAGTAACATAATAATTGGGCTTCCCAGGTGGCGCTAGTGGTAAAGAACCTGCCTGCCATGCAGGTAGACATAAGAGACCCAGGTTCCGTCCCTGGGCTGGGAAGATACCCTGAAGAAGGAAATGGCAACCCATTCCAATATTCTTGCCTGGAGAATCCCATGGACAGAGGAGCCTGGTGGGGTGCAGTCCATAGGGTTGCACAGAGTTGGACACGACTGAAGCAACTTAGCTCGCATGCACAACATAATAAATTACTTTACAATTATTATATGTTTTTTTTTCTCACTAAAAAACCAGAGAGATTTGAGCTGATTTTATCTTACTTTCTACTACTAATTTGTTGAATGTCAAGAAGATAGAAATAATATGTGTTCTTATGTCATAATTTAAGGAGTCTGTTGGTTTTTAATGATGTTAATTTTCCAGTTAACACATTGATATATTGATATTATGATGATTGTATTTTGCCATATGCAAAAAAGATTTAATATAGTTCCTAAGGAGTTCCCTCGTGTGGTCTGTTGGTTAGGATTCAGCACTTTTACTGCTGTGTCCAGGGTTCAGTCACTAGTCGGGGGATCTCCCGCAGGCCATGTGGGATAGTGTGCCCCCCAATTTTTTTTTAATTTAATGTAGTTCCTTAGATGGCTACCTGGTAGCAATCTATGAAATAATAGATTTTTCTAAAAATAATAATTTTAGAGTATAAATATAATTGAATTAATGAACAGTTTAGTTTAAGAAGTGCCTTTATTGAAGGAATATAAAATAAAACTTAGTTTATTTCATCATGAAATCAGTTTGTACATTCAAGTTTCTGTAATGGCATAGAACTGTTGGAATTGAGTTGAAAGTTTAAATGGTATATTGCAGCTTTAATTTAAAATAAATACAGTCTTCTAATTATATTTTTGATTCATGTAAAACTTTGTTGTGAATTGTATTGAATTTAATTTGAAAGTGTGGAGAACAATGTAATATTTGCTGTTCTTGGAATTTTTAGTTAATTATCTTAAAGTTTTTTACAGATACACCATCAGTCTTGAAAAATGGTAGTAATTAAAATGAAGCTACCTAACAATCTAATCATTAGTTGATTTATACTATCTGAGAAGTTATTCTGTGAAAAAAAAAAAAAACACAAAAAATGGAAAGTCAATTACTGGTATTCTGATCCATGTAATTACTGCAATTACTTCTTAAGAATATAAATAACCTGGGATTTCCCTGATGGCTCAGTGTTTTAAGACTCCACACTTCCAATGCAGGGGGCACAGGCTCAATCCCTGGCTGGGGAACTAGGATCCCACATACTGTGTGGCATGGCCAAAAAGTAAAATAAAAAAGAAGCCAAAGTCAGAGAGTAACTAATAACATTTCATTTCTATTTAGAAATTAAATGTGACTTGTTTCTTAGAAAATCATTATTTTTATTTTGTCGACGTTCGAAAGCCTATATGTTATTAGGTAATACATAAGAATATTTTACAAGTTTCCTTGTAATGGTTATTTTTGTATACTTAATTCCTTATTACTCCATTGTGCATAGAACCATGAATAGACTGACCCAGCTGGAAAGACTAGACTTGGGAAGTAATGAATTCACAGAAGTGGTAAGTTCTCACCAACCTTACTATCCATAAGTCATTCATTTGATCAAGAAAAAAATGTGAAAATTAAGGTATTTATTTGCATTTTTAAAGTATAAAATCGGATAAGGATACACATATTTTGGAGAGACAAGATATAAAAGTTTTTGACAGGATAATTAAACAGATAACAACATCTAATAGGAGTGAGGGTAAAAATGTAAAATTAATGAGAAGCCCATGGAAAAGGTAATTAATAGTTTTTGGCACAGAAAGTAGAAATTCTGAAAGATTATAAGGGAAAAGCCTTCTTCAGACTAGAATGCATCAGGAAAAGAACTTGAGTCAAAAATAACTTCATGGGAATGTTGCTTAGGAATTTATTCAGGGGTAGCATACCTCTCCAGAGAAGGCAATGACACCCCACTCCAGTACTCTTGCCTGGAAAATCCCATGGACGGAGGAGCCTGGGAGGCTGCAGTCCATGGGGTCGCGAAGAGTCGGACACGACAGAGCGACTTCACTTTCCCTTTTCATTTTCATGCATTGGGGAAGGAAATGGCAGCCCACTCCAGTGTTCTTGCCTGGAGAATCCCAGGGACAGGGGAGCCTGGTGGGCTGCCGTCTCTGGGCTCGCACAGAGTCTGACATGACTAAAACGACTTAGCAGCAGCAGCAGCATACTTCTCTATAATTTTACTTAATAGCTAAAAGAAAAGCATTAAATGAAAGAGCTGTTATTTTCAAGTTGATAATGAGACCTCTGGATTGTGTTTTTGCTTTGTTTCCAAAGTAGTATGATGCTGAATCAAAAAGAAAAGAATATAAGCAATTTGTTGTCTTCAGTCATTGCTCTGAGAGAACTCATATAATAAGCTAGATATTTGTTTTTTGAAGAGAAGCTTGTTAACTTGAAAAATCATCATTAAAAATTTTACACTGTGTTTACAAGTTTAGTTTTTTTAATTGTTGCAAGTTTCAAGTGCTAGTCTCAAAAACAAGAGTTTTTCAGCACTGTTGCTGCCTAATTGTCCTGTGGAAATTGTATTAGTTCACTAAATAGCTTTTCAGCTGAAGTCACTGGAGGAGCATGGTGGTTTTGGGTATCTCATATTTTTTCTAAAATACTGTCTTTCATATTGTGTATTTTAATTGAAGCTGATATATGATGAATCTTACTGTGTTTTGTAGATGTTTTTACTCTTTTTAAAAAAATACATACTCTGTGCTTCGTACATTATCTGTTACATATTTTTTCAGTATTTGTCTTTACATGTATTAATCTATTGCCATATTAACTATTTTAAGTTTCTAAATTGCTGTTAATTTTATAAATCAGAGCAGAATTCAAAATCATTAAATTTTGGACCATTTCCTTCTTCGAGCATTACACATTTTTTAAAAAATTACTATTACAGTTGTAACAGGTAATGCACAAAAGGGGCTTCTTAGGTAGCTCAGTGGTAAAGAATCTGCCAGTGCCAGAGACACGAGTTCAATTCCTGGGGTGGGAACATCCCCTGGAGAAGGAAATGGCAACCCACTCCAGTATTCTTGCCTGGGAAATCCCATGGACAGAGGAGCCTGGCAGGCTACAGTCCATAGCGTCGCAAAGAGTTGGATACAACTGAGCGTACACACATGCAAGGCACAAAAAGAGATTTTTTTAATCCAAGTTAAACCTAGAATTCTNGGTGGGAACATCCCCTGGAGAAGGAAATGGCAACCCACTCCAGTATTCTTGCCTGGGAAATCCCATGGACAGAGGAGCCTGGCAGGCTACAGTCCATAGCGTCGCAAAGAGTTGGATACAACTGAGCGTACACACATGCAAGGCACAAAAAGAGATTTTTTTAATCCAAGTTAAACCTAGAATTCTTACTTATATGTTAACAGTAAATCTGAGTGACATGCCTTGTATGTGTTACTCGTGTTATAGTGATGAGATATGATGACACCTCAATGCCATCATACTGTCAATGATTGGACACAGGTTTGTGGGTTAATGGAAATATCTTTAAAGGATTCATTCAGAAGAGCCTCCAAGGGTGAATAACCTAAGGGTAAATTTTGCCTGAAAAGCAGGTCCACTAAATCACTTTAATTTTTTGGTCCTCAACATTTTATTATAAACAGTGTTCTACTATTTAATTAGTAGAAGCTTAACATAACACAATAGGTTTATCATATGATTATGTCTTGGTTTACTTACTTTTCCTTATGATTTGGTTTTTAAGATGTAGCTTGCCTTATTTCTTTTTTCCTCCCTCTTAGTCATCAGGGACTAGCTTTTCTTTAAGATTTCCTAAAAGTCTACATCTTTTTGTGGATAATGATTGAGAGTATACTTTTATTGTATTCTTGAAAGTAATGGATCTTATTGTGTAAATACTTTAACCTGTTACATAATCAAAAGCTTAATTTATGCTATTATGGAATGTCTTTAGTAATATTTGTGTAATAACTATAACACAGTGGGAAGACTTGAGTTTTGGCTCTGCTTTTTTCCCCCTTGTAATTAAAAAAAAAAAGTCTTTAAAACTGAAAGTTATTATTAGAAATACCCAGGGGAGCTTCTTTTGCCAAATAAATATATTCAAATAAATTAATGTATCTCCTCCTCCACTTCCATCTAAACAGCCTGAAGTACTTGAGCAGCTAAGTGGATTGAAAGAATTTTGGATGGATGGTAACAGACTGACTTTTATTCCAGGGGTATGTATATCAAATTTTAAAGACTTTGCTTTTTGCTGTCTGTGCTTTGCATTTTTGCGAATTATACATTTTAAGTACGTTTAATCAGTTTAAAATGATTATTCTTAATACTGTTCAGTCGCTCAGTCGTGTCCGACTCTTTGCGACCCAATGAATCACAGGACGCCAGGCCTCCCTGTCCATCACCAGCTCCTGGAGTTCACTCAGATTCATGTCCATCGAGTCAGTGATGCCATCCAGCCATCTCATCCTCTGTCGTCCCCTTCTCCTCCTGCCCCCAATCCCTCCCAGCATCAAAGTCTTTTCCAGTGAGTCAACTCTTTGCATGAGGTGGCCAAAGTAGTAGAGTTTCAGCTTTAGCATCATTCCTTCCAAAGAAATCCCAGGGTTGATCTCCTTCAAAATGGACTGGTTGGATCTCCTTGCAGTCCAAGAGACTTGTTAGATAGAAGCAAATTACATTTTTTAATTGTCAATACTTTTTTTTTTTTTTTAACAATGTTGTGTTTTAGGTGTACAGTAAAGTGAATCATGGAGAAGGAGGCTTGGTGTGCTGCGATTCATGCGGTTGCAAAGAGTCGGACACGACTGAGTGACTGAACTGAAAGTGAATCAGTTATACATATTCATATGCCACTCTTTTTTAGACTCATTTCCCACATAGATCTTTACAGAGTATTGAGTTGCCTGTGCTTATCAATAGGTCCTTATTAGTTACATGTTTTATATATAGTAGTGTGTATATGTCAATCCAAATCTCCTGATTTATCCCTTGATCTCTTTCCCTCCGGTAACTGTAAGTTTGTCCCACATCTGTAACTCTATTTCTGTTTTGTAAATAGGCTCATTTGTACCATCTTTTTTTTTGATTCCACAGACTAGTGATATCGTATGATATATGTCTTTCTCTGTCTAACTTACTTCACTCGTGGTGAAAGTATCTAGGTTCCACCCATGTTGCTGCAAATGACATTATTTCATTCTTTTTTGATTGCTGAGTAATATTCCATTGTATATACGTACAACATCTTTTTCCATTGCTCTGCCGATAGACATTTAGGTTGCTTCCATGTCTTGGCTATTGTAAATAGTGCAGTAAAGTTTGGGGTGCATGTATCTTTTTGAATTGTGGTTTTATCCAGATATATGCCCAGGAGTGGGATTGCTCTATCATATTATAGTTCTATATTTAGTTTTTTAAGGAACCTCCATAGTGTTCTCCATAATGATTGTACCAATTTACATTTCCATCCGCAGTGTATGAGGGCTCCCTTTTCTCCATGCCTTTTCCAGCATTTATTATTTATAGATTTTTTTTTAAATGATGGCCATTCTGACCTTATGTGAGTTGATACCTCATTGTAGTTTTCATTTTCATTTCTCTGATAATTAATGATGTCAAGCATCTTTTCATATGCCTTTTAACCATCTGTATGACTTCTTTGGAGAAATGTCTATTTAGATCTTCCACACATTTTTCGATTGGGTTTGTCAATACATTCTTGATTAGAATTTTTATATTTCTATAATAAATTTTTGTAAAACAGTTGACTTGCGTACAACTTAGAGATTAGGGGCACCAACCCTTTACATCGGAGAAGGCACTGGCAATCCACTCCAGTCCTCTTGCCTGGAAACTCCCATGGACGGAGGAGCCTGGTAGGCTACAGTGCATGGGGTCGCTTAGAGTCAGACACGACTGAGCGACTTCACTTTCACGCATTGGAGAAGACAATGGCACCCCACTCCAGTGTTCTTGCCTGGAGAATCCCAGGGAAAGAGGAGCCTGGTGGGCTGCTGTCTATGGGGTCACACAGAGTCGGACACAACTGAAGTGACTTAGCAGCAGCAGCAGCAACCCTTTACATAGTGAAAAAATCTGTGTAATTTATAGTCAATTTTCCCTATTTGAAATTCCTTCATAACAAGGATTCCTCCTCAGGNTGGTGGGCTGCTGTCTATGGGGTCACACAGAGTCGGACACAACTGAAGTGACTTAGCAGCAGCAGCAGCAACCCTTTACATAGTGAAAAAATCTGTGTAATTTATAGTCAATTTTCCCTATTTGAAATTCCTTCATAACAAGGATTCCTCCTCAGGGTCTGATGTTCTGCATCCACAGATTGAACCAACTACAATGGAGTACTGTAGTAGTTACTGTTGAAAACAATCCATGTGTAAATGGGTCTGTGAAGTTCTGTGTTGTTCAAGGGTCAGCTTTAAGTCTCTTTCTAATGTCATGGAGTATGTCCTTCCCAGGAGTTGCAGTTGACTTTGTATCCTTTTTCATTTTGCCCAGGAAATTGTTGAAATAGGCTATTTTCCATGTAGTTTCTTAGCAGTTGACATTGTGTTTATTCTCAGACCTAAAGCCATATGAATTCCCATATGTGCTAACTCCCTTGCAAATGATGGCCAGCTAAATTCCCAAAGAAAATTATGTACTTGTCACTCTGCTAGGTTAAAATAGTAGGAGCTCTTAGCTTTTATTGACTATATCTAACTAATGGCATTAAAAATTATGAACCTCTCATATAAACATTTACTTATAAATTATAGTTTGTCACTAAGTATCTTATCTAAACTTTTCACAAACTGCTATTGACAGAGTCCTTAGATTTCCTTTTTTTTAAACTTACAGTTTATTGGTAGTTTGAAACAGCTCACATATTTGGATCTTTCTAAAAATAATATTGAGATGGTTGAAGAAGGAATTTCAGGATGTGAAAACCTTCAAGATCTCCTATTATCAAGCAATTCACTTCAACAACTGCCGGAGACTATTGGTTTGTATTGATTTCTAATTCATGTGATTAAAATTTACTAGCATACAATTGGAGAAACTTATTCATTGCTTGATTCAAAGCTTCCATATATCAAATTTTATTTATAAGATAGTTTTACTGTATTCTGAAGTTACAGATCCTATTTGAATTTTTCCTGTTGTGATCAGTTACGCAGTTTACTCTTTTGTTGGTATTACGGTTTTTCTTTAAGGAAATGTCATTTTTGTCACTGTAATAAAGTTTGAATCCTTTAAAAGATTAATTTACCCAAATTCTCTTTAATTCTTGATCATGGCCCTTACCTAGTAACTTTTTCCTATCTTAACTTCATTTTAGACTTACAAGAAGACAGCTGTATGAGCAAAATCCTTTGAAAATTATACGGTTGACCCTTCAGCAATGACGGTGGTTAGGGGGCCAACCTGCAGTGGGAAAATCTCATATAATTTATAGATGTACTTTTGTATTCATATTTATTTCCTCCCTATCCATGGTTCTATCTCTGTGTATTCAACCAACTGTGGGTCATGTAGTACTGTAGTAGTAAATTGAAAAGTTCACATACATGTAAGTGGATCCATACACCTCAAACCTGTGTTGTTCAAGGGTCAACTGTATTTATGTAGTTACTTATCTGGTGGTGCATCAAGGGAATTGAATGATCAGAATCCAAAAACTTACATATTAGCATCTCCATGATATTTGAATATAAAAATCAGAAATATTTTTACGTTTTTAAAATTGAATTACATGATTGTTATAGCTTAGGTTGTGTTTTGCAAATTCTTCTGTAATTTTTCCAATGCTTTTTATTTTAAATTAAACTCCATTTTTATTGTTTTAGTATTTAGTATACTTACAGTATGTAGAATAGCTTGTTACACTCTTAAGACAAAACTACCTTTGGACTACCACATCTTTAATCCTTTGATACCATAAGTTTGTGCTGTGTATCTTCACTGTGATGTCACAGAATTGTTTCAAGGAGCATGGCTGCAACAGTGAGCAAAGGAGACAAAAAGTACATACTCTTATGAAGCGTACATTTTAGTGAGGCCTAAATGGGTAAATATACACTAATGTTAAGAGATAATATGTATGTGAAAATTGTAAATACAGGGTAAGGGCATGGAGAGATGGTAGGGTTGGGGTGGTGTCTCTATGAAATAGCTTGGCTTTTTAAAAGTTCTTTATGATTCATGTCAAATGTAATATGTGCTCACTTGACTGTTGATTGACTTCTAGTTCAAGATGAAAAAGTGTATATTATTTCTTCCCTTAATAGGTTCATTGAAGAATGTAACAACTCTTAAAATAGATGAAAATCAGTTAATGTATCTACCAGACTCTATAGGAGGGTAAGATTTTTGTGTATTAAAAGAACTAAAAGATTTTTCTTTCAGTTCAGCATCCTATGTAATTTTTCAGATAATTTTTAACATCAATAGGAGATTCTAAAAACATGTAAATAAGCAATTGGCTGCAGGTTGGATTTATTTATAATCAAGATAGGCCAGTTTTTCTAGAGGTGAACTTTAGCTTAGTAGAAATAGATTTTTTTCTAGGTTAGTTAAAGTCAAGTTCAAATGGTCATATGTTCTTGAGTTTTGGATTATATACAGGAAATTTTTTGTTAAAATATGTGTTTTCTTTTTTAATTAAAGGTTAGTATCAATAGAAGAACTGGATTGTAGCTTCAATGAACTTGAAGCTTTGCCTTCATCTATTGGGCAGCTTACTAATATAAGAACCTTTGCTGCGGATCATAATTACTTACAACAGTTACCCCCAGAGGTACTGTATTTAAATTTTATTTTGAATTTTTATTTTTTAAATTATTAATTATAGGTGTCCAGTGTGGTTTTCTTTAGTTTCTTTCAGAGATAATTATGTAACTAAGTTATGTATTTTCTGGATAATAATTAGTTATATTGATTTGCTAATACTTTTATTCATATGTGAAGGTTAATAATTGAAAAGGAAAAAAGTAATTACTTTTATACATGGGAAGAGTACTTTTATTACTTTTGAAAATGATACTTCAGTTACATTTATTTTGTACTTTTGAAAATGATACTTCAGTTACATTTAAATTTGCAGTATAATGTCTTATGTGCTGTTCAAAGACCTATAATTGATTTTCTCCTGAATTAAATATTTTTCTCCTATTTTCATATGCAATAACATAACATTTATTAAGCAGTAGGCTAAAGTTTTAATCCATAATTCTTTGTTTCTCTTTCAGATTGGAAGTTGCAAAAATATAACTGTGCTGTTTCTCCATTCTAATAAANAAGACCTATAATTGATTTTCTCCTGAATTAAATATTTTTCTCCTATTTTCATATGCAATAACATAACATTTATTAAGCAGTAGGCTAAAGTTTTAATCCATAATTCTTTGTTTCTCTTTCAGATTGGAAGTTGCAAAAATATAACTGTGCTGTTTCTCCATTCTAATAAACTTGAGACACTTCCAGAGGAAATGGGTGATATGCAAAAATTAAAAGTCATCAATTTGAGTGACAATAGGTTTGTAACAGTATAATTCATCATTTGGCTTATAAAGACATCTATTGGATGAAATTAAAGTTCCATTATATGTGATAGAAAATCTAATACATGTTTTTCTTTGCATATATAGTTTTGGGTTTTGTGTAGAATTTTTATTTGAAAGAATAATTTTACCTGATATTAATTATCATACAGTGGTTGTTATGGTTTATTTTGTGTTGACTTTTGCTGTATAGTCTTCTTATGATAGCAATTTTTATTCCTAAAGTCAGATTTTTGCTCTAATACAGCTGTTGAATAAAGCAGCTTTTAATCTTACCTTCTCCTTTTATTAATCTGGGCAGACATGTGATTAGACACCCACTCAAATAATTTGGACAACACAGCCAAGGTACAAAGCAAATAGATCACTAGGGATGCTAAATTGAAGCAATGTTTAAGTTAAGAACAAATGTCTATAATTTTTTCTAGTGTAAAGAGACTAATAGTGATAAAAGAATATTTGTAGAGCATTTTTACATTTTGTTTTTGTTGTATCTTAACAGTATTCAAAATAACCCTAATAATAAAACAGGTATTCCCATTTTATGGGAGAAAAAAATTAAGGTGATTCACATTGCCTATAAAATAGAGCTTTTAGTGTAAACTCGGTTTTCTGAGTAGGGTATTCAGACTGTTCACACCTTCCTCCTTTTAAATTGTTAATTATAGCTATGCAGTGTGGTTTCAAACTAAATCCCTTTTAAAATTAAATTCTTTCAGCTCATACTTTATACCCTAAAACTAGAGCCCTAAGTTCCAACACCTTGAGTTTCAGAGACCTAAATTCCTTAGGTTCCTTTGAAATTAGGCATAGAAGAATAGATAAACATAAGATGGAAAGTTTAAGCAGTCATTTTGTTCTAAATAGGGTCCTATTTCAACTTAGCATTGTACTAAATATCTGTTACTTAATTTTCATTCATTATAATGTTAAAATAGTCTTGAGTATGAAAGTGCTGGCTCACAGTGAAATAAAAAGAGTGCAATATTTATAACATAACAAACTCTTATTAAGAGTGGTTCCTATAACAATTTATTCTCTCTAAATGCAAATAAAACATCCAAAACAATTTTATAAAACATTGTTTAATTTGTCCTTGCCTTTGCATTAAAGTATGGATAGTTGCTAGATTTTTCTAGGTAATTTTTTGAGGTTATTATATTATCCAATTTTCCCCCCAACCAAATTGATTCAATGGAAGATTTGTATTTTTAAAATTAATTCTTATAAAACTGGATAGTATTATGTCTTATATCCTGTTCAAAGACCTATAATTGATTTTCTCCTGAATTAAATATTTTTCTCCTATTTTCATATGCAATAACATAACATTATTTAGAAGACCATTAGATCCAGTTCTCATTTTAACATTTCTCACTTTTAAAGTTTAATTTTTGTTTGCATTTTTTTCCCACAGATTAAAAAATTTGCCCTTTAGCTTTACAAAGCTACAGCAATTGACTGCTATGTGGCTCTCAGATAATCAGGTAGGCATTCTGATTTTGTAAATTGATTATGCATTCTAATTTATTTAGGACTATTTAAGAGTAGTTCTAATATGATGCACATGTAAAAACATATTTGTGAAATATGTGTAGATTCATGAAGTCCTTTTTGGCCTGACCTCATAAATTTGTAAGAAGATAGATTAGGACAAAATCCTCCCTAAATTTTTAATGTTTTTATAGAGACTCTCTGTGGTTTATATCTGTATACATTTGATAATTTATGTTTCTAATCAAACACTTTGACAGACCTTAGAGAGATATTTCTAAGGAATTAAGAGTTGTTTCTTGAACTTTTCTTTGGCAGACATTTATTGAAAGCTTATAGTATAACATGAGCGACTCTGGGAGCCGGAGTTATACTGATGAAGCAACTAGAATCTTCTTAGGTTCTCATTGAGTTTACATTCTCATGGGAGACACTCAAGATAAATTAATAACTAAGTAATAATGTTTCAGAACTACAGAGAAAGAGTTTACTAGGCATTGGAACAGTAGCAGGGTTGGAGTAAATATACTATATTTAAAATAGTGAGTGATTTAGGAAATAACCTGTCTGAAGAAGGAAATAGTAGAGCAGTTTCTCAAATGAAATTAAGAGTGAGCCATGATGTGAGTTGAGTGAGGGGTGCATTTAAAGAATACTAAGAATAAAGATCCCAATATTGGAATGAGATCAGTTTGACTGAGGAACAGATGAAAGCCCAGAGGACTGGAATATAGTAAGCAAGGGAGAAAACATATACAGTTAGATCAGGAGAGGAAAACTGAGACTAGATCACCTGGGACCTTGTAGGCCATGCTAATCCCTTGGGGTTTTACTCTGAGGTAGAAAGAAATCTGCTGAAGTATTTCATTCCAGGAAATAATAAGATATGGTTTACATTTTTAAAAGATCATTCTGGCTGCTTTGTGAAGAATGGACTGTGGGTGCTGAGGGTGAGGATGGGATATTCTGTATTGGAAGCAAAAGTTAAAGCTGTTGCAGTTAGTTTAGAAGGACATGTTGCTGAATTTTACCTATTACGATAAGAGTGGAGATTGTGAGGAGAGCTTCGATTTGGGATGCATTTTTAAGAAAGCTATTGCCAGAGGGAATTACTGATGGACTAAATGTGGAAATTCAGAGAAAGAACGGAAACAAGTATGACTTTTAGGTTTTTAACCTAAGGAAGTACAATATTGGAGTTGCCATTTTCTGAGATAGGAAAGATGGGAGAGGAGTAAGTTTGGGGATAAACTTAATAGTTTGATTTTATGAATGTCAAGTCATTAGTTGAGTATCTATAATTACAACTGAGGTATTGGCTGGAGATAAAATTTGGTAGTCAGCATTGTGCAAAGGGAATTTTATACCGTGGAAGTACATTTAATTACTAGAGAGAAAAGATAGAGAAGAAGGTCAGACATTGAATTCAGGAATGAAAGGGATCCCAGAAAGAAAATAAAAAGCAACAGCCAACAAGAGTGTTATCTAGAGAGACATATGAAGAAAGTGCTTCAGGAAAGATCAACTAAGTCAGATGTTGATGATGAATTAGGTATATGAGGACTGCTAATTGGCCATTGGGTTTATTAAGATAGAAGTAATTACTGATGTTGAAGAGTAATATTTTTAGTGGAATGGTGGGGGTTAAAGTTCGATTTAAGTGTATTATAGTGCATGGAAAAAAAAGACGGCTGGGGCAATGAACGTATCTTAGTAGCCTAGCTAAGTTTCGTTGTGTAGACTGTTGTTAAGCTTGTTTTAATGGATAAGAAATCTCTTGTATAATGTCACCATAATAATGGATTGTAGGTCCTGAACAAAAAAGAATAAGGACTACGTCATCTGTAATTATGAGGAATCCATTTTTTCTGTATCTATTCTCAAGTATTTCTTGCTAGTTAATGTTTTTAAACAAAAGAAAATATAAAATTTACTGATCCCTTTAATAAGTTAATGCTTAGTGTTTGAGCAATACTTTATGATTTATCTAAAGCTGTGTTTACCCATGGAAAACACAAGGCTTAGATACACAAGTCTCATATGATAGTCCTAAATTCCATCATCAAATTTGCTTGGGAGACATATTATATCCCTCTTTTGGATTATGTTAGCAACCCTGATGTGTTCTGATAGTAAAGAAACCGTCTTGTTTCAAAATTCTCTAAACTTCTTAACTAAGAAACCCTTTCCCCCTAACTCTTGATAATATCTTAAAAACCTTAAGTTGATATTGCTCCACATTTACGAATCAGTCTGTATATCTATTTGTTCTACAAATTAGAGAAAGAAGTATTAAAATGATGATACTTCTGTTTTCATTAGAACTTGAACACAAGTGATTACTACATCTATTAAATGTGTCAGTTCATGTATATATACCTCTGTGTGTGTGTGTGTGTGTATATGTATATTTCTCTTACTTGAATATTTACAGTTTAAGTCTGATACGAAGTTTAGCTGCTGGATTCACAAAACGTTTAAACATCTGCTGGGCTCTGGCTCAAGTACCTATTACAACAATATGAATGAGACATGGCTCTTGGTCTTGAGGACTCTGAACTGTTAGTATATTAGGACTGCTGTGGATAAATCTGTGCCAGAAAATTATGCCAGATGACTTATTAAGGTGAAATTAATAGCATAGTGTCTGTACAGTGTTCGCTCATTCACCTCTTCTTGCACTTCATTTGTAAAGTAAAAATTATGATGATATGGGGCTTTGTTTTTCCTAGTGTAGAAAGTAATAGTAAAACATATGTGATGTGGCTATAAAACCTCCCTTACAGTATGGGGTACTCATTTCCATATAAAAGGATGAAATGTAGGGGAGAAAACTGTGTGAAAGTAGTTTGATTATAAATTATGAAAATAAATTGCTTCTGGACATTTCACTGACCATGAAGAAAATAAACCTATAGGCAGTACATGTAGTAACATAATCTTTCATAAGTCTCTAGAAGGTCCAAGCAGAACAGTTGGTCATTCATCCCTCATTCATTTTGTCATTCTTATTCAGGAACCATTTATTGAACAACCACTCTATGCCAGGCAAACTAAGATGGGCCAAATACAGATATTAAGAAAATTGTTTTAATACAGTATGGTAAAAAACTTGATAGGCTTCAGGATCAGAGAAGGGGCGCATCACTTGGGGATATAAAGGCTAGTTTCCCTTTTAGGCCTCCTGTGCCTAAGAGAGGAATAAATCTTCTCAAAAGAGTAATAGTATTAAAGGACGAAAGAGGAAGAGTGTTCTGGTTAGAAGGGATATCAGCAGCCTAAGCACTTATTAGTAAAGCAGTGTAATCAGTGTCCGTACAAGTGGTTTTATGACTAGAGCATAACCTGTAAGGTGGAAGAGTTGGACATGAGGCCCCAGAGGTAGACACAGACCAGGTCATAGAGGATCTTATATGCCATACAAAGGGACTTGCATTATATATCAAGGATGACAAACAGATTTTTTAAACTTTACATGTCAACTTTGATAAATTATAATTTTTAAAAGGATTCTAAAACCATATTTAGGCTCAGAGGAAAATTGTTGTGCTTAGGTTCAGTGTAATTTATCAGCTTTACTAGGATACTTGATAGTGAAAGGATCCTCTTTGATAATTGTCAGAATGAATAGTAAGTGTAAAAATAGGAATATCCCAGGCAAATTGAATGTTTGATCATTGTAGTCATAATCAATTATTCATGTATATAATCGGTTTAAGAGAAGTGATCCTGGGATACATGCCAGCACTACTGTAGGAGATAAGGAACCTGTGTAACACATAGGCAGGCAAGTGGCATGCTCAGATGGACCTGTTAGAAAGGCTTTGGGGTCTGCATTATGGAAGATGGATTTAGCAGGGCTGATGCCAATGGGAAGGCCTACTGAAGGCCATTGCCATACTCAGGTGAACAGAAAATGTTGGCTGAAGTAAAGCGGTGATGACAGAGCCAGTGAAAAGACTGTATTTAGGACATAACTTTAAACATCACATCAATAGAATGCGTGGAAAATGCATGTATGTGAGAAGAAAAGGAGTAAAGGCAAAGATCAACCTCAGAGGTGTACCCTGAGTGACTAGGTGGATATTGATTCCATAACGGAGAACCACAAGAGAAGGAAATACGTTTATATAAAGGTACTAATTCTCGTTAGGTTTATTGGGTTTGAAGTACCTTTGGTATATCGAGTTGACACTCAGAGAACAATTCAAGTGACCTTGAACCACTACCATGACCCCCACCTGCCACCTTGTTTTAAACTAAGGTTTCTGTGCTCTTGATTTCTCCATTCTTTTAATTTTTAACCTCCAAGGATTTCTTAAAATTGCTCTTGAAGACCTAATTTCTTTTTTCACAATACTGCTATATATTTATTCCTTTTATTTGTAAGATTCATAGAAGACTTATAGCGTGAGAAGAGATATCAGCCCAACATCTTAATCACTTTTTCTTGGGAGTGATTTCATAGCTTTTTATTATTTTCTCAAAGGGGATTGTTGTCAGATTATTTTTTTAATGTTGCTGCTGCTGCTAAGTCGCTTCAGTCGTGTCCGACTCTGTGCGACCCCATAGACAGCAGTCCACCAGGCTCCTCTGTCCCTGGGATTCTCTAGGCAAGAATACTGGAGTGGGTTGCCATTTCCTTCTCTTTTTAATGTTAGGGATGGGTTAATCCTGTGGAATACTAACATTTTAGTGACAAACAAGTTACTAGGCTTCGAAGGAGTGGCTATAGAGGTAAAAGGAGAACTATATGACAGTGTTTTTTAAGATAAGGATGAAACAGCTGGCCTGCAGAAAGGAGTTGCAACAGGATAAATGCTAATGAGAGGTTAGTTCAAATGAAGTCTGAAAAACATCAGTTATATTTTGGCAAGTCATACCTATCTTGCCAACTTACCTTGGCTATAGCTAATGCAGTTTTAGACGTATATGTCAAATACCAGATTGAAGTAGTTTAAGGAATAAATAAATGACTGAATGGAAACCTATGGTTATTGATTAGTCTTTTAAGAAGGTTGGATAAGAAAGAAAAGGAATAGAACAGAAAGAAATTGGTAACTAGGGGCAAGGTAAGAGAGCATGTTTATAAGTTGTTGGAAAGAGGCTCTGTGGAGATTGGGATTAAGGATATTAGAGAGTGATGGATAACTGGAGTAGAAGCTGATGGAATCAAAAGCTCTGGCAAGTATTACATTCTTGAAGGGATCTTGGGTGTGAAGTTTGTGAGAGGAAGGGCTAAAAATGTACATGGTAAAATTCTTAGAACATAACATTTTCCAAACTTAACAGTTCTTAAATCCTATTTTTATTGAAAAATTTTTTCAAGGATACTGTCTTCTTCAAAATTCAATTTAGGAAGTTTGAAAGAATTTTCAAGCAGCATTGGGAGTCTGTTGAAGTTTTTACCACAATCTTGTTGTTAATACGAATTTGCTCAACCGTGTGATATAGAGAAAGCATGCAATTGGAATAATTCTGGGTTGTACTTTGTCAACCCAGGTGCAAAAGAAGGCCAATGCAACAAGGAGGTCTTGGTAATTGGCAGGAAATTGATTATAAAGAGATAAGGCGAGGTATGAAAAGAGAAGCGAAGACAGGAAAGAATGATAGTGATAAAGTTGAAAGTTGAAGAGAGTGACAGTCTTGGTGGGATTGATGAGCAAGTATGTAGGAGCAATGAAGTGAGGAATCTGCATGAAGTCTGTGTTACATGCTCTGCTCGTTGGTCTTTTGACTGAGCACTCCTTAGTTTCCTTTTCAGGAATTTTTTTCTGCCAGTATCTTTTATGTTGAAGCCCCTCATGGTGCTCTAGGCTCTGCTTTACTTTCTCTATACCAGTTACTGACTCTCTCTTAGTAGTGTTAGTGGCTCTGTCGTGTTTGACTCTGTGATCCCATGGACGGCAGCCCACCAGGCTCCTCTGTCCATGGGATACTCCAGGCAAGAACACCGGAGTGGCCAGTCCCTTCTTCAAAGGATCTTCCCAGCTCAGAGATCAAACCCAGGTCTCCTGCATTGCAGGCAGATTCTTTACCATTTGAGCTACAGATACCAGTGACTGACTATATCATCATTATTCTTAATAATTGTCTTCAGCCCAGTTCTCTTTCCTTAACTTCACACTCACTGTCTGCTTAACACTGCGCCTTAGATGTCTCAAATTCAACCAACCTAAAGCTGAACATTTCATCTTCTGCTTCATACCTTTTTCTTTTCCAGGGTTCCCTAGGTCAGTAAAAAGTACTTGCTGGAGACTGAGATCTGAGAATGTAATTCTTAATTACTGATTCTCCCTATACTTCAGTGCAGTGAATCACCAAACTCTGTCTAGGCTTAACCATTAACTATTAATATATCAGATGTTTCTGTGCTTTGCTTTATCCCTGCTCCTCTTTCCCTTAAATAGAGTCCACCATCATCTTTCAGTTAGACCTGCACTGTCCAAAACAATAGTCATTGTGACTAGTCCAAATTGAGATGTGCTATCAGTGTAAAATACACACTAAATTTTCTACACTTAGGAACAAAGAGTGTATGAACAAAGACTGTAAAATCAATCAGCAATTTTTATTATTGATTACACATTAAAATGACAGTATTTTGAAGAAGTTTAGATTAAATACATTGTCAAAATTAATTTAATCTCTTTTTAGAAACATGTGGCTACCAGAAAATTGTAAATTATCTATGGTTCTCATTTTTTATCTCATATTATATTTATGTTGGATAGTGTTGACTTAAGATCATTGAGATAGCTTCCTGAGACGTCTCTTCTTCCAGTGTAGCCACAACCCCTAATCTTCTATCACCCTAATTCATTCAGAACCACACTATAACTCAACTGATCCTTTACCCTTGTTATTGTCTAGTTTTATCTCCTCCCCTCACATCTTTATTCTCATTTCCTCAAATGAGTTCTGTGCTCTTGCAGCATTCTTCCTCTCTCTTCTTACCTGTTAATGTCTATTCATCCTCATCTAGGAGGGCTTTCTTTCAGGAATGCTTTCCTCATCACTCAAGATTTTGGTAAGCAAATACGTCCTCCTTTTGTTTTCTTAGCACCCTGTACCCTCTCTTCCTAGTTCTTGTATTGTAATTTATTTTGTTGTCTCTGTCCCTCCTCTTGTGTATTGTAAGCTCTACGGAATCAGTAAAGATGGTTTGCTTACCACTCTATACCTAGTACCTATCATAGTGCTTTGCATATAGGAGGCACTTAGAAAATACTTGTTGAACAAGTAATTTTAGATTTCAGAGAAGAAACATTTAACAGGTTATATTAGAGAAATTATGACAAAGGAGTAGAATGAGTATCCAAAATGAAATAGATCATTGGAGTTAAGTATTTAGGGAATGGAGAGTTAAGTATTTAGGGAATAAATAGTTCTCAGTCTCTTTCTGTCTGCTCTCAATAAAAGATTATTCGTTTTCTTATAGTGCCTTTATTGAAATATAAATCACGTACTGTACAGCTCACCTAAAGTGCATAATTCTGAGGTTTTAATATATTCATAGAATTGGACAACCATTGCCACAGTTAATTTTGAACGTTTTTAGGAGTGTGATTAGTTTTTTAGAAGCCTCTCATATAATTTTTTAACATAAATTTTACCTTTAAATTTTTATTTATTTAGTCACATCACATAACATGTGATGTTCCCCAACCAAGGATCAAACGCAGAACCCTGACCACGGGACTGCTGGAGAATTCCCCCTCCCAGATAATTTTTTTTAACTTTGTCTTTTACGTAACTACCTGTGTAGTTAGATTTAGTTGTGTTCTTTTTTTTTTTTTTTTGGCCATGCCACACAGCTTGCATGATCTCAGTTCTCAACCTGGGACTGAACCATAGCAGTGAAAGCCCAACACCCTAACTACGTGGCCACCAGGAAAGCCCCTCCCAGATAATTTGGATATGTCCACCTAAGTAGACTTCTTTGCTTCTTCCAACCCACTCCTCATCTACTGAGAAATCACTGGGCTAACAGTACGGCTGTGTCATTTTTATATCTATAGAATTACCCATTACTATTGAAGGATTTGTCATAAAAGAGTCAGAAGTAGTTGGATACTACTAGAAGGTCATTGAGAGACATATTAGGAAAGGAGCTTGAGTGAAGCAGGGCTTAATCTTTCTCAAAAGAAGCGGTGTTTATACTTGAAAGAGGAGTAATGATCTTGCAGCATTTGTAAACTATCTCCACCTGCTGAACTAGGATTTATGCAGTGTGGGAGAAGAAGCAACTTGTATCTGAAAAGGCTTCAGGGCAGTGCCGTCTTTGGGAAGGGAGTACATCTACCATTGCTATTATCTGAGGAGGCCGAGAAAGTTCTCACTGATGATGTTTGAGACACAGGGCAGTCTCTTTACTGTGGAACAAAGATAGGGGCACAGAAGAAATGTCTGAATGGGAGTAAGATTACAGGATGACATTAGCTAGCAGCACAGTTTTCATAAGAGTAAGTCCAAAGACTTAATTGATGGAGTGGCAGGTTGAGGGGAGAATTGGATTTTTCCCGCTTGTCTGGAGTTAGCCAAGGCTTAGATTGGTAGAATGTTAGGTCAATAGGCTGTAAATTGAGAACACTTAATAACTAGTTAGGGAAAAAGTCTTAAGGAAAAATGAGATCTGAAATAAGTGGAGTTTCCAGCTCTGCCAGTGAGTAACTTGGTGTTGCATTAATGGAGAAAGGAGACACAGGGGATAAGAGAGAAGAGAAAAGGTCACAGCCTACTGTTTATACTCTGTTTTCAGCTAAAATAAACCTGCAAATAACTAGACTAAACCTCTTAGCTCTTTTCTGCAAAAGCATCTTCTCAAAGGGGAATGCTAGTAGGGGCAAAATAACATAAAACGAAGAGGCTTAGTTTTGGGTGTTATTAAAATCACTGTGATAAGTAATTATTGGACTATGGATATATGTAACATACTTAATATATGAGAACTTTTAAAACTATTGATAATGATAATTGCAATACAGTACGAGTTTGCTTTGTGTTAAAAGCTAAATTTTATTTTTTAGTTTTGTACAAGGTTTCAAATCAATGTTTAAGGTTTTATTATGTATATTAAAATTTTTTGTAACCTACACATTAATACTTAATAGAAAAAACGGTGAGTACTTACTCAGAAGTATTGCTCAATATGTATTTGCTATAGAATTATTGAAAATTAAATATCTATTTTCTTTCCGTAGTCCAAACCCCTGATACCTCTTCAAAAAGAGACTGATTCAGAGACCCAGAAAATGGTGCTTACTAACTACATGTTCCCTCAGCAGCCAAGAACCGAGGATGGTAGGAATTTAAGAATCTCTTTTCTTTTAAAAAAAACTAATAACTGATAAAGTAGAACAAAGATGTGAATTGAATTTTAAGTCTCAAAGACTTTTACTAGTTTGAAGAAAATTTAGAGAATTGGTTAATGAAGTTCTCTGAAAACAGGAAAATAAGGCAGCATCTCAGAGTTACATATAGTTGAATTTAGAGGTGTATCTATACCATGTTTCCTTAAATGATTCCTGTGATTTTGTTAGATGCATTTTAGTGTGGGGAGACTTCAACAGAAAAGTGTGAGATAAGTTTATAATATTCTGAGTCCTCTTAGAGTTCATATGTAAAGTATTTCGCTATGGGTATTATGAGAGCACTATAACTAGTATATTCACAGTACAGAATCAGAAACCACATTTTGTTTGGTCAGGCAGCTGAATTTCTTTTTAACTGAAAGAGAAGCATTTAACTGAAAGAAAAGCATTTTCCTTTATCACAGTGTCTGAGAAATAAATGAGTCAGAAAACATAATGCGCTTAAGGTGGAATTTTTCATACTTTGAGAGTAGACACTTCACATTTAATTCATTCTATTTTTATTACCACACATGTGCCAGGCATTGTGTTAGATCTGAGTATTTAAGATCATTGCCCCACCCCTGGCTGCTTCTTGAGGCATGTGGGGTGTTTGTTCTCCAAGTAGGTATTGAACCCATGTCCCGTGCATTGCGAGCAGAGTGTCTTTTAACAACTGGATTGCCAGGGAAGTCCCAGATCTAAGTATTTAAATCTTAAATACTTACTTTCAAGAAGCTCATGATGTGAAAGGGGGATAATGATGGATAAATTTGAAAGAGAAGATGTGGTATCTTGAGCCTAGTTAGAGGAATCAGTCTTAAACAGGAAAAAGGGAAAGAATGGATCCATATAACAATAAATTTATAACTAACAGGATATTGGGGAGCAGTATCAGTCTGAGAGTTTTTATTGTATTTACTTTCTCAGTGGTGTCAAAGAGAAAATTGCCTGTAAAGGTTGGGGGAAGGGCATTTGAGGTAAGTGGTGGTGATTTTGTTTGGGAGAGCAGGCTGACTTGGAATGCATTCCTGAGCAGTGTTGAAGATGGAACAAAGAGTAAGGAATCCCATAAATTTGTAGCGGTTCTAAACCACAAGGTTATATCATTTTTCTCTGGTTGAATTCCAGGGCACAGAAGGTAGGTGACTGAAGTACCATGTTACAGGATTTACTGGGTAGATATGACTTAAGGAAAGGGGGAAAAAAAGATGAGAGTGGTAGAAATAATATGTCATGAAATCTAAGGTGAATAGAGAAGGAAGTGAAAGAATGCTTTTACAGGAAGAAAAGGAAATGAGGTTAAGGAACTCAACACTTACCAGCAATAGTAAGTGAATGATTTAGAAGGACAAGTGAAGTGGTCAGGTATTACACAAGTTAAGGTCTTGAGGAGTACCATGATTTTGAATCACATGGGTGAGATGCAGATGGACATTGAAATTGAGGACATCAAGAAATTTTGAAATTGTATTGTTGGGGTCATCACACATTTGTCATCATTCAGGATTTTGGGAGTTCTTAGGTAGATAGGGCTTCCCTGATAGCTCAGTTGGTAAAGAATCTGCCTGCAATGCCAGAGACCCTGGATCGATTCCTGGGTCAGGAAAATCGCTGGAGAAGGGATAGGCTACCCACTCTGGTATTCTTGGGCTTCCCTGGTGCCTTATTTGGTAAAGAATCTGCCTGCAGTGTGGGAAACCTGGGTTCAATCCCTGAATTGGGAAGATCCCCTGGAGAAGCGAAAGGCTACCCACTCCAGTATTCTGGCCTAGAGAATTCCATGGACTGTGTATAGTCCATGGGATCACAAAGAGTCGGACATAACTGAGTGACTTTCACTTACGACATATACGTAGAGAGAAACATGCTATACAAATGCTAGAATCCCGAATGAATATGCCAGTGTGATCAGATCTAGTGGCCTCTAAAATGCAGAAAAAGTAATGTTACTACCTGATGCCCTGAATCTCAAAAGATGTGAGATTTATACTAAAGGGTAGAAAGTATAGGTGATCAGAAGTTGACAGGAGTGAGAGGAATGGTAAAAGTTACTTTTCTTGGGGTTCTGAAAAAATTCCGATATAAAATTGCTTTGATATAATCTAAAACTCTTTAGAGATCTTTGGGCTAGACTGATGATTGGGAGTCTTAACCTCTAGTACATTATGAACAATATTGGAATTAGGAAGACTGGTTCTGAGTGCCAAACCTTGAATGAAATATTTATACAATTACCATGTTACTTTTTGTAGGGAATTGCACAAAGTCACACATCTGTAGTGTTTTATTAGATTCTCTTCAGGAATCTTTCTGGTAACAAAACAATCCTAAGATGGTAGGGGAAATCCTCTCTCTCGGTCCTGGAAGTGGACTTTGTTGGAAACTGCTTAGCTCTGCTTGCCTTTCTGAGTATACCACAAAAAGTATGTCAGGAAAGTTTCCCAGGAATTTGAACCTTGTTGCACAAACAAACACTGTAATTCATTTAATATTAAGCAACAACACAAGTAAAAAATTTTGAACTGAGTAATTAAAACAAAGAAAAAGGTAAATAAAGCTTTATTCCTATTGTTAGTATGTAGTTTCATGGTATTCTTCCTGTGGATATGAGCTTAAAGAAGGGTGAGAAGCCCAAAAGAAAGACTAAAAATAAATGATAATTATGCCGGTTTTGTGGAAATAATCAAACTGACTGTATTTGGGTTTTCCATTTTTCTTTTAGCTAAAAAGGTGCTTTTAATCTCTTTTGTTTTCTTTTAATGGGCAGAAAATAAGTTGTGATTTTTTTTTTTGCACAAACTTCTATAAGGTGATATATATTAGTCAAATGGATTAATTTTTTTAAGCCTTACCTTTTGTTTTGGTTGCCTAATAGGAAGCAAAAAACTCTGACAGCTGTTAAGTCTTTAATATTGTATCAGATAGCAGGATATGTAAGTGTTGAGTTTGTTAAATTTTAAATTTTCCTTAGTTTTGATATAAAGAATATCTTGCAATCACTTTGTTTACATAGTCAAACTATGTATAATGTTTAATGCAAGTAGGGGCCATCAGGGAGTCATTTTTTACCAAAATGTTTCCTTTTTTCTGTGTTAACACCCCTCCTCTGGTACATAATAAACAATACTGGAATTAAGATTTCTGAATGCCAAAACTTGGATGAAATGATTTGTGTATTACCATGTTATTTTTTGTAGGGAACTACACACAATTACGTATCTATAGTGTGTTAATTATATTGTATTATCTTCAGGAATCTTTTTCATTTAAAAAAAAAAAACAAGACAAATCAGCTTTAAGAAAGAAAAGATGTGTGATTGCTGTTGTGAAGAAATGTTAGAAATACAGCCTAGTTGTTAGTGTAGCATTTATAGCTGCTGACATTGACCAGTCTTGATTTATTGTAATGAACATCTCATAAAATTATGAGCAAGTAAGTTTTTCATAATTATAGTAAAATATAGTGGGGTTTTGTTTGTTTCTGTTTTCCTCTAGTTATGTTTATATCAGATAATGAAAGTTTTAATCCTTCATTGTGGGAGGAACAGAGAAAACAGCGAGCTCAAGTGGCATTTGAATGTGATGAAGACAAAGATGAAAGGGAGGCACCTCCCAGAGTGAGTCTATTCTTTTTTCCTTCAAATTTTAAACAAGTCTCCTGATATTTATTGGGTGCATGTATGCTAAATCATTTTAGTCGTGTCTGACTCTTTGCGACCCCATGGACCATAAGCCCACCAGGCTCCTCTGTCCATGGGATCCTCCCAGCAAGAATCCTGGAGTGGGTTGCCAGGGGATCCCACCTCCAGGGGATCGCTCCTCCAGGGGATCCTCTCAACCGTGTGTCTCCTGCTGTCTCCTGCATTGGCAGGCGGATTCTTTACCACTAGCACCACCTGGGAAGCCTGCATTTATTAGGTGCTATATAGCTCATCTGTGCTATTTTCAGGGATACAAAGAAGTATTTGTTTCATTCCTTACCCTCAAGGCGCTTGAAATTTTATTGATCCAGTACGTTTATGATGTGAAAGTATTTGAGAATAATATAAAATTGTGTGAATAAAAACCAAATTTCATAGTGTACATAAATATAAGAGCAAAACAGATTATTGTTTCCCCCTTTCCTTTCTTTAATGATTTATTTATATATTAAAGGGATGAACAACTCTTTGAGGTGAACATTTTGTTTCTTTATGAGACTTTGTTGTAGTAATAGAAGTAGCAAATACACATTTCCAAGTTAGTTATGGATGTGATTATTTCTCCCTTATATAATAAAGCTGGCTAAATTCTAGAAAATGATGATTAGGCAGATCTTAGAGGTGTTTGGTTTCTGGCATATAAGTCCCCATAATGTAGGAATTTTATGTCTGTTTGCATAATTATCTAGCTGGAAAACATGTATCTGTTTCAAAGCCAAGTGACAGTGTTGGCAATATCTATATCATATATCTCCAAATGGAATATATTTAAGTCTACTAAAAAAAGCTTTAAAAACTTTGAAATCTGTAACTGTGAAGTTTTTTTTTTTTTTTTACTATCAATAAAACCATACATTTATTGATCTAAAATACTTTCAAAGGCCTATCATCTGTCTTCACGGTTACCTTATGAGCTAGGTATGTAGTATAATTAAGATGGACTATAGATTAAATTTTGAGATTGATGTTAGAAATATTTATCTGTAGATAACTAATAAGAACCTTCTATATAGCAGAGGGACCTCTACTCAATACTCTGTAATGGCCTATATGCTGCTGCTGCTAAGTCACTTCAGTCATGTCCGACTCTGTGTGACCCCATAGACGGCAGCCCACCAGGCTCCCCCGTCCCTGGGATTCTCCAGGCAAGAATACTGGAATGGGTTGCCATTTCCTTCTCCAATGCATGAAAGAGAAAAGTGAAAGTGAAGTCGCTCAGTCTGTCCGACTGTTAGCGACCCCATGGACTGCAGCCCACCAGGCTACTCCGTCCATTGGATTTTCCAGGCAAGAGTACTGGGGTGGGGTGCCATTGCCTTCCCCGAAGGCCTATATGGGAAATCTAAAAAAGAATACATCTATGTATAGGTGTAGCTGATTCAAGTAGCTCTACAACAGAAAATAACACAACATTGTAAATCAACTATACTCCAATAAAAGTTTTTTTAAAAAGAAATACCTGGACTTTGAACTGTGAGATAATTTAAAATTATCTCTTATTTCTCTAGGAGGGAAATTTGAAGAGATATCCAACACCATACCCGGATGAGCTTAAGAATATGGTCAAAACTGTTCAAACCATTGTACATAGATTAAAAGATGAAGAGACTAATGAAGACTCTGGAAAAGATTTGAAACCACATGAAGATCAGCAAGTTGCAAATAATGATGTGGATGTGAAGGTTAGAAAGCTCAATTTAAAAACGTTGACTAAAGTCTGTTTCCAGTTCTTTAAAATTTTTAAATGATAATTGATATAATGATCCTTTTTGTATACACCAAAATACACTCCCAGACTTGGGGAGTATTCTCAGATTGTTGTTGTTGTTCGGATGGCAGCACGCCAGGCTTCCGTGTCCTTCACTATCTCCCAGAGTTTGCTCAGACTCATGTCCATTGAGTCAGTGACGCCATCTAACCATATCATCCCCTACTGCCCCTATCTCCTCCTACCCTCAATCTTTGCTGGCATCAGGGTCTTCTCCAGTGAGTCGGCTCTTCATATCCGGTGACCAGAGTTCTCAGATACCAGAACTAAAAGCTGTCATAGTGAGCAAATTGAAATGCTATTATTACCACTTCAGTTGTGGTTACAGACTGTCCAGATGGGCAGGAGAGTGTCAGCATAGCTTTTGAACTAACATTGCCTGAACAAAGAATAAGATAACGAATGTGAGAAAGTTCATGGTTATAGAGATACTTTTTCCTCTGGTAATATTGATCCATTCTACCCAGTTTTCATTTTAAATGTAATTACTGTGACGGATCATTGACGTTTCCCTAGGATGTTTCCAAAACCTACACAAATCCCTAAATTGTGTGTTCCTTTAAGACTTTCCCCTCTACGTCTGTATCAGAGAAACAGAAGTTTTATTCTGTCACTGAAGTTTCTATTCATTCCACAAAGAGCAGGAAAAAATTGAGCCCTCCTGAGTTTGCACATTGACAAGTGACTCACTCAAAAATACCAGCTTTGCACCTTCTAGAATGAAACGGAACCTTAGCTAAATTGTAAAGTTTAATGTGGCTCATGGACCTTTGTGACTGCCTGTTCCCTCAGTGAGCATTTTCTCTCTCGGTGCTACAGATTTCCATGTTTAAAACTTCTTCAGTTCGTGTAAAAAAAATAAAATAAAAAATAAAAAAAAATAAATAAATACCAATAAATAAATAAATAAATAAATAAAACATTTCCATCACCCCAGGAAAAAAAAAAAAAACTTCTTCAATTTACCCATAATAGGAAGATACTTTTAAATTTTCATCTGAACTTTAATACAGTAATAGGTGTAAAGAATGTGAGTTCTTTTATCTTTTCTTTTGCTTAGACTTCTGAAAGTACCACTCCAGTAAGGAGCAAAGCTGATGAAAGAGAAAAGTATATGATAGGAAACTCTATACAGAAGACCAATGAACCTGAAGCTGAGGTCAGTTCTGGAAATCTGCTAGTGACTGCAAATGTGAAAGCTTCTGAGAACTTGAAGCATATTGTTAATCATGATGATGTTTTTGAGGTATGGCTTTATGATTATTCTGGAATAATGTTAAATGATAAGAGTTTAACATTTCATTGTTGCTAACTAAAGGTAGGGGAAACCTGATACCAGTAGCAGAAAATATGCTAATATAATTTGCCATTGAGAAATTTCATAATATTTGTTTTACCACTCATTTATCACTTAAGCTTCAACATTGGAGTACAGAGGTTATAAAAATTTTTACGATTTAAATTAGATTGTGGCAGTTCTAATTCTGTAAAATTTATAATAGCAATTGCTTTAATCTCGGCAACTTAAAAATGAAAAAGTTGCTGTTGGTTTACCAAATAATAAGTCAGTTATTTGACTTATTTAAACATTTATCATTGATTGTATTTTTTTTTCTTGAATATCTGAGACTTTTTAAAGAGATTTTTCCTTTGGGTCAAAATAAATAAATAAATAAATAAAACATTTCCATCACCCCAGAAAAAAAAAAAAAAACTTCTTCAATTTACCCATAATAGGAAGATACTTTTAAATTTTCATCTGAACTTTAATACAGTAATAGGTGTAAAGAATGTGAGTTCTTTTATCTTTTCTTTTGCTTAGACTTCTGAAAGTACCACTCCAGTAAGGAGCAAAGCTGATGAAAGAGAAAAGTATATGATAGGAAACTCTATACAGAAGACCAATGAACCTGAAGCTGAGGTCAGTTCTGGAAATCTGCTAGTGACTGCAAATGTGAAAGCTTCTGAGAACTTGAAGCATATTGTTAATCATGATGATGTTTTTGAGGTATGGCTTTATGATTATTCTGGAATAATGTTAAATGATAAGAGTTTAACATTTCATTGTTGCTAACTAAAGGTAGGGGAAACCTGATACCAGTAGCAGAAAATATGCTAATATAATTTGCCATTGAGAAATTTCATAATATTTGTTTTACCACTCATTTATCACTTAAGCTTCAACATTGGAGTACAGAGGTTATAAAAATTTTTACGATTTAAATTAGATTGTGGCAGTTCTAATTCTGTAAAATTTATAATAGCAATTGCTTTAATCTCGGCAACTTAAAAATGAAAAAGTTGCTGTTGGTTTACCAAATAATAAGTCAGTTATTTGACTTATTTAAACATTTATCATTGATTGTATTTTTTTTTCTTGAATATCTGAGACTTTTTAAAGAGATTTTTCCTTTGGGTCAATAAAAGCTTTTTTTTTTTTAAAGCAGCTTTATTGAGGTATAACTCATATACTATACAACTCACTCATTTAAATAAAGGGTGCAGTTCAGTGGCTTTTAGTGTGGTGAAAGTTGTGCAACCCTCACCACAAACACTTTCAGAACGTTTTTATTACTCTAAAAGAAAGCCCGTACTCCTTAGTTGTCTCCCTACAACTTCTATATCCTCCTCCCCAGTCCTGAGCAACTAGTAGTCTTTGGCCTCTAGGTTTGGCTGTTCTTGGCATTTCGTATAAATGTAATCATATAGTATGTGATCTTTGTAATTGTTTCTTTCAGATGTCTTTGTATTGTATTGTCATTGTCCATTATGAACATTTGAGTTATTTCCACATTTTGTGTCTAATGATGAGTGAGGTTCCTTTGAATATTTGCATACAAGCTGTTGTGTGGATATATATTTTCTTTCCTCTTGGGTATAGTTTATACCCAAAGAAAATACATCCTCTTTCCTCTAGAGTTGAATTGCTAGATTGTATGGTAACTCTATGTTTAACTGTTTGAGAAACTGCCAGTTTTCCAAAAGTGATTGCACCATTCTACATTCCCCTCATACACTGCTGGAGGTATTAAGTTTTAAAGAAATTTAGAAAGAGGTATTTTCTGGCTATAAGGAACCACAGATGCTTTAAGGTGAAGGAAGCGATTAACTTGTATTTTGAAGTATTTCAGTTAACAGAAATAGGAGAATTGAATGAAATGTGAAAAGAATAGTGAGAGCAAAAGAACCGCCTTTAGAAAATGTAGGAAAGAGCATTGGTCAGACCATCTGACCAAATATATCAGGGAGTATAGTTAATGAAATAAAGTTAGTAGAGTAGATTGTTTCCTGATAGCTATGCTGAGAAGTCTGGACTTAATGTTCTATACTATAGTCTTTGGGGAGCCACTGAACATTTTTTAGCGGAATTATCTACATTAAACATAAGCATTGTAACTTCCCTGGTGGCCTAGTGGTTAAGACTCCATGCTTCCAATTCAAGGGACACAGGATTGCTCATTGGTTGGGCAACTAAGATCCCACATGCTGTGGGGCATGGTCAAAATAAATGAATAAAAAGTTTTAATTAAGAAAATAAACATAACCATTGGGGAAAAAATGCAGTAGCTGGGGGAAAGAATAAGAAAGGAAAGAATATGAGCAAACTGCAGGAAGATTGATTGACATGAGCAAAGGAAACAGAAAGGTGGTGAGAGATTTGGGAGACTAGAGTTCACAGAAGCTCAGATATAATATAGTCTCATGATGAAGAAGGTTTGGTCAGCACTTTAGATGCTGCAGATACCAAACGACTGAGACAAACCACCTTGTCCTATTACCTCACTCTTTGTATTCATTGTACCAGTCAAGTTCTGTTAATGGTAATAAAATTTCTGCCCAGTTCTTTTTTTTTAAGATAATCTGCTTTGTGAGTTTCTAGCTTGGCAACTTTCAGTAATGACCAGCATGTACTTAACTGAGTTCCTACTCAGAACATAACCTTTTACTATGCAATCCAGTCTGCCTTTTCTGTTTTTCCTGCCCCTTTTCCTAAATTTCAGCTTCATGGAGCTGACTTGCCATACATTTTCTTATTTCCATGTTTTCCTCTACTCAGAATATTATTTACCTCTTAACTTATCCTTGAAGACTAAACCCAATTTACATTTCTCTTCCTTAACTACTTAACAGTCTAACTCCATTGTAGTACAGTCTGGAACAGGGTTGGCAGACTATGGCCTATTGCCCCAAGCTGGCCCACTGCCTATTTTTATATGGCTTGCAAGCTAAGAACAGCTTTACATTATTGAACATTGAATAAAGGTCAAAAGAAAAAGCATATTTTGTGAAATATGAAAAATTAGATGACATTTAGTTTCACTGGCACACAGCCATGGTAATTTGCTTACATGTTGTCTGTGGTTACTTTTATGCCACAGCAGCAGGATTGGTTGGTTGAAACAGAATGTATGGCTTGCAAAGTATAAAATATTTACTGTCTGGCCTTTTTATTGAAATAGTTTTCTGATTTCAGTTCATATTTTATTATGACACTTAAAGCACTTAGAAATCTTAGTATTTTTAATAGAATACTGTTTTAAGACCTTTTATTTATTTTCATTATATTGGTTAAAAATAAACTACAGAAGATCTGATTTTATGTCTATTACATACAGTGTTGAAATCTTTCTATTAATACTTGTTGACAGCAGAGTCTCTTTGTGTGTGCTAACAGCACTCAATGGTAAATTGCATGGGACAGTTGCCAAATATCAGAGAGAAAAGAATCATGGAGAGTAATAAAAGATTCTGTCTTCAAATTGGGCAGAAATTAATTTATCTTGGTGCAAGAGCATCTCAGTCTTTCTGATTCCTTGGAACCTGGTGATCCTTGAAGGAATACATTTAAGAACTAGGAATATACTTTTTGTTAGAGCATCTTCACTAAACTGAGTTTTTCACCTGCAGGGATTGTGTTTTACTCATTTTTGTTTCTCTGGCGCTTGATATAGTACCAGGTACAAACTAACATTAATACAGTTGAATTAAGGACCACACAGAAAATTATACCTGAGACACTTTGGTATAGTGTTAATAATTTCCATAGTTTTATTGCCATGTCTTGAAAAATTTAAGTCACATACTAGTTTTATTTAGTTACCGTAAAAAGGTTTTATGCCTGTGTCAAGTATTTTCTCTTTGAAGTTCATGTAACTTAATATTTATTCATGTAAAGAAACCAAAATTTATTTTTGTGAATATTTTTCTCTTTTTTCTTTAAATTAGGAATCTGAAGAACTTTCTTCTGATGAAGAGATGAAAATGGCAGAGATGCGACCACCATTAATTGAAACCTCTATTAACCAGCCCAAAGTGGTAGCACTTAGTAGTAACAAAAAAGGTTAGATGTCAAAAGAAAGCTCGCTAAGAACAGAAATGGACTGAATAAAATTTGTAATTTTTTTTCAAATAAATTTCACTAAATGTTACTATGTTATTTAAAATACTTTTCAGAAGCAATTTTTAAAACGTGTCTTTGCAAAGGGTCTATTCCTTATCTCTCATTTTTAAAGAAAAATCTTGATGGATCTCTTCCTTCGTTCATGCACGTTTACTTACATGACATGGATTTTTTAGGCAGATAAGCCTAGATTATGATTCCATCTCTACCACTTGTTCGCTATATGATCTTTAAGCTCCTTAATTTTCTCCATTTTTATACATCTAACTGGGCTTCCCAGATGGTACTAGTGGTTAAGAACCCACCTGCCAATGCAGGAGACATAAGAGAAATGGATTTGATCCCTGGGTCAGGAAGATCATCTAAAGGAGGACACAGCAACCCACTCCAGTATTTTTGTCAGAAATCCCATGGACAGAGGAATCTGGTGGGCTACAAGTCCATTGCGCTGCAAAGAGTCAGACATGACTGAAGTGATTTAGCATGCATACATCTAACTAGACACACAATGAAGCTAATGAAAGATTTTGAGAATTTCAAATATATTGGGTTAGTGTACTCAGATCTAGCAAAGTACCTTATGCATAACAGATGCTTCTTGTTATTTTATTTGTTAAGGAACTTTCTTTTTTAACATACCCCCTCACCCCCACCTAACATAGAATCTCAGATTCTTAGAAATGAAAGACAGCTCAGAGAGTAGCTATCCATTCCTTTTATCCTCTTATTCTTCTCCACCAAATGTCTGAAAATGTCTACATTGTCTCCACTGGATAAATTATGTCCACATTATTTATCCAGTCTGTACCTTTATGTCATTGATGAAACTTACTGGGAAGGTGCCCCTTTAAAGGATAGCTTGGGGTTTCATAATAATGGTACTGATATTTGTTACTAGTTGTTACTTACTATGCTACATAGTTCACATATTATTATCTAATTGTCACAGTTGCCCCATGAGAAAGAAGTAGAATATAAATAGGAGAGAACTTAAGTGCCATACAGTTTAACAGTATCTTAAAAATTCAGATTCTCAGACCCAAACACCTAAAGCAGAAGTTACAGAGCCCCATGTGCTACCATACCTGTAGGGTTGTAAACATACTAAGTTATTATCTTTTTATCACTACTTTTGAAAAATGGTACTTTTTATTACTACCTGCCTATAGTGGAATATGAGTATTATCTGTTTGTTGATATCAGTTCAGTTCAGTCGCTCAGTTGTGTCCAACTCTTTGTGACCCCATGAATCGCAGCACGCCAGGCCTCCCTGTCCATCACCAGCTCCTGGAGTTCACTCAGACTCATGTCCATCGAGTCGGTGATGCCATCTAGCCATCTCATCCTCTGTCGTCCCCTTCTCCTCCTGCCCCCAATCCCTCCCATGAGTCTTTTCCAATGAGTCAACTCTTTGGATGAGGTGGCCAAAATACTGGAGTTTCAGCTTTAGCATTTGTTTATATAGTTGTTGCAAAACCATCTCACGTATTGAGAATTCACTATTCATATATAGTTCTTTGAAATGGTATTAGAAAGGGGAAAGCTGACCTTGGGAAAATTTCATGAGTCTTTTCCAATGAGTCAACTCTTTGGATGAGGTGGCCAAAATACTGGAGTTTCAGCTTTAGCATTTGTTTATATAGTTGTTGCAAAACCATCTCACGTATTGAGAATTCACTATTCATATATAGTTCTTTGAAATGGTATTAGAAAGGGGAAAGCTGACCTTGGGAAAATTTCTCGATTTGTGTGGTGTTTCTTTTTTGGTTAACTATGCTGCTCATTTTTATTATCAGAATAGGCGAAAACAATTCCATACATGTATGAAATCATTTATACCCCAGATAATAAGTTTATTGAGGTTATGAACTATAGTATATATTTCTTACTGTTACAACTTTTAAAAACTAAATTAATGGAAAACAATATTCACTAAAATGGCCTAAAATGGCCTTAAAAACATTATGTGATATAACATTTGTGTCAGTAGTTTAAATCAGATTCTGGGTAACTCTATCGTTGTTCATATTTAAAAAAAAAAAACAACTATAGGTATCACTAAAAACTAACTGAAGGTATCACAGTTTTTAAATTCTTGAATCTTTGTATGTATTAGGACTGAATTTTCTGAGGTGAGCCTCTGGTTATCTTCTGTCCATATAATTCCTTATCTTATATATTGAATCAAGACAATATAAATGCCATTTGTCATTACTGGAAATTCTATGTGGCTTTATCAGTAGCTTAATTTTTTTTCTTACAGATGATACAAAGGATACAGATTCTTTATCAGATGAAGTTACACACAATAGCAATCAGAATAACAGCAACTGTTCTTCTCCATCTCGGATGTCTGATTCAGTTTCTCTTAATACTGATAGCAGTCAAGATACCTCACTCTGCTCTCCAGTGAAACAAACTCATATTGGTATTAATTCCAAAATCAGGTTTGTGACCATCTTAATGAGATAATTTATTTGTACAATACATAGAGATGGCAAAGCAAATAATTAAATATATATTATTAAAACATAAAAGACTTTGCAAATTAATATTATAGAAGTGGTTCAGACAGTATATAATTTCTTCCCCAGTTTATTTACTAATTATAATTACTTAGCTTTTATACATTTCCTTGGATTGAGAAGATTGGCTGGCAGAGGGCATGACAACCCACTTCAGTATTCTTGCCTGGAGATTGCCCATGAATGGAGGAGCCTGGCAGGCTACAGTCCATGAGGTCGCAAAGAGTCGGATAAAACAGTGACTAAGCACAGCACAGCACATATATTTTCATCTTAGTCTTTTAAATGAAAAGACTTAAAATATATTCTAATTCTCTTCATTAAAAGGTTGAACAGTTTTATATGTTTTTTAATATAGCCTGTTTAGAATAATTCAAGTTAAAGGGTTATGCTTGATAGAAGGATTTGGATTACTGCTGAATCCAAAACTTATTGTATGGATATTGTTAACTGATTTTCAGAGTTATATAGTACTTAAATTCTGGGTATATTTAAGTCAGATTTTTATATATATTGATTTGTATTACTTTAAAAGGAAGATGAATTTTATGTCTCACATTGAGTTTTAACTCTTATGTAGTTGCATTAAGGTTAATCGCTTATACCCTTCCTCTGAATTTGAGGCTAAAATCTAGTGTGGTAAAATATTACTTTTATAACCTCTTGGATGTTAAAATAATGGTTAATTTGTTGAAAAGTAAAATTTGATATAGTTGGCAAGTAGTTCAGTATTTTCTAAATCATGTGTTTTGTAATGAAATAAAGGCTAAGAAAGGGATATAGCCATACCTTCTTTGGTTGTATTTCTAATAATAATTTCTGTTATCTAATCAGAAGATCAGTATTAAAAAACATTTGTTGAAATGTAACTTGCATATTTACACAAAAGAATACAAGTATGTTTTCATATTATCAAATAGAAATAAAATATCTTCTGTAATTTTGGAATGGCATGTTTTATAAATATTTGCCAAACACAATGTAGTCACCTAAGAAAGTAATTAGGTTTAGTTTCTCTTTTGATCTTCATACTTTGTAGATCTTTGAGTGATTGTTTAGTTTTTTGTATAATTTCCTTATATATTTTTGGATCTGATAATACTTAATCAATACTGTGAGGTTTTGAATTACTCATAAAAATACTCTGTGCTCTTACTCATCTGTTCAACTTATTGACCTTATCTCCATGTATGTGCCTATCTTTCAAGCATTTCATATTTTAGAACATTCATGAAAAGGTACAGCAGTAGAAGAGAATTATTTCATTATAAAATATGCACATTTTTATTGTTTAGCTCTATGAAACTATTGTGATACAGCGATTATGATAGTGGCAATAATCTTATCTGTGCATTTTGATTAGTATGTTTTACTTGTCTCTATTTAATATAAATCTCTATTATTTGACTGTTAAAATAATGTTTTAAAGTTACATGCTTGATACTAAATGTCTTTTATCTGTGACTCCCATCAACACTCTTATCTCTGTGTATCTGCACAGTAGCTAGTTGTTAATGTTCCCCATGACTAAAAACTGGGCTTTATGATGTTTGTCATAAAATTATCTTTCTTTTAGGCAAGAAGATGAAAATTTTAACAGCCTTTTACAAAATGGAGATATTTTAAATAATTCAACTGAGGAAAAAATCAAGGTTCCTGATAAAAAGGATTTTAACTTACCTGAGTATGATTTGAATATTGAAGAGAAGTTAGTTCTTATTGAAAAAGGTGTTGACTCAACAGCCACATCTGATGAATCTCAAAAATTAGACCATATCAATATGAATCTAAATAAACTTATAACTAATGATACATTTCAACCAGAGATAGTGGAAAGATCAAAGACACAAGATACAGTGCTTGGAATGGGCTTTTTAAGCAATAATGCTAAAGGAGAAGCTGAGCACTTGGAAAACGCAAACAAGTTTCCTAATGTGGAATGCATAAATAAGGTAAATGGACATTCTGAGGAAACTCCCCAGTCTCCTAGGAGGACTGAACCACATGACACTGGTTCTTCTGTTGATGTGGGTCATTCCAAAAGCACTGAAGATCTCTCCCCTCAGAAAAGTGGGCCAGTTGGATCTGTTGTGAAATCTCATAGCATAACTAATATGGAAACAGGAGGGCTAAAAATCTATGACATTCTGAGTGATAATGGACCTCAGCAGCCAAGTGCCACAGCTAAAGTAACATCTACTATTGATGGAAAAAATATAGTCAGGAGCAAGTCAGCTACACTTTTATATGATCAACCATTGCAAGTATTTACTGGTTCTTCTTCATCTTCTGATTTAATATCAGGTGCAAAGGCAATTTTCAAGTTTGATTCAAATCATAATCCTGAAGAACCAAATATAAGAGGTCCCACAACAAGTGGCCCACAGTCTGTGCCTCAGATGTATGGTCCTCCACAGTATAATGTTCAGTACAGTAGCAATGCTGCAGTCAAGGACACTTTGTGGCACTCCAAACAAAATCCCCAAGTAGATCCTGTCAATTTTCCCTCACAGCGCTTTCCTAGATCAGAGAGTACAGAAAGTCACAGTTACGCTAAACATTCTGCCAATATGAATTTCTCTAATCATAACAATGTTCGAGCTAATACTGGGTATCATTTACACCAGAGACTTGGTCCAGGAAGACATGGGGACATGTGGGCCATCTCACCAAATGAACGACTCATTCCTGGAGCAACTCGAACTACAATTCAGCGACAGAGTAGTGTGTCCTCAACAGCCTCTGTAAATCTTGGTGAGCCAGGTTCCACGAGGCGGACCCAAGTTCCTGAAGGAGATTATTTGTCATACAGAGAGTTACATTCAGTGGGACGAACTCCTCCAATGATGTCGGGATCACAGAGACCTCTTTCTGCACGAACCTACAGTGTTGATGGTCCAAATGCCTCAAGGCCTCAGAGTGCGCGACCCTCTGTTAGTGAGATACCAGAGAGAACTATGTCAGTTAGTGACTTCAGTTACTCACGGACTAGTCCTTCAAAAAGACCAAATACAAGGGTTGGTTCTGAGCATTCTTTACTAGATCCTCCAGGAAAAAGTAAAGTTCCTCATGATTGGCGAGAACAAGTACTACGACACATTGAGGCCAAAAAATTAGAAAAGGTAATTAAACATGAAATTTTCGTTTGCCTCTTTATGAATTTACTAATTTTCCTTTAAAATTTTTGGCATACTTTGTTTTTTTAAACAAGATTAAATAAGATATTCTGAATTATTGAATACATACTTACTATATTCTAGAAGTTTTTCCTTGGTAGTGAGATTAGAGGTCCAAGTTGAGAGTTACCCAGACTCTAAATTGTTGCAATAGTGATAGGAACTTCTTTCCTTAATGTTTTCTAATGGGTTTACATTCTTTTGTGTATCTTAGATTGCGCCACACATACTACAAATAATACATGTATATACATGTTTACCTCTGTTCAGTATTTCCTGACTTCCTGCTGATCTATTAATAATTAATTATGTAAATATGTATATAAAAACAGCAATTCACTATATAGCTAACAGAATAACGAGAAATGTATTGTAAATGTATCTTTCCCCCAAGATTTTTTTCCCAGTTCACGTTGTATAACTAACACTGTCACTGACTCAGACGGCTTCTGGCATGGCATTTACTATTGACTTTCCTGTGTTGCATTTCTGGCCTATTTGAACTCAGGTGTCTGTGGCTCTAATATAGTTAGGAGATTGTTAAGTAACTTAAGCTCATGTAGATGAGCTTTTTATAACTTTAGATATTAATTTTTTGAAAAGAGAGAAATGTTTAAAAAAAATTAACCTTAAAACTGATATATTAGGACAGTTCTGTGGCCCAAGTATATAAGGCATATTCATTCTGCAAGAGTCAGCTTCATGTCTCTCAGCAGATTTTACCTAAGAATTATTTCAGCTTTGTTTATTGGTATAAGATATTTTTTAAAGGAGTTAAGTGTATAGAACTTCAATAAATTCTTTAAGTCAAAATGTTTGGAAATCAATGCCTAAAATAAGGATTAATGTCTTATATCAATTTGTAATAATTAGCTCTTTTAAATTCTGTAGCTTTAAATAACTGAGCATCTACAGCATTAGGCAACTTCATTGTCATATATCCATTTTGTTTCGGTTGTAATTCTGTATGTTCTGTTGAGGGTCTTGAATTTGTGTACTTTATCTGAGGAATTTGGAACTTTCTTAAGTAAAGGAGTAACATAGCTGTTTTATAAATAAACTTCTGGTGATGGTGTGGAACTGGATTTGAGGAGGAAGAAGCTATAGCTATAGTTATAGTTAAGTTGATGAGACTGCCTGACAGTCCTGAGAATAAGTAGAAGGAGAAATGTATCAGTGGAATTGAGACAAAAAAACAAATTCAAGAGGCAGTTCTGAGATAGACTTTATAAGGGTTTACTCTGATGGGAATATTCCTGTAATCATTCATTGAGGAAAATGGATTAAACTTGAGATTGGTACCTTGACTAATTATTTTTTGGGGAATGCCATTAACTGGATATTGATGAGGAGTAGCAGATTTGGAGGACTAGAGGAGTTTGCTTATCTTAATGTTATTAGTTGACATCTCAGATGGCTGTTCTCCACTACTTTCCTGTCTGTCAGAGATTTGTCTGGACTTTAGTAATTAGGAAGCAAGGATTAGCCATCTCATTGTTCCTTGTACTTTTCTGCTTTTTATGTTTAGAATTTACTGTATGATTGCTTGGAGAATACATGACAGTAGTTTCCCAGTTGTGCCCACTGGTAATTTAGAGATGAGAATTAACTCACTGAAATTAGGAAAAAGCTTTAGAGGACACAGGGCAACATAATTCAGACCCCAGGCTTGAAAGCATTGGCTGAAAATGGTGGAGGGTGACAGGAGATCTCTATTTGTTCCTCTGCATCTCCCCCTCTCTTCCTTAAACATAATTCTAATGGCATGATGGGCATTTGAAAACTTGCCTCAGGGGATTTCACAATGCCTGCCCTACCTCTAGAGGAAAAGGTGCTGCTCTGCCCAGCTGGGAGTTTAATAGTAAAACAGAGAGCAATTAGTTATTGAAGCTTACTTGGCTTTTTTAAGTAGTAACCCCTCCTTCCCACCTTCCCCAAAACTGTACCTGGAACACAAACATAGAAAATAGATCTTACCTCAGAAATCTCAAGACTGACTGAATTAAACATATCAACAGATATTACAAAGAAATAAAAATTTGTAAAATTATTCCTAATGTCAACATTTGCCAGTATTCCTTATTATATTAAAAACTGATAAGAAGCACTCAATATCATTAATACAACATGATGATTTCCATTTTTATTTGCTGTTATACAACTATTAGCATGTAGTAAACAATGTCCAGGACATGTGTTCAACACTTAATTGAATTTTGCACAATGTGTTGATGTGTTTGGATAGGGTGCAGTTTTATGTGGATATCTCTGTACAGGCCTAAATTCAAAGTCAGACCTATTCCTAACTTGTAGCCTTCTTACTCAGTGAAATATTTATAAAAACCTCATATATGTTCAAAGATGACAGCAAAGACCTTGTTCCAAGATTAACATATTATTAAAAAGAGTCAATCAGACCACTCAAGTTAACATGTAAAACTGTGTTATAATGCATGAACGTGTTTTTTACATGTTTCTGTGTGATTATGTATATAATTTATTTTTACTTTTTAATCAGATGTTTGGGGAACCTACGAATTGCCTCTGCCAAATACTAATTCTTTGTGAAATGCTTTGAGAAAGTACAAGCCTGGCCTGTTCAGCTTTTTCCTTGGTCTTTCCTTTAGAATTCACAAAATACCTAAATTTGTTCGTTGTAGTTTTATAGATTCTTTTCATTCTGAAATGTCATATTGTTTCTTTGTATAAGAGATCAACTTCATAATCTGGAGAAAGTAAATTCTTCCTAAGAGTAATACAGAAATGCTTATTATGGCCATAGCAAGCATTTGTGTATTTCTTACTAAGAAGCCATGTTCAAAATGAGGTTTCTCTTGGTTTGACCATCAGACCTTCAGTGTTTAGGGACATGACTAAAAGCATCCACATGTGAAAGGACAATAGTGAACTCCAGGAATAACCAAGCAAGAACAGAAAGAATCAGGCAGTGCTTTTATTGAAGTACATTGTTCAGGCAACTCTGGGATTGGCGATTAGGCATTTATGTAAACTCAGTCATGGAAGACGCCTATCAGTGAAACTTGAAGGCTTCTTCAAGGTTAAACAGCAGAGCCACTACTGACTTCGAAAAATACAATCACCTTTAATATCTATTTGAATGAGAAAAGAGTTTTGCATGTTCATTTTCTAGATTTATTGGAATTTTTTTCCTGATAATTGCAGAACATTAGGAGCCTTTTAAATATTATAACCTAAAAGTCTGTGTGTATGTTAAACTTTTATTTAAGACATTTTTTAAGTGTGGAAGGTAATTTTTATTAGAAATTACAAGAGCCAAGTATTTTTTTGCAAATACATTTTGTGCTATATTATGTATGTTTAAATTCTCCATTTACTTAATAAGACAATTTCTATAGAATGAAACATTTTCTCTATAAAACCATTTTGAGTTAGAAATAACTGAGTGTTGGTAAAGTTTGTCTTTACAAAAAATTAGCTTGTGTTCTGTGTGTAACCATATACATACAAATACATCTGGATGTGACATCAATTCCTATTTTCTGATGAACTTCTAATAAGATAGGTTAGGAGTAAAACATAATAGCCTAAGAGCAGCTGTATGTTTACACTTTCTTTTTTGGTGTTTAAGTATATAAATGGTTGGGTTTACATATAATTTATGTGCGTATGCATATATGTTTTCATGTAAATATATGGTGAATAGTGCCAATTTCTTTCAGTGTCTGAAATTCAGTGTTGCATGGTATTCCTGCATGATCTGGGGGTTACTTGTATATATGTCTATGTGTATAACGTGTCTTGTGAATTTTGCATGCTACACTAATCTCTGTTAAATCTATCCCCTCTTTATTCAGAGCATGCTGTCAAGGTCCTTTAATTCCAATTTTACTGCTGTAAGCAACTTTCACTATGGCAGCTCTAGGGATCTGCATGGCAGCCAGGGCAGTCTCGCCTTGAGTGTTGCAGACGGAAGAGGTTCTGGTGGGCACACTTTTCGAGTGAGTACCTGCAGTAGATCAGTGCTTCAGTACATAAATGAGAAAGAAGCCCACATTTCATGTTACCCAAGTGTTATTGACCAGAGTGTTTGAATATCCACTTACATAACAAATCACCTGCCACAGGCATTAGTTTCTGCAAAAATCCTTGGGTCAATAATGTGTTAACAGTTCTAGAAAATAAATCTGTACTGTGGGTTAAATACCTTGATTACCTCCCAGTTCTTCCATGGCTTAATTGTAAAGTTCTGCAAAGCTGATTTAGGCTTTACCTCTTAAGTTTCCATGGTTGTAACTAAAGGTGCAGTCAGCCCTTATTTATGTAAAAAGGGGTGAGCAATAGGAGTTGAAGAGGTTTTTTAAAAATTCTTTTTCTTTGCAGTGCTCTCTCAAAATCAGCTTGCTTTCCTTAACTCAGAGTTTCAGTGCTGTGCCATGCATAATACATAGAGGGGTTATAGGAATTAGCCTCCAATTAAAATAAATAAATTTAAATTTTAAAAAAAAAGAACAATTTTCACTTTAGTGACTGAGAGTTGGCAAATACCTGGAACTAAGTTTAATCATAATTTGCAGAATATGATTAAATGTGAGGCAGGAGAAATTGGAATAAGTACCAGTGAAAAGGCAAAACTCAAATCCATTAACACCCACCTAATCATTTGTGGGAAGAAGGAAGGTTTATTAATGAAAGTTAAGGGGAGGAGATAAGAAGGACAGAAAAGGAGAAAGAACAGAACAATCTGGCCATTATAAAATTTCTTTCCATAACAACTTGAGGTGGTAGCATGACCTCTGGTGGCTCAGAGGTTAAAGTGTCTGCCTCCAATGCGGGAGACCCAGGTTCGATCCCTGGGTCGGGAAGATCCCCTGGAGAAGGAAATGGCAACCCACTCCAGTATTCTTGCCTGGAGAATCCCATGGACAGAGAAGCCTAGTAGGTTACAGTCCACGGGGTCGCAAAGAGTCGGACACGACTGAGCGACTTCACCTTCACCTTCACCTTCCATCCTGAAAAGACCTTTCTCCCTTTGTAGAGCTCATTCTCTCCCACGTAGTTTTATTTCCATACTGACCCTGCTTCTGGGTCCTTTGCTTTTGACTTGAGCCTCCCCTTTCTCACCACCCCAGTCCCCTACTGCTTTTCCGTACACTTCTGGTTTTAGTCTGTTGTTTTCTCAGATAGGAGCAGTATCCTGGGTTCACTTTGCTCTGCTTGGACCTTGCTCATCCTGCTGTCCTCCGTCACCTGCTGCCACTTGGTTTCTGTGTTACATGTTAGTGGCAGCAGTCATTTTGTAACTCAGTTTGAAACAGGGAGAGAGGAGATGATGGCTAGTAAGCCCTGCATTTCTGGTGCTCTTTCTGGCTGAAGCCATGGGGTTATTACTCAGGGATAATCTTTATAGTCAGCTAGAGCAATTGTACAAATTCTTGATCAGTGATATCTTTTGCTTGTCATTATGAAATTCAGAGTCTTTGAGTCTGTTGCACTTTAACTTTTTCATCCATAATGTACTTGTTCATTTAAAGATATAGTTATACATTCACACTTGAGTTTAAACTTCAAGCTGTGAGTTAAGTTGATTACACATTTCTGAAAACACATCTCAAAAATAGAAAAGGCAAATAAAGTATTCACTGGATAAATACACAAAATCAGATCAAACTATATCTAAAAATACTAAGCCAGGACTTCCCTGGTGGTCCTGTGGTTAAGACTCCAGGGAACTAAGATCCACATGCTGTACAGCACAGCCAAAAGAAAAACAGAACAACAAAAAACAAACAAAAACCCACTAAGCCGTAATTTGAACTAGTAACAGACTGCACGTGATAGCTTTGTAGCAGATACGGTTCCTGAGACTAAATTACAAACACTTTTATTTGTATGTATCCTGTGGCATGTAATGAAGTAGATGTCACATTATTTTTCAACATGCTGATACATTGAATTGGGCAGAAAGTTTGGGTTTTTACATAACGCCTTTGTAGTAGTTTGCATATCTGTGTTGCCAGCCATAACACTTTTTTGAAGGTAACAATACTGCTGTTTATCAGAATCTGTTTAGTTCTCTAAAACAATGCTTGGTGTGTTTAGAACTAAATTAAGGTGAAAAATAGGCACATAAGACTGTATATTTATTGATATTGCTCATCATTAAGAAGTAAATCCTGGATGATTCTATGCTGTTAAAAGAACAGCAGTTAATATTTTTCTTTTCAACTGAAACTTTTTGCTGTACTCAACAGGCGTAAATATATTTTAGCTGCTCTTAAAATTTGGGCCTCTTAATTTGGATTAATAACTAAACTTATTGCTGCAAATGTTAAAAGCTAGGTATTACTATAAATAAAATCATAAAAACATCATAAAGGAATATCTTAACTATATATTCAGATATGCTTTTTACACATTATAAGAATAAGCATTTTGCCACGTAACTTTGAAAGACTGTTAAAGGTACTAATTTTTTTCTAATTTTAGAGATATAACTGACGTATAACCTTGTTTTAATTCAAGGTATACATCATGATGGTTTGATGCATGTATGTATTGTACAGTGATTACTACAATAAGTCTAGTTAACAGCTCTTAGAAAGATGCAGTTATGATGGTAATGTTTGATTTAGTTCTTCGTCTTTCCATTGTCTAGCAGTATCTCCTAAGTGTCATCACTGTTTTGGTTTCACATCTTAAAGATCATTATTTGTTTATTTTTTATTTCCCCCTCACTTGAAGCATCCCCAGACATCTTGTCCAGGAGATCCTTGTCAAGATGATATATTCATTTCAGGACAGCAGAACTACCCATCAGCTACACTTAGTCACAAAGATGTTCTTCCAGACAGCCTGATGAAAGTAGGTGCTCAGGGAATGAAGTAGTATCTGTGAGCTTACTGTGTTTTACAGCTTTTCAGCTGGAAATATGTTTTAACACTGAAAATGCTTTTGTGAGGAACTTTCCCACTTGATTAGTAAGTTTTTTTTTTAATAATTGAGAAAAAAGATATAAAATTTCACTCTGCTGTTCCTTAGTTTATTCCATGATTTTGTCCACACTGAAGAATCATTTTGTTAATTTTGGATTTCTGTAGTATCATCTTGTCTTTCGAATCAAAGGCTTTTGGGCATTCCTGATAGTAAACTATTTGGAGAGTTAAAAATGAACCTGTCTTAAGTTCATCGTTGGATGATGAAGACATTTTAACGATAATACTTCTAATGTGACTGGAAATCACCTTGAAAGAATTTTATATATGATAAAATAGATGATGGTTATAGTCTTATTACTTTTAAACTAAAGCATCACTCATTTAGAGAGTACTTTTTTGTCTCCAGTACTGGATGCATAATTCTTTTTAGTATTTTCCTCAGTTGTTCTTTTATCTTAACTAAGCCTGTATCCCTAGTATAACCAGATACAATTGTGAAGCACAGCTATATATTATATAAACTTTTGCACTGTCCTTGAGAGTAGGAACCCAGCCATTTAAGTTTGCACATATTTATTTATTTTACCCTTTTTTGGCTGCTTTTCTTTTAATTGAGCTCTCCTATCCAGTTTCTTTTTAATATCCATTTTGTAGTTTTGGTTACTGAGTTAGTCTTTTGTGTTTTATTCTCCTGAGTTATCTGCTAATCATAGTTTAGTATATTCCATGGCTGTGTTTAACACTTATGTAGAATGTCAAGTATGCCTAAGTTCTATGTGTCAGGGAGTCTTAAGAATGGGTCAGAAGTTAGTTATTGTCTAGAGTATTCTTCCTAGGAGAAAGGTATTGAATCTGCCCATAGGAGTAAATTGTATTCGCATGGAGAAAAGCAAATGCTATCTACAGAGTGAGCATAAAAAAATAGCTGCAATCTCGTGGACAGAGGAGCCTGGAGGGCTATAGTACGTGAGGTTGCAAAGAGGCAAAAACAACTGAAAACACACACACAGTAAAGTGCTCCTGGACAGATTAATTGCTTCAAGTCTAGTGGCCAGGTGGTAAACAACCACAGTTTAAAAAGCAGAGAATACAGGACCTCTTTCTCCTCTCTAACCAATATAAGATTTGTGATAGAGGGCTATCTTTGTGCCTTGTCATAAAATACCCAGACTTAATATTTGACTAAGTTCTTAAGTGTCAGACAGTGAAAAAGAGAACCTTCTGTTTAAATAAAAATATTCTTCACCAGAACCACACTTCGTATTCCTCAGCATGATGCACATAAATAAATAAATAGTTCAGAAGTTGTTGTCATAATCTTTTCCCAAACTGTTCTACTTTGGGTAATTTTAGGGAAACGGGACTCAAATAATTTTCCTCATAGTTTTTCTGTAATTTCCTTGTGGGTTAATAGTTAACAGTGCAGTTTTAAATGATTGAATAGTTTAAATGTATTTATTTCTTCTTCTACGCAAAAATCTCTTTATATGCATATATTTGTAATGTAAATATAACCCTTTTTTTTTCAGATAGATTCCTCACACTAACAGAATAAGCTATTATCACATTTCCACAAAGGTTATTTTTAAGTCTCAAAGACAAGAGTCTTTAAAACAAAGATAATTCTTTAACAGCAACAGAATAATCTGGACTTTTTTTGTTTAGTCTGTGAAAAGTAAAATGTCAAGGTTTAACTTTTGTGGCTCACGTTTTATGGAATTAGTATTTAGAGAGTTTAAAATTTCATAACTTGAGACACACACACACGAAAGGAATAAATCAGTTTTCTGTTACATTGCTGGATTGGCTTTTTAATTCTTGAAAGGAAAGAACAGAGGTAGAAGAATATATTCAGATTATGAAAAAATTCTACCACAAAAAAACAGCAAATGCATCTTTTAAGTATATGTGAGAGACTAAGTATAGGAAAAGATTCCCTTTTAATGGCTTGCTTAAATTCTAAAATTTTGGCATACTGTTTATCATTTTAACACTGGGTTACAGTTACAGAAAAGCAAACAATTTTTAATGTAGATGTGATTAATTTGAAGCTTTAAGAGAGTGAATATCAGCAAGCATCAGGCAGACTTAGAATTAAGACATTAACAGGGTTTTTCTTTTCCTTTTAAAAGTGTAAAATCAGAAGAAAAAAAAAATGGCATACATGGCATGATAATGTGATTTAGAATGTTAAATTCAAGTGCTTTTGTAATGCTCCAAGAAGAAAATCCAAATATTTGTTATAAGACATTATTATTGGTCATTTTAAGACACTTCATGTTTTTCTTAGATGCCTTTGAGTAATGGACAGATGGGCCAGCCTCTCAGGCCTCAGGCAAATTATAGTCAAATACATCACCCCCTTCCTCAGGCATCTGTGGCAAGGCATCCCTCTAGAGAACAACTAATTGATTACTTGATGCTGAAAGTGGCCCACCAGCCTCCATACACACAGCCCCATTGTTCTCCTAGACAAGGCCATGAACTGGCAAGGCAAGAGGTAAGAATGATCAAGACTATTTGGAATATGAGACTAAGCTTTTAATGTATTTTATAGGTTATTTAATTATAGCAATAAATCCATATAGAATTTTAACATAGTTTTTACCATTTTAATAGTTTGGTTTCATGTAGTTTATAAGGTATTAAACTTTGTGGTTTAACTTGACTGTATGATTCCCCCGCCCATTCTGATAGGATATAGTGTTGAGGGCATGATTTATTTTCCCTAAGGTGGTTGTTTTTCCAAACTGGTTGATGATGTTCCAATAATCAAATGTTCTTCAGGAATATAAATAGTAGACCTTTAAACTTTAAGGGTGTATTATATCTGCTAATTGTTATTTGATACTTGGTTTCTGAAACTGGACTATAGTCTCCAAAGAGCTTTGAGAATTAAATCTTAGAAACTACTTTCAAAGTCAACAGTCATATATTCATGTATTTTTATAGTTTATTAATAAAATAGTATCATTAGAAACTTAGAGAAATGTATAATTCATTTTGTTTTAGTTTCTGGAGAAAGAGTTTTACAATAAAATTTAGCTCTTGCCTCTTTTTCTATAGCTTGATTATAAAAAATAATACCAATTGATCAATCCTAGCTCCTTTAAAGGTTATAAACAGATTAAGGAAAGAAGTTAGCCTCCCAACAACCACCCAGGGATCTTTTATATGTCTTATGAAACAGTCAGAAATACTATGTAATTTAGATGTTTGCAAATGGAAATTGATGATAAAGTACATGTTTTGTGTGTATGCTCTATGTCATTAGAGTCTGTGATGTCCAAAATATATAAAGTCAACATTAATTGGTTGTATAATCCTCATAAGATAGCAATAGATTGATTTAGGAGCTATGCTTTATAATCTTAGCTGTGCCTTTAACTCACTAACTCATTAACATATTATTTCACATTGTAGTTTCATTTCATCTGCCCAAGTATTTGTTTTTGGTGAATTCTTACATATTTATGTTTTCTTGAGCTTAATTTACCATATGAATATTATTGTAACTTTTCCTGATACAGCAATAAGTTTATTTTTGTGCTAACTCAGATTCGAGTAAGAGTTGAAAAGGATCCAGAACTTGGATTTAGCATATCAGGAGGGGTTGGGGGAAGAGGAAACCCATTCAGACCTGATGACGATGTGAGTTTTGTTTATATATCCTTGAAATGCCCATTAATTTTTATTCACTAAATTAATGCCTTTTATGCATAAGTAAAAATCTAACAGATATTATTTAAATCTAGATAGACGTCACCTTATGATTTCCCTGTTCAGCTTTTAGTTTTGAAATGTGATCGCTACAAATTAATTGTTTGAGGAATACAAATTTAACTCCAAAATATTAATGTTCTTTATATTGTGAAGTGACATTTTAATTGTTAATACTTTTCTATACATCTATATATGTACTTTTTTTTTATCACTTTAACAAAAAATCACTGTGCTACTATAAGAATCACCAGAAGCACAAATAACATAGCATTATCACAGTATTGGAGAAGACAGGGAGAAAACTTGTACCACAATTCAAATATTTACATACTATAAGAAAGAGTGCTCCTTGGTACTCTTCTTTTTATGCATACTTCTTTCCAATAAATAATTATCTTTTTTTGTTGTTATTAAAGGGTATATTTGTAACAAGGGTACAGCCTGAAGGACCAGCATCAAAACTGTTGCAGCCAGGTGATAAAATTATTCAGGTAACTTAAGATATGTCTTTCATTATCTTCTTTTCTTTTCTTTTTTTTAATAATATCTGAACTCATCAAATACCAGATTAGAAAGTAAGCATTTTATGAAGTTATCTTTAGATATTTGTGATTGAACAGAGGCATTTCTTATAGGCTACTCTCTAGTGCCTTCATAGCTTAAAATACTTCTGCCTTATACCTTGAAAAATCATACTAATAATTTTAAATACACCTTAGCAGTTTTGTAATATATCCTAGCCTTTTGATTAAGTTTATGAATGTTGTTCAGTCGTGTCCAACTCTTTGGGAGCCCATGGATGGCAGCACACCAGGCTTCCCTGTCCTTCACCATCTCCTGGAGCTTGCTCACACTCATGTGCATTAGTCAGTGATGCCATCCAACCATTAATGGCAAGAACAAGTTGTGCAAGTTATGAATGTTAGCTTGTTCTAAAATAAGATGAGAAAGAATCCCTTTTGTGTGTTATGAGAATTAAAAGATTTAATTTAAGGAGCACTGAGAGGCATTTAGAACTGTGTATCTGGTGTACAGTAAGACCTCATTAAATGTTTAACCTATCACAAGAAGTATAGTGTTCTTGCTCTGAAGGCTCCTGGGCAAGTGGGAAGACTGGACCTCAACCTCTTCTCAGTTCAGTCATTCAGTCATGTCTGACTCTTTGCGACCCCATGGACTGCAGCTCACTAACTCCTGGAGTTTACTCAAACTCATGTCCATTGATCAGTGATGCCATCCAAACATTTCATCCTCTGTCGTCCCCTTCTCCTCCTGCCTTCAACCTTTCCCAGCACCAGGGTCTTTCCAAATGTGTCAGTTCTTCAAATCAGGTGGCCAAAGTATTGAGTTTCAGCTTCAGCATCAGTCCTTCCAAAGAGTATTTAGGACTGATTTCCTTTAGGATGGACTGGTTGGATCTCCTTGAGTCCGAGGGACTCTCAAGAGTCTTCTTCAACACCATAGTTCAAAAGCATCAATTCTTCGGTGTTCAGCTTTCTCTATAGTCCAACTCTCACATCCATACATGACTACTGGAAAAACCATAGCTTTGACTAGACGGACCTTTGTTGGCAAAGTAATGTCTCTGTTTTTTAATACTGTCTAGGTTGGTCATAACTTTCCTTCCAAGGAATAAGCGTCTTTGAATTTCAGGCTGCAGTCACCATCTGCAATATTTTGGAGCCCAAAAAAATAAAGTCTGTCACTGTTTACACTGTTTCCCTGTCTATTTGCCATGAAGTGATGGAACCAGATGCCATGATCTGCTGTTCAGTTCAGTCGCTCAGTCGTGTCTGACTCTGCAACCCCATGAACTGCAGCACGTCAAGCCTCCCTGTTCATTACCAACTCCCGGAGTTTACTCAAACTTACGTCCATTGAGTCAGTGATGCCATCCAACTATCTCATTCACTGTTGTCCCCTTATCCTCCCACCTTCAACATTTCCCAACATCAGGGTCTTTTCAAATGAGTCAATTCTTCACATCAGGTGGCCAAAGTATTGGAGTTTCAGCTTCAGCATCAGTCCTTCCAATGAACACTCAGGACTGATCTCCTTTAGGATGGACGGNGTGCTTCCTAATACCAGGATTGCTACATAAGAATCATCTGAAAAAGTGGACAAGATCCAGGTTCCTCGGTCCTACCTTTAGAGCTTTTATTTCCATAGAGATGGGGTGGAGCCCAGGAGTGTAGATGTTGTTTTAAATTGCCAAAATGATTCTTATTTTCTGCCAGATTTGTGGACTACCTGGCAGAAATTTAAATGTGCAAACACAAATTATTATGAAAAAAATTTTTAAGTCTTTTCCTTCTCTCTTCTAGGCTAACGGCTACAGTTTTATCAATATTGAACATGGACAAGCAGTGTCCTTGCTAAAAACTTTCCAGAACACAGTAGAACTCATCATCTTAAGAGAGGTTTCCTCATAAGAGCCGTGGACTAAAAAAACGGAGAGACAGCAAGATTTATTGGAAGATAATTGTGGGGAAATTAATATTTTGACTATTTTTATATATAAAGAAGAACTCAAAAAAATATGTTAAAATTTGTACATTATTGAAATAATGGAACTTGTGATTAGAGGGAAAGAACCACTGTACAGTATATGGGGGAGACTATTGAATTCATACCATATAAAACTTCTTGTTAGGTTTTTAAACATAGCAATCAAGGCTACAAAAACAGATATATGTTGTTTTTGTATAGAGTGTAGGTTTATTTTTGGATTTCATACTCATGATTGAACTCTGTGCAAGGCTCTAGTTAGCCTTGATTGTAGCCCAGAGACAGATGGCAGAGCTGTCTATCTCATAGCTTTTATGCCCTTATTTTTATTCCACTTGTATTAATGTTCTTCTGCTGAAACTTTCTTTTAATGTGAGCAAGAGATTTGAAGTGTTGGCTTTTGCTATGTGCATATTGAACTGAAGAGTGAGTAGGTGAAGGTGGCGCAGGTGGGTTCCCTTTCCAAGGCCAGATTAAAACAGTTATTTTCTATAAAAATCTGGAAGCAAAGAATGAAAAAACAGTTGTTAATGTGTTCTTATTAATAGAATAATGCAATAAAATGTGATGTCTTTTTAAAGAAATAAAAAAGACAATAAATTGTGTTTTATGAGCTCTATAGGATTTGTTCTGTCAAAGCCTTTGACTATACAGTTGCTACTAGTGAATCAATTTTCAATTTTTCAGTCAAAGGAAAATTTTAACTCTACTGTAGATGAATGTCCATGGATTCTCTTTCTTTTTTTTTTTTTTGGTCCATGCATTTTCTGTGTTGCAGAAATCCCTTGTTGTTTTTTTTTTTTTTTTGCAAATGGTGGTACTTGCAATCTGTTTTATAATTAGTACTCCATTTTAAACTTAATTTATAATTTTTACTTTAAGCAACAAATGAAACTAAAATGGCAAGTTTTGCGATNTGTGTTGCAGAAATCCCTTGTTTTGTTTTTTTTTTTTTTTTTTTGCAAATGGTGGTACTTGCAATCTGTTTTATAATTAGTACTCCATTTTAAACTTAATTTATAATTTTTACTTTAAGCAACAAATGAAACTAAAATGGCAAGTTTTGCGATAGTGTTTCTGTAACAGAAAATGTAAGAAGATTTTGGAAGGCCTCTTGATGTTGTTTGGCCTCACGTTGCCTTGGTAAAATAGAAGGAAAACAGTGCGCATGGAGCTAGGAAACCAAAGTGAGTCTGTGAAACTGGCATAGCGATAGAGGACTGCTGTGGAGAATCGAGAGCAAAGGGGCGGGCCCTGAGCCTGCCCTTGTGAGAGGCGTTCAAGGAAAGCTGTTCCTATAGGCAACAGGAAGTGTGAACTCGGCACTCCAGAGTCTTTAAAGGGTTTCTAAGTGTATGTGTGATCGTATTTTACCACCAACTGCCTTTGTTCCTTGTTAGTGTAACAAATGTTTGATAGAGTTTATGAATTTTGTTCAGACCATTACTTTTATTTCTTTTTGTTCTATGTAATCAAATAAAATTTGAATAACATGCAATGGTGAGAATTAACGCATAGTTATTTGGACCAGAAAAAAGTGCCATAGAAGACCAAGAACTGTTTTTAGTCGAGGCTAGTCTGGAGCCTTTCTTTAGAGCAATATTCAGTTATTACAATTCATTTTTAATTACTAAGAATATAATTTTGGTATTTTTAATCTGTTATGCTTTGTTCTTCAACCTTGTTTGAAGGTAAAGTCTTTTATAGGACTAGCAAAAATAGTAATCTACATTATTTTTGCAAAAGTGAGTTGAACTCATTTGTTTCTTGCTAGTCATCGTAAATAGGCAGTACTTTTTAAAACATGTAAACTCCAATACTGCACTTCTTTCAAGATGTTATCAATTGATTATTGTACTGTATAGTTTTAATAATATTGATTGAAACCCTTTAACAACTCTTTGTAAATTTTAACTCATTTTAGTTGATTTTCAGTACTATTTGCATAGGAATTGATTTTTATGAATATAGTAGAAAAATGTGCTGTATTTTGATAAAATTCATTTATTGTATGTGTGTTGTAATCTCTAAAAAAATGACAAACAGCTTCTTTAAGACAAGCCTCGGTGTCCCCTTTATTCATAGTTTATTTAAAAATACTAATTTTGACATTCTAAATTATTCCCATCTTGTATTGGTTTTGGTCGATTTTTCACAGTCATATTCTGTTTCCTGGTAACTCAGCTGGTAAAAAATCTGCCTGCAATGCAAGAGACCCCAGTTTAATTCCTGGGTCGGGAAGATCCACTGGAGAAGGGAAAGGCTACCCACTCTAGTATTCTTGGACTTCCCTGGTGGCTCAGCTGGTAAAGAATCCACCAGCAATTTGGTAGACCTGGGTTCAGTCCTTGGATTGGAAAGATCCCCTGGAGAAGGGACTGGCTACCCACTCCAGTATTCTGGCCTGGAGAATTCCATGGACTGTATGGTCCGTGGGGCCGCAAAGAGTTGGACCCAACTGAGCTGCTTTCGCTTTTCATAAAAATAAGTATAATGATGACATGTTTTACTTCTTTAGCTTGAATCAGATACACAGGCTATCATTTTGGAAAGGGAAATAGACCACAAGGAACAATTGATTTATCAGTGATCAAACTTCAGTTAGTTGTCTGCATATTATATTGAAATATTACAAGTGCAACAAGTATTATATGCACTAGTATTCTAGTTAATTAAAAAAATTTTTTTAATGTTCTCATAACACAAAGTCAAGTAAGAAAGTTTGTTACCAAGATAAAAGGACATATAAAAAACTAAAAATAGTTTTGTACTTAAATGGATAGCCAAAGTTTTTTTCTAAACTACTGGAAAATTAGAATTAAATAATAACAATTAGAATTTTTGTTTTGATAGTGACAAAATTTCAATATTTGAATAAAAGTAATAATTTAAATCCTCTGAAGAGAAATTTGATGAGTAATTTGTAGTTAAAGTCCATGCCCATAATTGACATACTTATTTTTAATAAGTATTATGTAGGAAGTCATTAAAACCAAAACTATCTTATTTTTAATAAGAGTGTTTAAAATTGGCCACCCTAAAATTTTAAACAATTAAAAATTATATGTCCAGAATAGAGTTGTTTACACAAACTACAGTTTTATGCTGATTCATTAAAGAATCATTGGTTCCTCTGAGTCTATGAAATTCTAAAATTCCCTACATACTTATTTTGTAAATATTTTTCTGATCTCTTTGGACTTAAAGTTGTATATATACTTGAAAAATTCTTCAAACACAAACATCGCCATGAACAGAAGTAAAGTTTTAGATATTTGCTGTGCTTAAAAGAAAATCCTATTAGCATTTGTAAAACATTCTAAACTTTTGTTATACATCTAGATTGTTAGCACAGTGAATAGATAAATAAACTAATGCTATTTAAAGTGTGATTTAGAAATTCAGGGTGAGAAAAATTGTCATAAAAAGACAGCTATTTTCTTTAACCATTTAGTCCCTTGTATTCCTGGGTATGAAGGAAATACAGGTTTACCTTACTGTTTTTTACTTTCGAAGGAAGCCATGGGTGGAGATGGAAATGTTTTTTACTTAGTTTAAGATTGGTGATCAGTCATATCTATTTGAAAAGATTTTTTTTTTTTCATTTTTTGAAGTTCTTATTAGCTATCCATCTTATCTAATGTATAATAAATAGATTTCTTATGAAAGAGATTAAAGTTAAAATTAATTTTGTTTTGTCAAAAGCATTAATACACACAGTTGATGATGTATAGAGAACAAGAAACTACTTTAAAAAGATACACTAGATTATATAAACAGCCAGCTCAAACCTTTAGGTAATCCCTTTGTTTCTAAAAGAGAATTTAGACAAGGTTGATCATCTTAACATCTAAAGCTATAGTTTCTTTACCTCTGCAGAATTTTTAAGCCCAGGGAATAGCAAGCACAGTCATTTATAGCTTTAGAAAATGTGTAAGAGAATGCTATCTTCTTTTTAGTACTTTGCATTCTCTTTGTGAAGCAGTTTGAAAAATTAAAATTTATAGTCCCCACAAATGTTCACTGGTGGCTCAGATGGTAAAGAATCTGCCTGCAACGTGGGAGACCTGTGTTTGGTCTCTGGGTTGGGATGATCCCCTGGAGAAGGGAATGGCTACGCACTCCAGTATTCTTGCCTGGAGAATTCCATGGACAGAGGAGCCTAACGTGCTACAATCCATAGGGTCACAAAGAGTCAGACATGACTGACTGACTAATGCTTTNGTTGGGATGATCCCCTGGAGAAGGGAATGGCTACGCACTCCAGTATTCTTGCCTGGAGAATTCCATGGACAGAGGAGCCTAACGTGCTACAATCCATAGGGTCACAAAGAGTCAGACATGACTGACTGACTAATGCTTTCACTTTCAAAATGGTACAGTCCTAAAATTTGAGCAGAATTCTAAACTGTGAAAGTTTATTTGGGAAAAATACCTCAGTAGAAGCTACTCAGGTTTTATTTTAGAGAACAATTAAGGTACTCCTGAACCTTTCTGTGGGAGTCCTAAGAAAGAGGCTGAAAAATGATAATACTGATACCATTCCCACTTCAGATATAACAAGGAGGGACAATTACAATGTCTCATGGGATTTCATCTGGCCAATAGAACTTCTAAAACAGTCCTCAGTATAATTTCAGGATAAAGTATGAGAAGTTCATATATCACTGGTGAATTAAGTATAAGCTATAAAATTATTCCCTCTTCCACACCACCCTGTGATTTAATAGAGCTATTTTTTTCTATGAAGAAGATTGCTGATAAATAGTTTTCCACTAACTACCTTCCTTAAATCTGATCAACTTTGTTCTTCCAATGCAGAGCTTTAGAAGGATCTTTTTATGTATTCTTCCCAACGAATTTCCTTGACAGAACACTAAGGTAAAAATGAAGAAAGCAAATAAAAATTAAAGTCAAAGAAAAAGTATGTGGAGCATGAGTTCTTAGGATGAATAATTGTAGGGCTCCCCTTCATGAAGGGCAAAACCTAATGCTCAGAACTATTGCCATCCTGGAATGGATAGTAAAACATTTCTTTCATATTAGGATCATCCTTCAAAAGAGCGTTGGTTTTCCCTAGAACCATGTGCAGGTTTATCTCACAAAGGGAATTGTTCAAGGTTGTATGTTGGTTCATGCTTCTGCTTCCCCTCCCATCCACACCCCCAGAAATCACAAACATTGTTAATACTCTGATAGGTGAAAGTATTTAAATTTCCAAAGTTGGGGAAACAGGAGTGCAGTGGACAGATAAACTTTGAAGAGTTGTTGGAAGACCTAGGACAGATAGGGACAGAAGACTACCACGGAAGGTGAATTTGACTTCAAGGAAACCTCAAAAGTAGAAAGGGACAATGAAGAAAGAGTTCCTGTAATGGTTGGGTGCCATATCATGAGACTGTTTAGGATAACTACCACTTTTATGCCAAGCAGTGTGTAGGAGATGTCTGACTCAGGACAGCAGCAGTGAGAGTGGATGCATAGATTAGAAAGAAACGAATGCGGTCATTTTGAAGTGGCAGTTTAATGTCCCCTTCACCCACCATCGGTACAGGTGTTTTGAGAAGGTTATTCACTTATCGCAATCAGATACTATGATGACAACAATAGCAAACAATTGAAAAACAGCATGAAGAAAGTCAGCAAAGAAATCAGTATTTGAAAGAAGTGTCTTCTGATGGATAAGTGAGAATGTTGAATTTACAAAACAAGCTTAGGAACATTTAAATATCTTTATAATATAAAGTAGAACTTGCCACAAATTCAACAGTTGTGCTGAGAAGCAGGAAGTATACAGCTAAAGAGCAAATCACCCCATCTAGATTTGGATCCCATAGAAGGCAAAATAATTAAATAGTGTGATATGAGATGAGAAGTCTTCATGTTCCAACTTGGATTCAATAGGAAAGAGAAGCGATAGATTCAGAATGAGGAATCATTCTCATTTGAAATTATTCAAAAGTTTCCAAGTTCTGAAGCACAACATGGGTCTGCAGATCAAATTTGGTCCATTCATAACAAAAACTGTAACTTGCATACACTTCTAAATTCATCATGACATTCAGAGCAGATAAACGACACCATGCAAAGTTCCAAAATGTGAAGGAAGTTACTTGCAAATTGAACAAAATCAGATTGACTTAAGATTTTTCATCAGCATATATCCAAACCTTTTAAGTTGTTTCAGTCTGAGAACAAAATACCATTTCAGAAATCCAAGTTTTCAAAATTTACCTCCCATATAACCTTTCCAAAAGGTGTACCAGAAGATTGGACTTCCTGGTGGTCTCATGGTTAGGACTGTGCTGCTTCTGCAGGGAGCATGGGTTTGATCTCAGGGAACTAAGATCCCACATGATACATGGTACAGACAAAAAAAAATTTTTTTAATGTAAACGAAAAAGATGTACCAGGGAATATATTGGAATAAAGTGAAAATTTAATCTCAAAAGTAGATTGGGATCCAAGAAATAATAGAACCAAAACCTCTTGTAGTAGAGCAGAGATAAGTGTACTTAGTACTGAAGCGACTTAGCAGCAGCAGCAGCAGTACTGATAATGTGGATATGAAATAGAAGATTCTAAGTTGGAATCCATGTGGTGAATAGTGATAACACAAAGAATAGACTTAGTATTATGTGTGTTTGTGTTTTATATTTACACAAGTAAATGCAACAAGCTTGTAATCTTTTCTGTCACACATGATGTGTATACATACAGTTTGACTCCACTACCTTTGGCTTATCCATTTTTATAGTGAAGGATGCTTCTGATGCCTCCACATCACCTCCCTGCTGCCCTAAACACCACAGTGGTAAGTATCTGCATTCATTTCATTCTTTTGAAACTGAAAATTTGTCTAGAATATATACCTAGGAGTACAATTGCTTAGTCATAGATACTATTAATTTCACAGAATACCACTAAAACCATCTTCTACAAAGTCTGCATCAGTTGATACTCTCACTAGCTAAATATGGATCTCATTTCCCCACATATTTGCAACTAGTATTACGTGACTTTCTAACTTTTGCATGTTTGATGAATATAACATTCTATTTGACATTGGTTTAAATTTCGTTCCTTTAATTACTTGTGAGTTTGACAAATACATAGACTTGTTAGCCATTAAGGTTTACCATTATATAATTATCCTATTCCCATGCCCATTTTTCTGATGTTTACAAGGCTGATTTGTAGTAGGTCCTTGTCTATTCTAAATATTATTCTTTCATTTTAGGCATTGCAAATATCTATTCCCAGTCTAGTTTGTTTAACTTTGTTAATGGTGTGTTTTAGAAAAAAAAAGTTTAACATAGATGAAGACAAATTAGCATGCTTTATTCTTAAGTCTTCCCTGTTGCTGTATCAAAAAGCTGTGTTCTCACATTTACTTCTACTAGTTGGCTATTTATTATTAATATTCAGATTTTAATCCTTTGAAGTCCATCATGGTATATGATCTAATGTTGGGATCAGCCTCCTTGTTTACATCATTTACTAAATAAGCTTATGTCTTTCTATTGATATGTGTTGCAGTCGTTATTATATGTCAGATATATCTGCATACACAGACTTTCCAAGCTCTCTATAGTATTCTTTTGGTCTGTTTTTCTGTTCTTATACCTACATTTTTTTTCCCCAGCAAGTGTAAAAGCTTTTAAGGAACATACCTCATCTAGATTTTTCCATTAACATTTTTCTATATTAGCTTTTATGTATTTTATGTACTACATTTCTTTATTAACTAAAACTATATATATCTATATTAGTTTCAGTCTCTGATAAAACCCAATTAATATTCTTGGATTCTGGGAGTTTCCTCTAGATCCAGACCAAATATCCTCTAATGTTTTTTGAAGCTCACTTGAGTAGGTTTCTGTTTTGTACAACTCAGTGATACATAAAACTTTCCAAACAAAAGCGCAGAGATGTGGGACATTCAGGGAACAATGGAGTGATGCTATTGGGTTGTGAAACACCAGAAAATTTAAATATAGTCATTTACTCAAAAATAAAATCTTTGGTAAGAGCCTGCCTCGTGTACTCTTAGCCTTTGTTACATCCTTAGCTAATGAGAGAAGAGACTGACATTAGAACAAGTGTTCTATTTTCACCTTTAAGAGGGGTCAGAGAACACTTCTATGCCAAGATTTACTATCAGTCCTGGAAGCACTTGAGGTTAGACTCTAACATCTCTGGAAGTACCCATATCACCAACATAAGATATGACTGGTGTGGTAGGCAGAATTCTCACAAAGAATCCATGATTCTGATCCCTGACTTATGTATCTTTGTGTAATTCCTTCCCCTAGAATATGGGTAGAACCTGTGATTTGGCTTCTAATTAATCGAATATAGCAAATTGTAACAGTTTGGGGGATGAAATTAAAATACCTAATCAGGTTCCTTTAAATGAATCACAAGGGAGATTATCCTTTATGGAGCCAGCCTGATCAGATGAGAACTTTAAAAGAGAGTCAAGCTCAGAAGTGAAGGGCTTCCTAGGTGACCCAGTGGTAAAGAATCCGCCTGCCAATGCCGGAGATACCAGAGACATGGCTTCGATCCCTAGGTCAGGACGATCCCCTGGAGGAGGAAATGGCAACCCACTCCAAGTATTCTTGCCTGGAAAATCCCATGGACAGGGGAGCCTGGTGGGGTCGCTCAGAGTCAGACATGATTGAGCACGCACACATACAAAACCAGAATAATATCAGTAAGGTGGTGGAATAGGAAGCCCTGGACTCTCATCCTTTTGTGGATGCACAACAGTACACAGACCAAATACTTACATGAGAGAGCAGAAAACAAGTTAAAAGGTTCCTGCACCCCACGCAAGGTACAAAAATAACCATATCAAACCCTGATACAAAAATCTGGAACACTTATGGCAGAAATCAAAGAACTAAAGTCTCTTAATGAAAGTGAAAGAGGAGAGTGAAAAAGTTGGCTTAACACTCAGCATTCAAAAATTAAGATCATGGCATCTGGTGCCATCACTTCATGACAAATAGATGGGGAAATAATGGAAATAGAGACTTTATTTTCTTGGGCTCAAAAATCACTGTAGATGGTGACTGCAGCCATAAAATTAAAAGATGCTTACTCTTCGGAAACATTGTCTATGACCAACCTAGACAGCACATTAAAAAGCAGAGACATTACTTTGCCAATAAAGGTCCGTCTAGTCAAATCTATGGTTCTTCCAGTGGTCATGTATGGATGTAAAAGTTGGACTATAAAGAAAGATGAGCACCAAAGAATTGATACTTTTGAACTGTGGTGTTGGAGAAGACTCTTGAGAGTCCCTTGGACTGCAAGGAGATCCAACCAGTCAATCCTAAAGGAAATCAATCCTGAATATTCATTGGAAGGACTGATGCTGAAGCTGAAACTACAATACTTTGGCCACCTGATATGAAGAACTGACTCATTGGAAAAGACTGATACTGGGAAAGATCGACGTCAGGAGAAGAAGGGGACAACAGAGGATGAGATGGTTAGATGGCATCACTGACTCGATGGATCTGAGTTTNAAATCAATCCTGAATATTCATTGGAAGGACTGATGCTGAAGCTGAAACTACAATACTTTGGCCACCTGATATGAAGAACTGACTCATTGGAAAAGACTGATACTGGGAAAGATCGACGTCAGGAGAAGAAGGGGACAACAGAGGATGAGATGGTTAGATGGCATCACTGACTCGATGGATCTGAGTTTGAGCAAGCTCCTGGAGTTGGTGATGGACAGGGAAGCCTGGCATGCCGCAGTCCATGGGGTTGCAAAGAATTGGACATGACTAAGTGACTGAACTGAACTCAACTGAATTTGCCAGAGCACTTTATGCTGTGCAGTGTGATTTGGAGAAAACCCTCAGATCCCATTTACTGCCTGGGGAGAGAAAAGAATAGAACATACGTCTAACATTCTGACTTTTATTAGCTTTTTAAAATATTTATTTGGCTGTGCTAGTTCTTAGTTGCTGCATGTGGGATCTTTAGTTGTGGCATGTGAAATCTTAGTTGCAGCATGTGGGATCTAGTTCACTGACCAGGGACCAAACTTGGGCCCCCTGCATTGGGAGCTTGGCGTTTTAGCCATTGGATCACAGGGAAGTCCCTAACATTCTGACTTTTAGTGGGTGCTGTATGAGGGACTGATTACTGTCTCACCTGAATCTAAGCACAGGCAGGAACAAGGTGCAAGCTTGTGAGTCCTAGAGAACAATCAGTATACACCAGAGTGCAGTACCACAGACAGACATGTGGAACTGCGATAAGCAATGATATCACTGCTTACTATAGCACTAGAGAGTCCCTAGTGAGGACAGACACGAGAGGACTCCTGAGTAGAAACCAGCTAACTCCTCGTTGAGGAGATTACATAGATAAGCCCAGAGAGAATGCATCCACAGAAAAGGCTTGAGAGGTCTCCAGAACCTCTAATCAGTTTGAGTAGAGAAAATCCTCTCTATACAGAACCAAATTGCAAGTCTAAAAGAGATTGTTGATTTGCCAAATGCCAAAATCCCAACAAGAAACATGCAGAGAAACAAGGAAACATGGCACATTTAATGGAACAAGTGAAATCTTCACAATGTGACCTTAAAGAAATGGAGATATTCGAATTACCAGACAATGCAAAACTATCATTATAGGGGTGTTCAATGAACTAAAAGAGAGCACAGGGAGACAGCTAAAGAAAAGAAAAATCACTCATTAACAAAATGAGAATACTGACCAAGAGAAACAATGAAGACAAAAATTCTGAAACTAACATATGATAACTGAATTAGAAAATTCACTAGAGGGACTCAACAGCAACTTTGACAAGGCAAAAGAAAGAATCAGCAAATTCATAGATAGGATATTGAAATTATTGTGGCAGAGCAGGAAAATAAAGAAACAATAATGAAGAAAAATGAAGGGAGCCTGGGGGACTTATGAAATACCATCAAGCAGAAAAACATATGCATTATTGGAGTGCCAGAAGGAGAAGAAAGATAGGAAGAGCAAAGAATCTATTTTAAGATATAGTGGCTCCTAAATTCCCAAATCTGACATAGGGATGGATATACAGATTCAAGAACATCAAAGAACTCCAATTAGGATAATTCTGAAGACTTACCAAGACATATCATAAACTGTCATAGGACACTGACAAAGAATCTTGAAAGCAGCGCAAAAATATGATTCATCACATATAATTCCTTTAGATTATAAGCAGATTTCCTAAAACAAAACTTGCAGGCTAGAAGGGAGTGGAATAATATATTCAAAAGTACTGAAAGAAAAAAGTCTGCAACCAAGTACTGTCCTTTAAAACCAATGGAGAAATTAAGACTTTCCCAGATAACCAAAAACTGAGGGAGTTTATGGCTATTAGACTGGCCTTATAGAAAATGCTTTAAGTGAAGTGAAAGTCGCTCAGTCGTTTCCGACTCTTTGTGACCCCATGGACTGAAGCCCACCAGGCTCCTCTGTCCATGGAATTCTCCAGGCCAGAATTCTGGAATTGTAGCTGTTCCCTTCCCCAGGGGATCTTCCTAACCCAGGGATCAAACCCAGGTCCCCCACATTGCAGGAGGATTCTTTACCAGCTGAGCCACTAGGGAAGCCCAGAAAATGCTTAAATGAGTCCTTTAAGTTGAAGTGAAAGAATTGATAAGCAACACCACAAGACCATATGATAATATAAAACTCCTGGTAAAGGAAAATACATAGACAAGTACAGAATCTTGTAATATTTAATGAAGGTGTGTAAATAACTTTACTATCTGGAAAATACTTTTTAAAAATAGTCATTATAAATCCCTGTTAATGGATGCATAGTATTTTAAAGAAGCTAATTTTGTCATCAATAATATTAAGAAGGGTGACAGAAATATACAGGACTGTGTGTCTGTGTGCTCAGTGGTATATGACTCTGTGACCCCCATGGACTGTAGCCCACCAGGCTCCGCTGTCTGTGGAATTTTTCCGGCAAGAATACTGGAATTGGTTGCCATTTCCTACTCCTGGGGATCTTCCTGACCCAGGAATCAAACCCATGTCTCTTGCATCTCCTGCATTGGCAGGTGGATTTTTTATCACTGTGCCACTTGGGAAGCACAAGTTTTTATATACAATTAAAGGTGTTATCAGTTTAGGGACTTCCCTGGTGGTCCAGTTGTTAAGAATCTGCCTTCCAATGCAAGGGACATGGGCTAGATCCCTGGGTGGAGAATTAAGATCCCACATGCCGAGAGGAACTAAGCCCATGTGCCACAACTAAAGAGAAGCCCATGCGTCACAACAAAAGAACCCACATGCTGCAACTAAGACTCAGTTCAGTTCAGTTTAGTCGCTCAGTCGTATCCGACTCTGCAACCCCATGAATCGCAGCACACCAAACCTCCCCGTCCATCACCAACTCCCAGAATTCACTCAGACTCA
>SJYX01004098.1:227013-276464 GCA_006410675.1 Oreotragus oreotragus | reverse complement strand
GATGGCATCACGGACTCGATGGATGTGAGTCTGAGTGAACTCCGGGAGATGGTGATGAACAGGGAGGCCAGGCGTGCTGCGATTCATGGGATCACAAAGAGTCGGACACAACTGAACAACTGAACTGAACTATCTTAGTGGAATACAGTAAAAGAAAGAATTTGTCTCACATGCTTATGATAAATATAACAGGTCTTAGGAAATTAAAAGATTCACTTTATGACTCTAAACTCATGCTGAACTAGTGAGTGTGTTTCTGGGGCCTTCAAAAACACAATTTGTAAATTTGTTCTTTTTCATGTTTTAGAATTTACACAAACTCCTATATTGTTACATGACAATAAAAAATCTTTTGTTACTAATCATAGGGCTTAGAGGAAGGGAAATGTGTTTCATGAGTCACCAGACATGTTGAGAACAGATGCACAAATTTTATTTTGAATACAGACAACACTGATTGACTTAACAGAGAAGAATCCCTGTGACGGTTGGCTGTCTTTGTTTGCAAAACATAAAGTCTATTGGCCAAGATTATTATCCTCACTGAAAATGGATCTTAAGGGACAAATATTCAGCAATTCTGTGTAGCTTAAGCTTATTGAATATTGGTAGCAGGCAATTCCTGTAGAATTCTCTCACTTCTAGAAATTTGAACATATTTACAAACCACATTTTGTTAATCTTTAGCAGCAACAGTAGCAAAATGGTACAACCTTTCTACTGTAACAATGATGGATTGCACTGACCCCTAAGGTTCTGAGTGGAAGAATTCTCTGCAGTCAATACTGACACCTATCAGGTACGAAGTAACACCTGAGGTTATTTCTTGACCAAGTAAACTCATTTATGTAAATACAACCACATGTAGTGTGGAACACAAACTGTCGTAGGCTAAAGAGTGTTAGAAGAGTTTTAAATGTGATTCTAATATCTTGCCTCATTTAGTTCCCCAAAATACCTATTAAAAGTTTTAAAATGGTAATAGTGAGTTCAACATTTTAAAATTTTCACATGCCAAGTCGTATACAGAAACGTAGTAAAAACTAATTCTGGAAATAGTATTACCAAAAATATTATAAAAGGAAATATTAAGTGCTGTTTTCCAGATTCAGAATGAAGGTCATAAACTGTGTTCTAAGCTCATACATGGACTCAGTCCATCTGTTACACTGGAATTTAAGACTTCAGTTTTATTTCTTGCTATTTACAATTGTCATTGTACAGGGTAACAAAAGCAATTAAGATCAAAAGATTTTGCTTAAAATAATTGTTAGATTTTTTTCCTTTACTTTTGGCAGATGTTGGCATATATTTTTTGGAAAGTAACTCAAAGTGGTCATAGTTTAGAGACACAGACAAATATACACATAGATGTCGACAAAACGACATGGAAAGTGTACTAAAATGCACAAGAAGGGGGCAACCAATATTGCCTAATTAAGACACAGCAGATACAACAGAGAAAGCAGAATGTTTGTATTGTTTTAAAGAATAAATAAAGATTTGCAAGGTAAAGAATGAGACTGGAGATGAGGAGGAGAAAGGAAGAATATTCCAGGAAGACTCTGGAAATATTTGCCACTGTCACACTAGGTCCCTTTTAACTCTGGTAGTTTTGATTTTTCTGGTTTATATGATTCTATTCTCCTCCCTCAAGAAAATCAGAACTAAGGAGTGGTTTGTAACTGACATGCAGATACAATGCAGAGCACATTTTCAAGTGCAAGGGAAATATTTACTGGAGCCAAAAATCTGAGTGAAGGAAAACAGTTGGGAACATAATGGTAAAGTATTATTTTGGAATGGTATCTACATATTGTTCTTCTGGAAGAAAATACAAATGATAGTATCGTTTGACATAATGTGACTACATGCAAATATTTTAATATAGTAAGTGCATAAAGAAGAAAAATCATTACTGCAACTTTTATTGCTTAAGCTTTGAAAATCACCTTAGTAAAACAAATAAATTATCTACAGCAACGATTAAACCTGTACTGATGTAAAACATTACGAACTCTTGTGGAAAATTCTTTCTTCTTTCAAACATATTTTATGGCAGTAATCATAATTAGGTACATATGTTAATGTGAATGAAAAGAGCACCGTTTTCCATATTGTCTCATATCACTAGGGGGGTTTCCAATTTTCTAGGTCAAATGCAAAGTTCAGAAAAATCAATACATGAGTGTTATTTTCTTAGATGCAGTAAATTATGTGCATGCGTGCTAAGTTGCTTCAGTCATGTCTGACTCTTAGCAACCCTCTGTCCATGGGATTCTCCAGGCAAGAATACTGGAGTGGGTTGCCATGCCCTCCTCCAGGGGATCNTCAGAAAAATCAATACATGAGTGTTATTTTCTTAGATGCAGTAAATTATGTGCATGCGTGCTAAGTTGCTTCAGTCATGTCTGACTCTTAGCAACCCTCTGTCCATGGGATTCTCCAGGCAAGAATACTGGAGTGGGTTGCCATGCCCTCCTCCAGGGGATCTTCCCAACCCAGGGATCGAAACTGTGTCTCTTACATCTTCCGCATTGGCAGGCAGGTTCTTTACCACTAGCGCCACCTGGAAAGCCCCACAATAAATTATAGATTGTTATTATTAATAACTAAGCAGTCCATGGAGTCGCAAAGAGTCAGATATGACTGAGCGACTGAACTGAACTGAACTGAATGTGATGTTTACTTCACATGGTTGAGGTAACCACTTCATTTATATAACATATTAACAATTATTCACATCTCTCATCATTGTTTATGAATGTTAATCATGTACTGTTTATTTCTTGGTGAAGTAATCAGAGATACAAATTCTCTCTCTAACAAGTCTAGATATCCTCAAGGCTGGAAAAATTCCATGGGTAAGTTCCAGTCTGTCTGTGATCTGAACTCTGTGGCATCTGACCTATGATTGATCATTGCTCCTTTTTTAAATATTCCACCGTTGGCTTCTGCCACAGCACTCAGTTCTGTTTCCTCTCACATCTTTCTTTCCCAGCCTCATTTGTGGACTCTGGATCTTCTTCTTCAGGTTTCTTAAATCCTAGCATTTCTTAAATGTCTGTCTTCAGTCCTCTTAACATCTCATTCTGCCCACTCTTTTGAAAAGATTCATCTTCTCCAAGATTCAACTCCCCTCTTCCTGTGAAAACTGCCTGAATTGATTCAATCATCCTTCCCACACCAGATCTCCCAGGGTTAATGACAGCACCAGTTTAAAAATCCCTAAGCGAGAAATCTTAGAGTCACCTCAATTCTTCATTCTCTTTTACTCACCAACCCTAACCATAGCTGGCCACCAAACCCTACACACTGCTTCTTCTTAGCTATAGTCCTTAGCATTATTTTCTTGATTATGACATCAGTTTCTCTGCCTTCATTCCTGCCCCCTCCATCCATCCTCCATATTACAGTGGGAGTTGTTATTTAGTCATTGTGTCTCTTTGCAACCCCATGAACTGCTAGAATGCCAGGCTTCCTTGTCCTTCACCATCTCCCTGAGCTTGTTCAAACTCATGTCCATTGAGTCATTAATACCATCCAACCATCTCATCCTCTGCCACCCCCTTCTCCTCCTGCCCTCAATCTTTCCCAGCATCAGGGTCTTTTCCAATGAGTCAGCTCTTCGTATCATGTGACCAAAGTATTGGATCTTCAGATTCAGTATCAGTCCTTCGAATGACTACTCAAGGTTCATGTTCTTTAGGATTGACTGGTTTGATCTCCTTGCTATCCAAGGGACTCTCAAGGAGAGAACCTCCTAAAATATAAAAGGCATATATCTTCTCTTGCTTCCACTATTTAGAGATAATATCTCAATAACTCCAGCTAACTTCTATTGCTTCCCCAGCCTAGAGATAAGGGAGCTGGAAGGACTTGAGAACTGATCAAGAAAAAAAAAAAAAAAAAGACCATGTGAGGCAGTAACCCACAGCAAGCTTTAACTAGGTGATGCTTGAACAGGTTTGCAAGTGGGGGAAATCCTCTCCCAGTAAAGTTTCTCCAGGGGGTATAGTGTAGGAGTGCCCATGCAGAAGGAGGGCAAAGGAACTCCTGGGGGAGAAAGAGAGGGAGCTTGTGTCTGGGAGATATATGCTCACAAGATGGGGTGTCTCCAGGTCACAGAGTTCTAGAGGGAGCAACAGCAGGGGCTTATCTATTGCTAGCCAGATTTTGCAGAGTGGGCAAAACAGGCAGAATCCAACTGGCTAAAAATCTGCTTGTATGGCGACTGTTTAAACAACTGGATGTGGGAAGGTTTGAGTTTGGCATCAGTGGGCTTTTGAGTTAACAGGTCTCAGCCCACAGGGAAGAAATAAACAACACAGTGGCCAATACACAGAGGCAACATTTGCCTTGTTTATACAGTTCCTCTCAACACCTTCTGACAGAAAACTTTCCTGATCCTGTCTGCTGAAACTTGGCTTCTCCAAATGAGTAATTCATTTTTATATTCCTGTGCTGGTGCCCAAAATGCTCTTATGGGACCTAACATTTAGCAGGGGAGAAAAGAATGAATAACAGGGGTTGGGGCCAGTATTAGAAGAAATAAACCCATTTCATGCTTTTATACCCAAAGAATATAGTGAGCACTTTCAATAAGCCAATAACAGTAAATGTATTAATTATAGTATTAAGTCACTTTCACATAAACTGCTTGACTTCTTCCTCTACAAACCAAGACCTCTATTCCTTTCAAATTTTGTCTAATGATTCCAGTCTAACTTTGTTAGTTATATTATATATTCCCATTTCTATGTCATCTAAATATTTTACAAGCATGTCTTCATTTAAGTCACTGGGAAAAATATTGAACATATTAGACCCCAATCTGAGTTCCTAGAGCCCCACTGGAGACCACACTCCAGGTCAGCATCAGAAGAATTTCTTATTAGACATCTTATATACATGAGCACTAAATGTGATGAGCTCATGGTATATGTTATCCTATTTAATTCTCATATTAGTCATGGTAGCAGCTATTATAAACCTCCTTTTGGTAAGTGAAGAAATTGGAGTTCAATGTAGCAAAGTAACTTTCCTTAAATTAGAAATTGGCAGCGTTGAAATCCAGACCCAGATTGGTCCAACAAGAAAGCTCTTCTTCTTTCCACAAAGACACACTGACCATCAAATAATACTTCTTCAACCTATTTTATTCCCTTTCCTCAATGATTTCCCTTCCCACATCTGCCAAATTCCTAGAAATTCCAGATATTCTATGCCAATGATAATTTTATAGTGCCACAGCTCAGACACAAGTGTTTTGGAATCTTAGAAGCGTGGAGCAGAGAATAAAAGGAGGGAATAGAGAATAAACTCTCCAAGAATAGATGTTTGGGGAAAGCTTGAATTCAGACATACTTTGCATATTACGAATATGAATGGGATCAAATTCATTCAAAGGGGTCTGAGAGGTTCCATAAGTCTCACCATAGGGAACAGGGAGGGCCTTTGTTCCAAGCACTGAGTAAGGTTGTGAAAGACACTGGTCCAATAATAGTGGCAATGGTATAAGGCAGGGCTCATTGGAAAGTTAGACAGGATATCAAGGCTCTGATGAACCAACGAAGCACCCATTCATCAACTGGACAGAAACAAAAAAAGGAAGGAGAAATGCAATGGAACCACAGAGGTGACCAGGTATCTTTGCAGATCTCTGAATGCAAGGTCCAGGCTCTGTCACAAGGTGGGACTGGCTTGGGGATTCAGCTGAGACTTGCAGGTGACTCCATTTGGGAGACACTGAAGTGAAGAAAGGCAGGAAATATAAAGCTAAATTACAGTAACTGGAATCTGACCTGGTTTTTTTTCCCCCTCCAAATGAGACAAATAAAAATTTACAGTTAGCATGAATATAGAAACAATTCTTGAAGCACTGCAGCGTAAACTTTCCCAGTTAAATCCATGCTTGTGAGCATTATGAAGATACACAATCTCCTCTCCCCCAAATTTAGAGGAATATACTTTAACAAACAGAAAGAATACAACTGATTGCCAAAGTTTCAAAACTTAAGGACAAAACTTCTCAGTATATAGTCACAACATAGCAGTCACTCAATGTCAATGTTTGCAAGAATTGCAATTGCAATGCAATGGAAGAATCCTACCTTGGGAAATTTGCATACATACAGGTAGAAGGATTCATTCCTTCACTTATCAAGAATGTTAGGATACTAGTTAAATACTACAGAACATGAGACAAAATTTGTTCCACGAAAGTATTTTCAACGTCTATTTTCTTGAAAAGCATCTCCAAAAGCATTAATCTTTTAAGAGAGACATTTTTTAATGTTGGCAATTTGTTAGAAACTAATTAAATTTTTCTAATATTTTTTTTGTCTTGAATCCAACCATGAAGTAAGGATAATGTATTCCCTTATGAGGAGGCTGTTTCTGGCTGGCTCAGTTTGTTAAAGAATTATGAGGCCAGCTGTAATCCCCTGGTGAACCAGTTAGCTTTATTCAGGCTATTCTAAGACAATATACTATAGCCTTGATCAGTGCCAAACATTATGGAGATGAACAAGCTAACAGGGAAAAAAAAAAAAAAAAAAAAGACTTCTTTTAAAAAAATGCTATATGAGCTTTTCTTAAAGTCTTCATTGAGTTTGCTATATTTCTTCTGTTTCATGTTTTGGATTTTTGGCCACAAGGCATGTGGTATCTTAACTCCCTGATGAGGGATCAAACCTGCACCCCCTGCACTGGAAGTTGTGGTCTTAACACCTGGGCCACCAGGGAAGTCCCCAAAAACCCTTTTATCAAGTGAGCCAGCTGCTGTTGTGCTTTTGCCTGCCTGTGAGCTTCACTGCACTGCACTCCGATCCCATTATCCTTGGGCTTCCCTGGTGGCTCAGATGGTAAAGAAACTGCCTACAATGCGGGAGACCCAGGTTTGATCCCTGGGCTGGGAAAATGCCCCTGGAGAATGGAATGGCTAACCACTCTAGTAGCTATCGAGACTTTAAAGGACAGACCAATGTGGAAGGGCACTGGAGTCTCCCAGAACAAAAGGCATTCCTGATCTGATTGAATGGAGACGAAGCAGATCCATGGACAGACTATCAGAACTGCAAGGGCAGACTTGAAATCAGCAGGAGAGGGCATCCCGTCTCTTCTAGTGCTTCCCCCAGACCTTGACTTTGGCCTTCATGAAACCCAGACTTGTGCGGAAATGAGCTTCTCTGGTAGCTCAGTCAGTAAAGAATCTGCCTGCAGTGCAGGAGACACGGGTTCGATCCCTGGGTCGGGAAGATCCTCTGGAGAAGGAAAGGGCAACCCACTCCAGTACTCTTGTCTGGAGAATCACATGAGCAGAGGAGCCTTGCAGGCTACAGTCCATGGCCTCACAAGAGTTGGATACGACTTAGCAACTAAATCATCACCACCACCCCTGGACAATGGATGCTAAATGTAATATTTTCTGTCTTCTCAGAGCTTCAGATGAAGGCTCAATAAGAAATAAAAAGTAAACAAAAAAGACAAGGTACCTTTATATCTTAAAGCAAAGAACTGGGTCACCTATACAGGAAGATCTGTGGAATTTTAGAGCAGATTCCTCTAGCCTCAGCCACCACCCACCTTCAAGCTTCGACTCTTTGTGACCCCATGGACTGTAGCCTGAGAGGCTCCTTTGTCCACGGAATTCTCCAGGCAAGATTACTGGAGTGGGCTGCCATTTCCTTCTTCAGGGGATCTTCCCAACCCAGGGATCGAACCTGGGTCTCCTGCATTGCAGGTGGATGCTTTACCACTTGAGCTACTAGGTAAACCCACAAATGAATAAGGCAGATGAATTTAAAGAGTTTGAGTAAGGTGGTAGTGACAATTCCTTCGCAGAGATTGTCAGGATGTAGGGCATTTTTCTTTTTGTCTTCTGAGAGAGAGAAAATGGGATGCCTCCAGGATATGGCATGGAATAGAACTTCAGATAACTTGTTTTATGTTCCCTGAAATTTGACAGATGAGGAGACTAAAATTAGTTTCTTTCCAGGAAAGAAAGGCATTGGGTTACCTAATCGCCCTGGGTTATTGAAGCAAGAAGAGGTGGCTTAGATGGAAGTGGTCTGGACATTCAAAGCTGTGAGAGCTATACTAGGGTCAAATGTGGACTTCACAAAAAGAAGCTGGCCTGAGTCATCCTGAGCGGCGTTGCTGAAGAGGAAGGCCCAGAGGCACAGGAGAATCCAGCAGGGGTGCTCAGCTCCATGCACCAGTATCCAGGGGTCTTGGAGGAAGACGGCAAGCAACTAACAACAGAAGTATCTACTACATCAGAAGGAACTGAGAAAGAGTCCTCCAAAGAATCCTAAAAACTCCTTTATCATAGCAACATCAAAAACAAAAGAAACCATCATCATTTTGAATTAGCTACATCCAGAAGGCATCAATACCAGATTCACTTCAAGTAAGACTTTCCACATTTACATCTCCTCCCTCTCCTGCTCAGAACTCTGGAGAGCCTGCGTGCCATACCGAACGATGGAAAACGAGTAGAGAAGATGGGAAAAAAAACAAACCAGAATAGACACTAACCTTAGTAACCCCCTTCAATTGCTGTCTCCTAAGCCTGAAATGTGCCTGAGTCAGGGAAAGAGAAAAACGAATCTGCACTAAAGAGGGGGATAACGTGATTACACTGAAATGGACCTTTCATTGTTTTAACAATAACCAGAAACATCATGGCACTTGGGCAAGTCCCAGACACAGCCAAGGAGTTATTTGACAAAGCCAGTTTACTGGAGAGCCATGAGAACAAACGACACTGCTGTCTTTTGCAGCTAGCATTCAACTTGTTCGATAAACTGGTGGCTTTAAGGATCACAGGCTCCCTCTGCCCTGGGAATCAGGTAACTGGCTGAGAGAGGGTCGTCAATGGAGGAATTACAAGTGAGGAGGAACTGAATTTGTCTGGCAAAGTATCTTCTCTAAGTGTATGCTGCTCTCTGGTTATTTTCCTTTCACTTGCACTAAGCAGTTAATACAGTTTTTATTTTAATGTTCCAGTTTGCTCTCACCTGTTAGTATCCAGTGCACAGCTTTAAAATTCACATCCCTTACATAGTGTCATAATGGCATTAATTAGGGTGAAATCCCCCAAAAAAGTCCCTCACGGCAGAGTAAGAATAAGAACTACGAGGTCCAACAGTCCCACCATAGATATATAGATTCTCCAGTGACAAACTGGGAAGATGATATTGACGATTCTATTAAAGAGTCAGAAATTTTCTTCAAAAATACTATACAAATATGTGAACACACACATCTTATAGCTAGCTAGTCAGTTATATTAGAGCAATTTAAAGGGGATTCCTTACTCATGAGCAAAAGTACTTGATGTATTGACTTAGGACACACCCAGTGCTCTGACAAGAGGGATGTCAGAGCATATCCTCTGCTGAGGCGCAAATATTCTAGGAACTGGCGGTTACTGGGAGGATAACAGTCCCACCCAGCCCAGCTTGAGCAGCAGAACTTTAGATTTATTTCAGTCCCACGCTGAGGACAGTTTTTGGAAAAGTGTTAACCTCCAGTGTAACCGCTAAACAATGAAAAAAAGGCATGCAGTACATCAAAGCAAATGTAAGGGAATATAGTCAGAATTAGGCCACAGATCAATGAGGCCCTGGTGCATGCAGAATTCACACTCCTCTCTCTCCAAAGCCTGTGTGTTTCCCAGATTCTCCCTTGGACTCCTAAAACCAGCCTTCTACTCCCACAACTGCACTCTTAAGAGACCGGTGTCCATGACCTAATTGACAAAGCCAAGGGCCTTCGTAATGTTTTCATTGTGTATCCTGGTTTAAACTTTGTAATTAATCATTTGCGTGACTGTTTAACACCTGCCTTGCCGCATTAGACTACAAGGTCCCATAAGGACGTGTCACTTTCTACACTCTACATGCTCACTGTTCTATATCCAGCTCTAAGCACAATGCCCAGTGTATAGTAGTGACTTGACAAATATTGTTGAATAAACAGAAGGTAACTTGGGGCCACCTTGTACGGAGGTTTCGAATGTCAGGCTATAAAGCATAAATTCATTGCATAGGCAATGGGGAGGCACTAAAGGTTTCTTGGGGTTCCCTGCTGGTTCAGCGGTTAAGGATCTGCCTGCCAATGCTGGAGACCCGGGTTCAATCCCTGATTGGAAAGATCCTCTTGAAATAGGAAATGGCAACCCACTCTAGTATTCTTGCCTGATAAATCCCATGGACAGAGGAGCCTGGTGAGCTAAAGTCTATAGGGTCTCAAAGAGGCGGACATGACTTAGTGACTAAACAACAAAAGAGATTTCTTAGCTTGTGCCACTTGGGTTTGACAACATGCTGAAATAATCATTCTGGCAGGATGTGGCAGAGTCATCTGGATTCCACCACAGGGCCCACAGGGGCAGACATGTAACCTCCTGCAGCAGACAGGTGAACTTACACAAAGCTTCCAAACAAATAAATCATGTGAGTCAAAATCTCTCTTAACCAGTTTTGTTTGTTTTGTTATTTATGTGTGTGCTGTGTCTCTCTCCTCTCACTGACATGACTGACCATCCAAACTGATTAAAATCACAGGCAATTAGGGTTACAAGGCTGATAGCCAAAATCAGAAGGAAGTGGCTTCTGATCCATTTGTTGTTGTTCAGTCACTCAGTCATGTCCAACTCTTTGCAACCCCATGGACTGCAGCCCGCCAGGCTTCCCTGTCCTTCACCATCTCCTGGAGTTTGTTCAAACTCTTATCCTTTGAGCCGATGATGCCAGCCAACCATCTCTGATCTATTTAGTAGGACCTATTGCTGAAGGAGCTTTAACTGGATTTCAGTTTTGTAAATATCTGAAAATGGCCTGAGCATCTATCCAATTTCTCTTTCTAGTAATTTTATTGCCTTTCACATAGTATCACAAATGTTTCATTTTCTGGTCTGGAATGAATGGCAGTCTCTCTGAGCCAGGGGAAAAAATTTGGCTGGAGAGACTCCGGTCTAAGCTTGGGCATCCCTTGAGAAACAACCTCAATTACAAGAGAAAAAAGATCAGGCTATGGGTCAGTCTCAATCAGACTAGGGCAGGTTTTTATATAGTAAATAAGCATCGTCATTCACATTTTCCTTATGCTAACTTCCTGGAGCTCCATCTCCAACTCCATCTATTCTAGATTCATGTTTATTCAACCCAGTGGATTTATTAAAGCTCACCTTGTCTCATGAGCCGTGAAACCATATTTTACAAACTATATGGAAAATGTGTGTGTATTTTCAGACATTCCTGGCCTATGCTACAATGAATTCATTTTTCCCCTGAATTTTATTTCAGTAAAGAAAGCCAAAAATTCCAAACTCAACATTCTATATCTGGTAGACCAAAAGAAGTATGTGCTATTTTCTAATATTTGAACGTTTTGAGATTATTTTAAAAAATAAAAATAAACTCTCTTCAGAGCTGTAAAATTTGAATATTCAGAATCTTACTTCCACTCAATTTATTAGGACTACACCCATATATAACCAAAGAAAGAATTTATTTTCATATACCCAATAATTCTAACAATATGGTATCACTATTCTTTAGGGAAAGATATGATAAGAAGAAGAAATAAGCATCAAAGGAGAAAATACCTATTAAAGGGAAACCATTGACATCATAATGGTCTTCGTACTTTGGAGTATGCTAGAGATGGGTTTTACAGCATTGAATTATCCAAGCAAGTATGTCACTGTTTTTCCTCACTGTACCTGTCCCTGGTACTTGGTATAGCCTGACGGAGCACCAAATATATATTTGTTAAATAATGTTAGTGGATGAATGAATGCTCTTTGATTTGAAATAAATACATTACTGGCACTATGATATTGTGCTCACCCCATACTTTTTCACTCATGATCTATTGCATCTAAAGGTCACATAAAGTTCACTCTTCTGAGTCCCTGAGTGGCCTGATGTAGTCCCATGGCCTTAAACACCACCTATATGCTGACAACTCCCACTCCACCTGGACTTCTTCCCTGAATATGAGATATATCTATCTATCCAATGATCTACTTAAGTGCGTGCATGTGTGTCTGCACAAGAGTGTGAACAAACAATGTATCCAGAGCTGAACTCTGGATTTCTAATCATCTCCCCACTCCACAGCCTGCCTCGCATATACTATATCATATCATTCAGTCTTAATCATATTAGCAAATGATAACTCCACACCTCAGACTAAAGCCTTAGGGTCATCTTTGCCCCTCTTTCTTTGCATCCTATACCCAACTCCTCAGCAGATCATTTGCTCTATCCTTGGAATACATTCTGAGTCCAACCACTTCTTCCCACTCCAGCACTAATCCTTCTAGTCCAGGTAAAGTAAGTTCTCTAAGGGGGCAGTTAAAGTAATAAGACTGGATGAAAAAATGCCATAGGACTAAGTCCAAGAGTCCATCTTGGTCTTGCTTGTGCCTGTAGATAGCTTAGAATCAAGGCCTGCAATAAATCTCCGGTCTGAAAGAACCACCCCTTCGCTTGCCAGGATATGTCAGATGGCCCGGATATATGTCTCGGACAAAGCCATGCTCTCCTTGTGTCTTCAGTCTGCCCACAGCTATGGAGGTTAATGATTTCTCCAGAGCAGTCTGAGTTTTCCGAGTCTGGTATTCTAGCACCCTCCTGACCATGCCTGAAGAATATGATTATTCATGGGGAAAATGTCCTGTCTTGACAAAAAAATGGGGAAAAGTTTTAGTTACTTCACATTACAAACTAATCTTCAGCTGAAGGTCATGATGCATTCATCTCACTGAGATCACCTCAAAATACATAATGTTGGTCATTTATGACATTCATTTTGAAATAAGAATTGTATTTTAAAAAGCCTTAAGAAGCTATCAACTCCTATTTTCAAGACATGCCTGTCTAGGACCAGTCTCTTCCTTCTCTTTTTCATGCTCAGTGACATGCTCTGAATCACAATTCCTAAAGCCTTAGGAAAAGGCTTTCATTTTTGAAAAGTTTACACAAGAGAAGCATCAACAATAGCAGTAACTGCAGTGCAAAATTATTCTCCCTCCCTCAAAAATATTTTAGGTCCTCTTGCTATCCAAAAAGTAAATGTCACTGGAAAAATAAGTTTCTGTGAAAATATCTGTATAACGACTCTATTTAAAATCTATTTTGCTTAATTGTAATTAATGATTCACAGAGTAACATTTTCTTGCTATAAATCGGAGAAGGATTACCTCTCAGGAGAACTTTTGAGTTTTAATTTTTCCTGTAATGATCTTTGCTACATCCCAAAGTACATCTGCTGGAAGAGGCATCTCATTTTCTCTAAAAATTCACTTGAGCAATGAATTACAAGACTGGAATTAAATAGTCATTTTTATAACAATCGATTATTATCTTTAGATACTTTGTGATCATTATCCATTACTACTGAAACATGTCAAAACTATTGTTTAAAGAATCACTGAAGCCCAAATATTATCTTCAGCAATAATGTTATATATATTTTCTTGAAAACCTTTTCATATGTGTATAGCCCACTAGGAGGGAACTTGACCCGACCCAGGCCTGACTAATTATAGTATCCTATGACCCTAAACACAGTGATGGGTTTAGAAATGGGGACATAACCCAAGAGAGTCATTTCTACTTCTAAAGCTCAATGCAAAAGCCAGTTGGAAATAAGCAGCAATTTCAACTGAAGTTCAATTAAGTGACTTGTCTTCATTCTTTCAACATTTCCCCAGTACATGTATGGGGCAACAATTCACAAATTCTTTGACTGCAGTGTTTTTGTTTGATCATAGCATGATTTTGTATTCCCTTTCAGGTACAGAGCTTAACTTTTTCATTTCAAATAGAGAAACTCATGTAAGTGACTGCAGTCCTGCTGGGTGACCACAGCTAAGGGTAAATCAGAAAACACTAAGGAGCATCTATGGAAGCAAGACAAGATGAGATGAGGCAAGAAGAGACAAGATGAGATGAGAAGGAAGGATGTGTATGGTCCCTTGGTGGACATCTAAGAATGAGAGAAGGGGATTGAGCTCAGTTCCAACCCTGTAGCTAACAAATGGGGCTTCTGAGAGAACAGAGGGTTCTCAACCAAGGTCTCAGAGGGTTAATGGCAACTCAGCCTCCGGCCCCCTTGTCAACTGCCTTTTCATGGAGAAAGCCCATGGGTTGTTGCAAAGAACTAGGGCCAACTCATGGAGGAAAATGCAGCTGAGGAAAGGGAGGAGGGCAAGTGGGAATGAGAGTGATATGAAACACTCATGACAAATCAACCTGTGCTTAAGTTATACTCTTCCCCTGCCAGGCCCAGTGCCCCCAAAGATGGGTTTGTATTGCCCCCAAATATGCTGATTTCAGGCAGCTTTAACTCTCTCAGCCTCTCCTGTGCCTCTATAAAATGAATATAATAATATAGCATCTCAAGGGCCTATGAATAATTAAAGACAAGCACATTAAGAGCTAGTATAATCTATGGCAGGTACTTATACTTAGTAAATGTTACTTGCCTTTCATTTACTGAGCCTGATGGTGCATGTGGAAATAAAATGGTGCTTCTGATAGAAGTGTTCTTTCTAGAAAAGAGTAGATGGGGATGGTTTTCTGTGTTGTCGCCTACCACCAAAGACTAACCGAATTCTGGCCAAGACAGCCTTCAAAATGTGCCTGTAACTCTAGAACCCAGAGAACAAAATGGTCACCAAACACAAAACAATGTACTCACTAAAATGCTGATTTTCTGCCTGGAAATANTGAGTAATTCATTTTTATATTCCTGTGCTGGTGCCCAAAATGCTCTTATGGGACCTAACATTTAGCAGGGGAGAAAAGAATGAATAACAGGGTTAGGGGCCAGTATTAGAAGAAATAAACCCATTTCATGCTTTTATACCCAAAGAATATAGTGAGCACTTTCAATAAGCCAATAACAGTAAATGTATTAATTATAGTATTAAGTCACTTTCACATAAACTGCTTGACTTCTTCCTCTACAAACCAAGACCTCTATTCCTTTCAAATTTTGTCTAATGATTCCAGTCTAACTTTGTTAGTTATATTATATATTCCCATTTCTATGTCATCTAAATATTTTACAAGCATGTCTTCATTTAAGTCACTGGGAAAAATATTGAACATATTAGACCCCAATCTGAGTTCCTAGAGCCCCACTGGAGACCACACTCCAGGTCAGCATCAGAAGAATTTCTTATTAGACATCTTATATACATGAGCACTAAATGTGATGAGCTCATGGTATATGTTATCCTATTTAATTCTCATATTAGTCATGGTAGCAGCTATTATAAACCTCCTTTTGGTAAGTGAAGAAATTGGAGTTCAATGTAGCAAAGTAACTTTCCTTAAATTAGAAATTGGCAGCGTTGAAATCCAGACCCAGATTGGTCCAACAAGAAAGCTCTTCTTCTTTCCACAAAGACACACTGACCATCAAATAATACTTCTTCAACCTATTTTATTCCCTTTCCTCAATGATTTCCCTTCCCACATCTGCCAAATTCCTAGAAATTCCAGATATTCTATGCCAATGATAATTTTATAGTGCCACAGCTCAGACACAAGTGTTTTGGAATCTTAGAAGCGTGGAGCAGAGAATAAAAGGAGGGAATAGAGAATAAACTCTCCAAGAATAGATGTTTGGGGAAAGCTTGAATTCAGACATACTTTGCATATTACGAATATGAATGGGATCAAATTCATTCAAAGGGGTCTGAGAGGTTCCATAAGTCTCACCATAGGGAACAGGGAGGGCCTTTGTTCCAAGCACTGAGTAAGGTTGTGAAAGACACTGGTCCAATAATAGTGGCAATGGTATAAGGCAGGGCTCATTGGAAAGTTAGACAGGATATCAAGGCTCTGATGAACCAACGAAGCACCCATTCATCAACTGGACAGAAACAAAAAAAGGAAGGAGAAATGCAATGGAACCACAGAGGTGACCAGGTATCTTTGCAGATCTCTGAATGCAAGGTCCAGGCTCTGTCACAAGGTGGGACTGGCTTGGGGATTCAGCTGAGACTTGCAGGTGACTCCATTTGGGAGACACTGAAGTGAAGAAAGGCAGGAAATATAAAGCTAAATTACAGTAACTGGAATCTGACCTGGTTTTTTTTCCCCCTCCAAATGAGACAAATAAAAATTTACAGTTAGCATGAATATAGAAACAATTCTTGAAGCACTGCAGCGTAAACTTTCCCAGTTAAATCCATGCTTGTGAGCATTATGAAGATACACAATCTCCTCTCCCCCAAATTTAGAGGAATATACTTTAACAAACAGAAAGAATACAACTGATTGCCAAAGTTTCAAAACTTAAGGACAAAACTTCTCAGTATATAGTCACAACATAGCAGTCACTCAATGTCAATGTTTGCAAGAATTGCAATTGCAATGCAATGGAAGAATCCTACCTTGGGAAATTTGCATACATACAGGTAGAAGGATTCATTCCTTCACTTATCAAGAATGTTAGGATACTAGTTAAATACTACAGAACATGAGACAAAATTTGTTCCACGAAAGTATTTTCGACGTCTATTTTCTTGAAAAGCATCTCCAAAAGCATTAATCTTTTAAGAGAGACATTTTTTAATGTTGGCAATTTGTTAGAAACTAATTAAATTTTTCTAATATTTTTTTTGTCTTGAATCCAACCATGAAGTAAGGATAATGTATTCCCTTATGAGGAGGCTGTTTCTGGCTGGCTCAGTTTGTTAAAGAATTATGAGGCCAGCTGTAATCCCCTGGTGAACCAGTTAGCTTTATTCAGGCTATTCTAAGACAATATACTATAGCCTTGATCAGTGCCAAACATTATGGAGATGAACAAGCTAACAGGCAAAAAAAAAAAAAAAAAAAGACTTCTTTTAAAAAAATGCTATATGAGCTTTTCTTAAAGTCTTCATTGAGTTTGCTATATTTCTTCTGTTTCATGTTTTGGATTTTTGGCCACAAGGCATGTGGTATCTTAACTCCCTGATGAGGGATCAAACCTGCACCCCCTGCACTGGAAGTTGTGGTCTTAACACCTGGGCCACCAGGGAAGTCCCCAAAAACCCTTTTATCAAGTGAGCCAGCTGCTGTTGTGCTTTTGCCTGCCTGTGAGCTTCACTGCACTGCACTCCGATCCCATTATCCTTGGGCTTCCCTGGTGGCTCAGATGGTAAAGAAACTGCCTACAATGCGGGAGACCCAGGTTTGATCCCTGGGCTGGGAAAATGCCCCTGGAGAATGGAATGGCTAACCACTCTAGTAGCTATCGAGACTTTAAAGGACAGACCAATGTGGAAGGGCACTGGAGTCTCCCAGAACAAAAGGCATTCCTGATCTGATTGAATGGAGACGAAGCAGATCCATGGACAGACTATCAGAACTGCAAGGGCAGACTTGAAATCAGCAGGAGAGGGCATCCCGTCTCTTCTAGTGCTTCCCCCAGACCTTGACTTTGGCCTTCATGAAACCCAGACTTGTGCGGAAATGAGCTTCTCTGGTAGCTCAGTCAGTAAAGAATCTGCCTGCAGTGCAGGAGACACGGGTTCGATCCCTGGGTCGGGAAGATCCTCTGGAGAAGGAAAGGGCAACCCACTCCAGTACTCTTGTCTGGAGAATCACATGAGCAGAGGAGCCTTGCAGGCTACAGTCCATGGCCTCACAAGAGTTGGATACGACTTAGCAACTAAATCATCACCACCACCCCTGGACAATGGATGCTAAATGTAATATTTTCTGTCTTCTCAGAGCTTCAGATGAAGGCTCAATAAGAAATAAAAAGTAAACAAAAAAGACAAGGTACCTTTATATCTTAAAGCAAAGAACTGGGTCACCTATACAGGAAGATCTGTGGAATTTTAAAGCAGATTCCTCTAGCCTCAGCCACCACCCACCTTCAAGCTTCGACTCTTTGTGACCCCATGGACTGTAGCCTGAGAGGCTCCTCTGTCCACGGAATTCTCCAGGCAAGATTACTGGAGTGGGCTGCCATTTCCTTCTTCAGGGGATCTTCCCAACCCAGGGATCGAACCTGGGTCTCCTGCATTGCAGGTGGATGCTTTACCACTTGAGCTACTAGGTAAACCCACAAATGAATAAGGCAGATGAATTTAAAGAGTTTGAGTAAGGTGGTAGTGACAATTCCTTCGCAGAGATTGTCAGGATGTAGGGCATTTTTCTTTTTGTCTTTTGAGAGAGAGAAAATGGGATGCCTCCAGGATATGGCATGGAATAGAACTTCAGATAACTTGTTTATGTTCCCTGAAATTTGACAGATGAGGAGACTAAAATTAGTTTCTTTCCAGGAAAGAAAGGCATTGGGTTACCTAATCGCCCTGGGTTATTGAAGCAAGAAGAGGTGGCTTAGATGGAAGTGGTCTGGACATTCAAAGCTGTGAGAGCTATACTAGGGTCAAATGTGGACTTCACAAAAAGAAGCTGGCCTGAGTCATCCTGAGCGGCGTTGCTGAAGAGGAAGGCCCAGAGGCACAGGAGAATCCAGCAGGGGTGCTCAGCTCCATGCACCAGTATCGAGGGGTCTTGGAGGAAGACGGCAAGCAATTAACAACAGAAGTATCTACTACATCAGAAGGAACTGAGAGTCCTCCAAAGAATCCTAAAACCTCCTTTATCATAGCAACATCAAAAACAAAAGAAACCATCATCATTTTGAATTAGCTACATCCAGAAGGCATCAATACCAGATTCACTTCAAGTAAGACTTTCCACATTTACATCTCCTCCCTCTCCTGCTCAGAACTCTGGAGAGCCTGCGTGCCATACCGAACGATGGAAAACGAGTAGAGAAGATGGGAAAAAAAACAAACCAGAATAGACACTAACCTTAGTAACCCCCTTCAGTTGCTGTCTCCTAAGCCTGAAATGTGCCTGAGTCAGGGAAAGAGAAAAACGAATCTGCACTAAAGAGGGGGATAACGTGATTACACTGAAATGGACCCTTCATTGTTTTAACAATAACCAGAAACATCATGGCACTTGGGCAAGTCCCAGACACAGCCAAGGAGTTATTTGACAAAGCCAGTTTACTGGAGAGCCATGAGAACAAACGACACTGCTGTCTTTTGCAGCTAGCGTTCAACTTGTTCGATAAACTGGTGGCTTTAAGGATCACAGGCTCCCTCTGCCCTGGGAATCAGGTAACTGGCTGAGAGAGGGTCGTCAATGGAGGAATTACAAGTGAGGAGGAACTGAATTTGTCTGGCAAAGTATCTTCTCTAAGTGTATGCTGCTCTCTGGTTATTTTCCTTTCACTTGCACTAAGCAGTTAATACAGTTTTTATTTTAATGTTCCAGTTTGCTCTCACCTGTTAGTATCCAGTGCACAGCTTTAAAATTCACATCCCTTACATAGTGTCATAATGGCATTAATTAGGGTGAAATCCCCCAAAAAAGTCCCTCACGGCAGAGTAAGAATAAGAACTATGAGGTCCAACAGTCCCACCATAGATATATAGATTCTCCAGTGACAAACTGGGAAGATGATATTGATGATTCTGTTAAAGAGTCAGAAATTTTCTTCAAAAATACTATACAAATATGTGAACACACACATCTTATAGCTAGCTAGTCAGTTATATTAGAGCAATTTAAAGGGGATTCCTTACTCATGAGCAAAAGTACTTGATGTATTGACTTAGGACACACCCAGTGCTCTGACAAGAGGGATGTCAGAGCATATCCTCTGCTGAGGCGCAAATATTCTAGGAACTGGCGGTTACTGGGAGGATAACAGTCCCACCCAGCCCAGCTTGAGCAGCAGAACTTTAGATTTATTTCAGTCCCACGCTGAGGACAGTTTTTGGAAAAGTGTTAACCTCCAGTGTAACCGCTAAACAATGAAAAAAAGGCATGCAGTACATCAAAGCAAATGTAAGGGAATATAGTCAGAATTAGGCCACAGATCAATGAGGCCCTGGTGCATCCAGAATTCACACTCCTCTCTCTCCAAAGCCTGTGTGTTTCCCAGATTCTCCCTTGGACTCCTAAAACCAGCCTTCTACTCCCACAACTGCACTCTTAAGAGACCGGTGTCCATGACCTAATTGACAAAGCCAAGGGCCTTCGTAATGTTTTCATTGTGTATCCTGGTTTAAACTTTGTAATTAATCATTTGCGTGACTGTTTAACACCTGCCTTGCCGCATTAGACTACAAGGTCCCATAAGGACGTGTCACTTTCTACACTCTACATGCTCACTGTTCTATATCCAGCTCTAAGCACAATGCCCAGTGTATAGTAGTGACTTGACAAATATTGTTGAATAAACAGAAGGTAACTTGGGGCCACCTTGTACGGAGGTTTCGAATGTCAGGCTATAAAGCATAAATTCATTGCATAGGCAATGGGGAGGCACTAAAGGTTTCTTGGGGTTCCCTGCTGGTTCAGCGGTTAAGGATCTGCCTGCCAATGCTGGAGACCCGGGTTCAATCCCTGATTGGAAAGATCCTCTTGAAATAGGAAATGGCAACCCACTCTAGTATTCTTGCCTGATAAATCCCATGGACAGAGGAGCCTGGTGAGCTAAAGTCTATAGGGTCTCAAAGAGGCGGACATGACTTAGTGACTAAACAACAAAAGAGATTTCTTAGCTTGTGCCACTTGGGTTTGACAACATGCTGAAATAATCATTCTGGCAGGATGTGGCAGAGTCATCTGGATTCCACCACAGGGCCCACAGGGGCAGACATGTAACCTCCTGCAGCAGACAGGTGAACTTACACAAAGCTTCCAAACAAATAAATCATGTGAGTCAAAATCTCTCTTAACCAGTTTTGTTTGTTTTGTTATTTATGTGTGTGCTGTGTCTCTCTCCTCTCACTGACATGACTGACCATCCAAACTGATTAAAATCACAGGCAATTAGGGTTACAAGGCTGATAGCCAAAATCAGAAGGAAGTGGCTTCTGATCCATTTGTTGTTGTTCAGTCACTCAGTCATGTCCAACTCTTTGCAACCCCATGGACTGCAGCCCGCCAGGCTTCCCTGTCCTTCACCATCTCCTGGAGTTTGTTCAAACTCTTATCCTTTGAGCCGATGATGCCAGCCAACCATCTCTGATCTATTTAGTAGGACCTATTGCTGAAGGAGCTTTAACTGGATTTCAGTTTTGTAAATATCTGAAAATGGCCTGAGCATCTATCCAATTTCTCTTTCTAGTAATTTTATTGCCTTTCACATAGTATCACAAATGTTTCATTTTCTGGTCTGGAATGAATGGCAGTCTCTCTGAGCCAGGGGAAAAAATTTGGCTGGAGAGACTCCGGTCTAAGCTTGGGCATCCCTTGAGAAACAACCTCAATTACAAGAGAAAAAAGATCAGGCTATGGGTCAGTCTCAATCAGACTAGGGCAGGTTTTTATATAGTAAATAAGCATCGTCATTCACATTTTCCTTATGCTAACTTCCTGGAGCTCCATCTCCAACTCCATCTATTCTAGATTCATGTTTATTCAACCCAGTGGATTTATTAAAGCTCACCTTGTCTCATGAGCCGTGAAACCATATTTTACAAACTATATGGAAAATGTGTGTGTATTTTCAGACATTCCTGGCCTATGCTACAATGAATTCATTTTTCCCCTGAATTTTATTTCAGTAAAGAAAACCAAAAATTCCAAACTCAACATTCTATATCTGGTAGACCAAAAGAAGTATGTGCTATTTTCTAATATTTGAACGTTTTGAGATTATTTTAAAAAATAAAAATAAACTCTCTTCAGAGCTGTAAAATTTGAATATTCAGAATCTTACTTCCACTCAATTTATTAGGACTACACCCATATATAACCAAAGAAAGAATTTATTTTCATATACCCAATAATTCTAACAATATGGTATCACTATTCTTTAGGGAAAGATATGATAAGAAGAAGAAATAAGCATCAAAGGAGAAAATACCTATTAAAGGGAAACCATTGACATCATAATGGTCTTCGTACTTTGGAGTATGCTAGAGATGGGTTTTACAGCATTGAATTATCCAAGCAAGTATGTCACTGTTTTTCCTCACTGTACCTGTCCCTGGTACTTGGTATAGCCTGACGGAGCACCAAATATATATTTGTTAAATAATGTTAGTGGATGAATGAATGCTCTTTGATTTGAAATAAATACATTACTGGCACTATGATATTGTGCTCACCCCATACTTTTTCACTCATGATCTATTGCATCTAAAGGTCACATAAAGTTCACTCTTCTGAGTCCCTGAGTGGCCTGATGTAGTCCCATGGCCTTAAACACCACCTATATGCTGACAACTCCCACTCCACCTGGACTTCTTCCCTGAATATGAGATATATCTATCTATCCAATGATCTACTTAAGTGCGTGCATGTGTGTCTGCACAAGAGTGTGAACAAACAATGTATCCAGAGCTGAACTCTGGATTTCTAATCATCTCCCCACTCCACAGCCTGCCTCGCATATACTATATCATATCATTCAGTCTTAATCATATTAGCAAATGATAACTCCACACCTCAGACTAAAGCCTTAGGGTCATCTTTGCCCCTCTTTCTTTGCATCCTATACCCAACTCCTCAGCAGATCATTTGCTCTATCCTTGGAATACATTCTGAGTCCAACCACTTCTTCCCACTCCAGCACTAATCCTTCTATTCCAGGTAAAGTAAGTTCTCTAAGGGGGCAGTTAAAGTAATAAGACTGGATGAAAAAATGCCATAGGACTAAGTCCAAGAGTCCATCTTGGTCTTGCTTGTGCCTGTAGATAGCTTAGAATCAAGGCCTGCAATAAATCTCCGGTCTGAAAGAACCACCCCTTTGCTTGCCAGGATACGTCAGATGGCCCGGATATATGTCTCGGACAAAGCCATGCTCTCCTTGTGTCTTCAGTCTGCCCACAGCTATGGAGGTTAATGATTTCTCCAGAGCAGTCTGAGTTTTCCGAGTCTGGTATTCTAGCACCCTCCTGACCATGCCTGAAGAATATGATTATTCATGGGGAAAATGTCCTGTCTTGACAAAAAAATGGGGAAAAGTTTTAGTTACTTCACATTACAAACTAATCTTCAGCTGAAGGTCATGATGCATTCATCTCACTGAGATCACCTCAAAATACATAATGTTGGTCATTTATGACATTCATTTTGAAATAAGAATTGTATTTTAAAAAGCCTTAAGAAGCTATCAACTCCTATTTTCAAGACATGCCTGTCTAGGACCAGTCTCTTCCTTCTCTTTTTCATGCTCAGTGACATGCTCTGAATCACAATTCCTAAAGCCTTAGGAAAAGGCTTTCATTTTTGAAAAGTTTACACAAGAGAAGCATCAACAATAGCAGTAACTGCAGTGCAAAATTATTCTCCCTCCCTCAAAAATATTTTAGGTCCTCTTGCTATCCAAAAAGTAAATGTCACTGGAAAAATAAGTTTCTGTGAAAATATCTGTATAACGACTCTATTTAAAATCTATTTTGCTTAATTGTAATTAATGATTCACAGAGTAACATTTTCTTGCTATAAATCGGAGAAGGATTACCTCTCAGGAGAACTTTTGAGTTTTAATTTTTCCTGTAATGATCTTTGCTACATCCCAAAGTACATCTGCTGGAAGAGGCATCTCATTTTCTCTAAAAATTCACTTGAGCAATGAATTACAAGACTGGAATTAAATAGTCATTTTTATAACAATCGATTATTATCTTTAGATACTTTGTGATCATTATCCATTACTACTGAAACATGTCAAAACTATTGTTTAAAGAATCACTGAAGCCCAAATATTATCTTCAGCAATAATGTTATATATATTTTCTTGAAAACCTTTTCATATGTGTATAGCCCACTAGGAGGGAACTTGACCCGACCCAGGCCTGACTAATTATAGTATCCTATGACCCTAAACACAGTGATGGGTTTAGAAATGGGGACATAACCCAAGAGAGTCATTTCTACTTCTAAAGCTCAATGCAAAAGCCAGTTGGAAATAAGCAGCAATTTCAACTGAAGTTCAATTAAGTGACTTGTTTTCATTCTTTCAACATTTCCCCAGTACATGTATGGGGCAACAATTCACAAATTCTTTGACTGCAGTGTTTTTGTTTGATCATAGCATGATTTTGTATTCCCTTTCAGGTACAGAGCTTAACTTTTTCATTTCAAATAGAGAAACTCGTGTAAGTGACTGCAGTCCTGCTGGGTGACCACAGCTAAGGGTAAATCAGAAAACACTAAGGAGCATCTATGGAAGCAAGACAAGATGAGATGAGGCAAGAAGAGACAAGATGAGATGAGAAGGAAGGATGTGTATGGTCCCTTGGTGGACATCTAAGAATGAGAGAAGGGGATTGAGCTCAGTTCCAACCCTTCAGCTAACAAATGGGGCTTCTGAGAGAACAGAGGGTTCTCAACCAAGGTCTCAGAGGGTTAATGGCAACTCAGCCTCCGGCCCCCTTGTCAACTGCCTTTTCATGGAGAAAGCCCATGGGTTGTTGCAAAGAACTAGGGCCAACTCATGGAGGAAAATGCAGCTGAGGAAAGGGAGGAGGGCAAGTGGGAATGAGAGTGATATGAAACACTCATGACAAATCAACCTGTCCTTAAGTTATACTCTTCCCCTGCCAGGCCCAGTGCCCCCAAAGATGGGTTTGTATTGCCCCCAAATATGCTGATTTCAGGCAGCTTTAACTCTCTCAGCCTCTCCTGTGCCTCTATAAAATGAATATAATAATATAGCATCTCAAGGGCCTATGAATAATTAAAGACAAGCACATTAAGAGCTAGTATAATCTATGGCAGGTACTTATACTTAGTAAATGTTACTTGCCTTTCATTTACTGAGCCTGATGGTGCATGTGGAAATAAAATGGTGCTTCTGATAGAAGTGTTCTTTCTAGAAAAGAGTAGATGGGGATGGTTTTCTGTGTTGTCGCCTACCACCAAAGACTAACCGAATTCTGGCCAAGACAGCCTTCAAAATGTGCCTGTAACTCTAGAACCCAGAGAACAAAATGGTCACCAAACACAAAACAATGTACTCACTAAAATGCTGATTTTCTGCCTGGAAATATTTTTTGGTATTACTATACAGATGAGTACGAAGCAAAATTCACCCAAACACATGAGGCAGAGTAGATACAGACATTGTCTGAGGTGGGAAAGGAGCTCTGAAGCCGCCCGGAAAGACAAGAATACCCTTTTCACATCTCTCACAGTGTCTGAGTGACAGTCTGCGCTCTGGCAGCCATGGCATTGAAATGGGGGCAGACTTTCCCTCTGTGAGAAAATCTCTGTTCTTCCTTAACAGTAGCTTTCAAGCCATGAGGGGAAGAACACCCCAGGCTGTGATCTCTATAAAGTTTGCCAAATATCACTCTTCGTTATTTCTCCAAGTGCTTTGTTAGCCAACCTTTGCTTTAGTTGGGATTGGATATTGCAAGCAAGGGGCTTCCCAGGCGGCCCAGTAGTAGAGAATCCGCCTGCCAGTGTGGGAGATGCAACAGACCTGGGTTGACCCTTGGGTCAGGAAGATCCCCTGGAGAAGGAAATGGTGGCCACTTCAGTATTCCTGCTTAGGAAATTCCATGGCAAGTGGAGCCTGGCATGCTACAGTGCATGGGGTCACAGAGCTGGACATGACGGAGCAAACAGACACAAAACAAGCAAACAGTTTGGAGAATATTTATATTCACACTCAAAAAAGTCTTCATGAATATCATTGACTTAATCCAAATTAGATGTGAAACTGCTTACTTCTGACATTATTTGTTGATTTTGCCAACTTGAGGGAAGTTGAATGTCAGTAAATAAATGTTTACTCAAACCTTGCCAGGGCCGTGGGACAAATGGTGTCCTAGGGATAGTTTGCTCTGAAATGAAGATCTGAAGTTTGGCCTTTTATAGATTGAGGGAAAAGCCACCTGTTTAAATTGTCATATACTTAAGATGTATGGAAGAATAAATAAAGTCTTGGATCCAAATCTTAGAGAATAAATTATAAACATGTATACCTATTACTCATGACCTAATAGCTGTTCATGTACAGAAATAAGAATATACTGATGGAGCATAAATGAGTCTTATCACCTTGAGGACAGGGACTAGGTCTCCTTCCTTTGAAGAAGGCTGTAGTAATATGCTTAAGAACCAGGCTTCTGAGTTTAAAACAACTATGTGATGTTGAACAAGTCCCTTAACCTCACTATACTTATTTTCTTGAGTATAAGAAAGATAATGCTAGAACCGTCCCCACAGAATCACTGCAAAGAATAAATTAGATAAAATAAGTAAATTGTTCAGAATAGTGCCTGGCACAGAAACAGTAAAATATATATGCTAATACCACTACCGCTATCATCATCATTTGAATCCCTTCAAACTACATACAGTCACTTCTAGCACATAATAGATGCTCATCAATGGGATACAGGCCGAATGAATTATAAGTGAGGATTCCAAATCAAAGACACTGTACCTGTGTTCTGCTTTCTGTACATGGGGTGATTGGCTTCCATGGTATATAAAAAGAATATGAACTTTGGTGGATTCAAAGCACTTCAGCTCTGTGTCTGCATAAAAATCACTTGATCTCCCTTAGCCTCTGTTTCCACAGATGGAGACCTTTAGCTGACACGTATGGATGGGTCCAGCATAGGGCTTTCTGACAGATGCTCAATAAATGCTTGTTCTCCCTCTGCCCTCTCCCTCTCAAATGCCAGTTGTCAACTTAGTGGCAAGAACAATAAGTTTTCCAGTATTTAGAACAGATGGGAATCGGGAAAAATAAATCATTCTGGACTGTGGAAGTCTGGGAGGACTTTCTGGAAGAGGTAACCCGACCCCGAATGCTGGAGAATGTCAACACCCTGGAAGGGAGGAGGAGGATGGCATCAACCTAGGAACAAAGCACAGAACAGGAACTGACCCCTGAGGCACCAGCAGAGGGGCTGTGCAAGAATGGTTAAAGGAGAAGATGGCTACAAGTGATAACATGAGTGAACTTGAAATCTAAAGTTTTCTTCAGGAAAGAGGAAGCCTCCAGGGCCTTTGGGGGCTATGCACCAGTGCTCAGAAAAATCGTTCTGCTGGCTGTGAGTGCAAAATAAGGCAAGACGGGCAGAGAGCAATTGCAGGAGATGAGATATTTTTGCACTGTGTAATGAGGGGAAGCACAGAAATAAAATGGAGCATCTCCCACCAGACTCGGGTTGCAGGTGTAAAGGGAAAGGTGGGAGTGGAAAAAACCGTCTTCCCGTCTTGAGTCTAGGTAAAGGGCAGGCAAGTTAATGATAGAAATGAAGACCTTCAGAAGTGGCCTGAACCCTGCTGTGAGGCAGAAAACAAGAATTTTCTGTGTCTGCCACAGAGACTTGTAAACTATGAAACCATGGAGTTATCATTCGTCTCACAGAACAGGCTCTTGATATCTGAAATCAAGGAAAATGCTAATTGATAGCTACAGTTATGAAAATACATATTTCTTGGTTTCAAGGAACAAAGTTCATCCTAAGTAAGCCAGATGTACTGAGTGCACTATATAAAGAAAACATTTGTCCTATTATCAAAAGAAAAATTGTATTAGGAGAAAGCATTTTTGAGAAGAGTATAAATTACACTAGAAAGCATTTATGTCTTAACTGCAATAAAAATGCATACAGATAAGCACTATGTACCAAAATATAATCATTTTGCTCAATTTCCTGAGAAATGTTGGAAGGATTTGCTTGTCGTATAAATCAGACAGATGCTAAGTGTATATTGTAATCTCTGTTTGTCCAAAATTATCTCAACCACTTTTTACCAAACCAGTGCTTTAATTAAAATTTAAAAAAAAAAAAAAAAAAAACCTTGACCTCACTTTACAACAGATTCAACCAAGGCTAAATGTTGTTGTTGTTGTTATTGTTTAGTTGCCACGTCCTGTCCAACTCTTTTGAGACTACATGGACTATACCCACCAGGCTCTGCTGTCCATGGAATTTTCCAGGCAAGAGTACTGGCGGGGGTTGCCATTTCCTTCTGCAGGGGAATCTTCCCAACCCAGGGATCAAACCCAGGTCTCTGCACTGCAAGCAGATTCTTTGCTGGCACTTAATAGTTAGCACTCCCAGGTATATAGACAGATTTCCACCTTCCAAGGGTCTTTTACTCAAATCATAAATACAAACTTAGTTGTTTAGTGGAGACATTTCAACACAATGAAAGTAATATGGACATAACAAGTCCTTTCCTGATTTGCAGAGGCAAATGGCACCCTTTGCTCCTTAAATGCTGCTAAAGTAGCTAAGACAATTTGGGAACTTGAACAAACAAAGTTGATTTTGTGTTCAAGGGAAGTTATTTCACTCTTCCTCTTCTCTTTACCTCTTTAAATTAAACCTGTAAACTAAGTAAGTAAGTAAGAGGATGATTATTCATTTAATCCTTCATACGATTTCTCTACATTTTTTAACTTCCTGAAACTTTTAAGTTCCTACATACCAACAAAGGTATATTCTGAAGGCAAAAGGAGAAGAGGGCAGCAGTGGATGAGATGATTGGATAGCATCACCAACTCAATGGACATGAACTTGGGAAAATTTCAAGTGGCTGCTTTTACCATAGCTTTAGTGTCTAGGTTTAGCATAGTGTTTAGGTTTGTCATAGCTTTCCTCTAAGGAGCAAGCATCTTTTAATATGGTGGCTGCAGTCATCATCCATAGTGATTCTGGAGTCCAAGAAAATAAAATCTGTCACTGCTAACACGTCTTCCCTTCTATTTGCCATGACATGATGGGGCTGGATGCCATGGTCTTCATTTTTTGAATGTTGAGTTTTAAGCCAACAGTCCTCTTTTTGTCACTCTCCTCTTTCACCTCATCAGGAGGCTCTTGAGTTTCCCTTGGCTTTCTGCCATTAGAGTAGTATCATCTGTGTACCTGAGGTTGTTGATATTTCTCCTGACAATCTTGATTCCAGTTTGTGATTCATCCAGCTGGGCATTTCACATGATATATTCTGCATATAAGTTAAATAAGCAGGGTGACAATATAAGTCAGTTTTAAAATATTTGCTCTTGATTTTGACCCTGAAATTACTGTTATTATTTCATTTTATCTCATCTCTCATTTCCCAGATGCATTTATCCAGATGTCTGAACCTTTTTCTCCATTGCCCACCCTCACTCACTAACCAGACTTCACTTAATCCAATTTTCATCAGTTTACAAGGTGACAGCTGAATGAAGAGTTCAAGAGACAGCTGAATGAAGAGTTCTTCAGAACTAAAAACAGACTTTTTCTTTCCAGTAAGGAATTTGGTTTCCCAATAATCACTTGTATTTAATTAATACAGTTATTTTTCCAAGGAATTTTAAAGGAATAAAGTTTAAAACTACATTTAGACTGAAATTTCTCATTCTGTCATCTAGTCTGAGTGAGTCATGACAAAAACAACAACACAGAGTTCTTTGATCAACATGTGCAGACACTTCTTCAGAATGAGCATGACCTCGATTTTAAGTGGTGAATAGCTAATTTATTAGAGAATGTCAAATATATAATTATTAAACTACTCTGTGTCTTCATCAAACTGTCTTAGTAATATAACCAAGTCTGAATGAGACTTCTCAAAACATTTGAATATTTAAGATAATAATGAGAAATCCACAGATATCAAACACACATCCCAAATTATTCCCTTTTAATAGGCACAATAACCAAATATGGAATGCCAAATTCATTTAGTGCTAATGTTCAGAAACTCTAAACATCAGATGGTGATATAATCCTATATTTGTATAATAGAATAACAACTGAAAATAATGATAGAGTTGTTTAAAATAAAGGTCTAGCAGGAAAGTTTACACAGGTACAAAAAAGCATTTGTATTACACATAGTATATTTTAATTATATTTAATTTCAAATGAATATTCTACTTGGGGCTACATGAAATGCTGGAAAGGTTTTATTACCCTATAATATTGAAATTATTTTAAGTCCTTTGAGAGCATGGAACATTTCTTATTTATGTTCTAAAACATTAACTTTGGGGTAGATTGTGAAAATCTGTATATTTAAGCTGTCCAAGTGTGTCTCATGCACAGTGAAGTTTGACAACTAACAATATAAAAATTATTCCGTAAATGTTTGCTGCCCTTGGAATGCTGATGTGTAGAATGCAGAAGACTGATGATGTTGTTGAGTTGCTAAGTCATGTCTTATGCAAAAGAATCATAACTCTTTTGCAACCCCACAGACTGTAGCCCACCAGACTTTGTCCATGGGATTCTCCAGATGAGAATACTGTAGTGGGTTGCCATTTCCTCCTCCAGGGGATCTTCCCAGCCAGGGATAGAACCTGGAACTCCAGTGTCTCCCATATTGACATGTGGATTCTTTACCACTGAACTACCTAGGAATCCTCTAAATGCCATGAAAGTTTATAGATGTTTTAGTTCATTTCAGTTCAGTTCAGTCACTCAGTCATGTCCAACCCTTTGTGACCCCATGAATTGCAGCACGCCAGGCCTCCCTGTCCATCACCAACTACTGGATTCATTCAAACTCATGTCCATCAAGTTGATGATGCCATCCAGGCAATCTCATCCTCTGTCGTCCCCTTCTCCTCCTGCCCTCAATCCCTCCCAGCATCAGTCATTTCCAATGAGTCAACTCTTCACATGAGGTGGCCAAAGTACTGGAGTTTCAGCTTCAGCATCATTCCTTCCAAAGAATACCCAGGGCTGATCTCCTTTAGAATGGACTGGTTGGATCTCCTTGCAGTCCAAGGACTCTCAAGAGTCTTCTCCAACACCACAGTTCAAAAGCATCAATTCTTCAGCGCTCAGCTTTCTTCAGAGTCCAACTCTTGCATCCATACATGACCCACTGGAAAAAACATAGCCTTGACTAGATGGACTTTTGTTGGCAAAGTAATGTCTCTGCTTTTCAATATGCTATCTAGGTTGGTCACTTTCCTTCCAAGGAGTAAGCGTCTTTTAATTTCAAGGCTGCAAGTCACCATCTGCAGTGATTTTGAAGCCCTCCAAAAAAAGTCTGACGCTGTTTCCACTGTTTCCCCATCTATTTCCCATGAAGTGACGGGACCTAATCAAAGACACTGTACCTGTGTTCTGCTTTCTGTACATGGGGTGATTGGCTTCCATGGTATATAAAAAGAATATGAACTTTGGTGGATTCAAAGCACTTCAGCTCTGTGTCTGCATAAAAATCACTTGATCTCCCTTAGCCTCTGTTTCCACAGATGGAGACCTTTAGCTGACACGTATGGATGGGTCCAGCATAGGGCTTTCTGACAGATGCTCAATAAATGCTTGTTCTCCCTCTGCCCTCTCCCTCTCAAATGCCAGTTGTCAACTTAGTGGCAAGAACAATAAGTTTTCCAGTATTTAGAACAGATGGGAATCGGGAAAAATAAATCATTCTGGACTGTGGAAGTCTGGGAGGACTTTCTGGAAGAGGTAACCCGACCCCAAATGCTGGAGAATGTCAACACCCTGGAAGGGAGGAGGAGGATGGCATCAACCTAGGAACAAAGCACAGAACAGGAACTGACCCCTGAGGCACCAGCAGAGGGGCTGTGCAAGAATGGTTAAAGGAGAAGATGGCTACAAGTGATAACATGAGTGAACTTGAAATCTAAAGTTTTCTTCAGGAAAGAGGAAGCCTCCAGGGCCTTTGGAGGCTATGCACCAGTGCTCAGAAAAATCGTTCTGCTGGCTGTGAGTGCAAAATAAGGCAAGACGGGCAGAGAGCAATTGCAGGAGATGAGATATTTTTGCACTGTGTAATGAGGGGAAGCACAGAAATAAAATGGAGCATCTCCCACCAGACTCGGGTTGCAGGTGTAAAGGGAAAGGTGGGAGTGGAAAAAACCGTCTTCCCGTCTTGAGTCTAGGTAAAGGGCAGGCAAGTTAATGATAGAAATGAAGACCTTCAGAAGTGGCCTGAACCCTGCTGTGAGGCAGAAAACAAGAATTTTCTGTGTCTGCCACAGAGACTTGTAAACTATGAAACCATGGAGTTATCATTCGTCTCATAGAACAGGCTCTTGATATCTGAAATCAAGGAAAATGTTAATTGATAGCTACAGTTATGAAAATACATATTTCTTGGTTTCAGGGAACAAAGTTCATCCTAAGTAAGCCAGATGTACTGAGTGCACTATATAAAGAAAATATTTGTCCTATTATCAAAGGAAAAATTGTATTAGGAGAAAGCGTTTTTGAAAAGAGTATAAATTAAACTAGAAAGCATTTATGTCTTAACTGCAATAAAAATGCATACAGATAAGCACTATGTACCAAAATATAATCATTTTGCTCAATTTCCTGAGAAATGTTGGAAGGATTTGCTTGTCGTATAAATCAGACAGATGCTAAGTGTATATTGTAATCTCTGTTTGTCCAAAATTATCTCAACCACTTTTTACCAAACCAGTGCTTTAATTAAAATTAAAAAAAAAAAAAAAACCTTGACCTCACTTTACAACAGATTCACCCAAGGCTAAATGTTGTTGCTGTTGTTATTGTTTAGTTGCCACGTCCTGTCCAACTCTTTTGAGACTACATGGACTATACCCACCAGGCTCTGCTGTCCATGGAATTTTCCAGGCAAGAGTACTGGCGGGGGTTGCCATTTCCTTCTGCAGGGGAATCTTCCCAACCCAGGGATCAAACCCAGGTCTCTGCACTGCAAGCAGATTCTTTGCTGGCACTTAATAGTTAGCACTCCCAGGTATATAGACAGATTTCCACCTTTCAAGGGTCTCTTACTCAAATCATAAATACAAACTTAGTTGTTTAGTGGAGACATTTCAACACAATGAAAGTAATATGGACATAACAAGTCCTTTCCTGATTTGCAGAGGCAAATGGCACCCTTTGCTCCTTAAATGCTGCTAAAGTAGCTAAGACAATTTGGGAACTTGAACAAACAAAGTTGATTTTGTGTTCAAGGGAAGTTATTTCACTCTTCCTCTTCTCTTTACCTCTTTAAATTAAACCTGTAAACTAAGTAAGTGTAATTCTGTAAGAGGATGATTATTCATTTAATCCTTCATACGATTTCTCTACATTTTTTAACTTCCTGAAACTTTTAAGTTCCTACATACCAACAAAGGTATATTCTGAAGGCAAAAGGAGAAGAGGGCAGCAGTGGATGAGATGATTGGATAGCATCACCGACTCAATGGACATGAACTTGGGAAAATTTCAAGTGGCTACTTTTACCATAGCTTTAGTGTCTAGGTTCAGCATAGTATTTAGGCTTGTCATAGCTTTCCTCTAAGGAGCAAGCATCTTTTAATATGGTGGCTGCAGTCACCATCCATAGTGATTCTGGAGTCCAAGAAAATAAAATCTGTCACTGCTAACACGTCTTCCCTTCTATTTGCCATGACATGATGGGGCTGGATGCCATGGTCTTCATTTTTTGAATGTTGAGTTTTAAGCCAACAGTCCTCTTTTTGTCACTCTCCTCTTTCACCTCATCAGGAGGCTCTTGAGTTTCCCTTGGCTTTCTGCCATTAGAGTAGTATCATCTGTGTACCTGAGATTGTTGATATTTCTCCTGACAATCTTGATTCCAGTTTGTGATTCATCCAGCTGGGCATTTCACATGATATATTCTGCATATAAGTTAAATAAGCAGGGTGACAATATAAGTCAGTTTTAAAATATTTGCTCTTGATTTTGACCCTGAAATTACTGTTATTATTTCATTTTATCTCATCTCTCATTTCCCAGATGCATTTATCCAGATGTCTGAACCTTTTTCTCCATTGCCCACCCTCACTCACTAACCAGACTTCACTTAATCCAATTTTCATCAGTTTACAAGGTGACAGCTGAATGAAGAGTTCAAGAGACAGCTGAATGAAGAGTTCTTCAGAACTAAAAACAGACTTTTTCTTTCCAGTAAGGAATTTGGTTTCCCAATAATCACTTGTATTTAATTAATACAGTTATTTTTCCAAGGAATTTTAAAGGAATAAAGTTTAAAACTACATTTAGACTGAAATTTCTCATTCTGTCATCTAGTCTGAGTGAGTCATGACAAAAACAACAACACAGAGTTCTTTGATCAACATGTGCAGACACTTCTTCAGAATGAGCATGACCTCGATTTTAAGTGGTGAATAGCTAATTTATTAGAGAATGTCAAATATATAATTATTAAACTACTCTGTGTCTTCATCAAACTGTCTTAGTAATATAACCAAGTCTGAATGAGACTTCTCAAAACATTTGAATATTTAAGATAATAATGAGAAATCCACAGATATCAAACACACATCCCAAATTATTCCCTTTTAATAGGCACAATAACCAAATATGGAATGCCAAATTCATTTAGTGCTAATGTTCAGAAACTCTAAACATCAGATGGTGATATAATCCTATATTTGTATAATAGAATAACAACTGAAAATAATGATAGAGTTGTTTAAAATAAAGGTCTAGCAGGAAAGTTTACACAGGTACAAAAAAGCATTTGTATTACACATAGTATATTTTAATTATATTTAATTTCAAATGAATATTCTACTTGGGGCTACATGAAATGCTGGAAAGGTTTTATTACCCTATAATATTGAAATTATTTTAAGTCCTTTGAGAGCATGGAACATTTCTTATTTATGTTCTAAAACATTAACTTTGGGGTAGATTGTGAAAATCTGTATATTTAAGCTGTCCAAGTGTGTCTCATGCACAGTGAAGTTTGACAACTAACAATATAAAAATTATTCCGTAAATGTTTGCTGCCCTTGGAATGCTGATGTGTAGAATGCAGAAGACTGATGATGTTGTTGAGTTGCTAAGTCATGTCTTATGCAAAAGAATCATAACTCTTTTGCAACCCCACAGACTGTAGCCCACCAGACTTTGTCCATGGGATTCTCCAGATGAGAATACTGTAGTGGGTTGCCATTTCCTCCTCCAGGGGATCTTCCCAGCCAGGGATAGAACCTGGAACTCCAGTGTCTCCCATATTGACATGTGGATTCTTTACCACTGAACTACCTAGGAATCCTCTAAATGCCATGAAAGTTTATAGATGTTTTAGTTCATTTCAGTTCAGTTCAGTCACTCAGTCATGTCCAACCCTTTGTAACCCCATGAATTGCAGCACACCAGGCCTCCCTGTCCATCACCAACTACCAGATTCATTCAAACTCATGTCCATCAAGTTGATGATGCCATCCAGGCATCTCATCCTCTGTCGTCCCCTTTTCCTCCTGCCCCCAATCCCTCCCAGCATCAGTCTTTTCCAATGAGTCAACTCTTCGCATGAGGTGGCCAGAGTACTGGAGTTTCAGCTTCAGCATCATTCCTTCCAAAGAACACCCAGGGCTGATCTCCTTTAGAATGGACTGGTTGGATCTCCTTGCATTCCAAGGACTCTCAAGAGTCTTCTCCAACACCACAGTTCAAAACCATCAATTCTTCAGTGCTCAGCTTTCTTCAGAGTCCAACTCTTGCATCCATACATGACCCACTGGAAAAAACATAGCCTTGACTAGATGGACTTTTGTTGGCAAAGTAATGTCTCTGCTTTTGAATATGGTATCTAGGTTGGTCATAACTTTCCTTCNGTAAATCAATTTATTTGTCAAATCCTTATTTCTGATAGCATGAATGTAATAGATTCTTGTATAATTTTACAATATTTGAACATTCCATAAATAGATTGTAACCTATATGAGAGCCCAGACTGTGGGGGTGTCTTGTCCACCTGGTGTTTAGCATAGCCACATAATGATTAATGAATATTTATTGATTAAATAAATTTGGAATCAGACAGAAGTGGTGGAGTCACTTGGGCAATTCATTTAATGTCTCTGAAATTTAGTTTTTCACTTAACTTTACAGGGTCACTTAGAACAGTAACAGCATAATGCCATGAAGAGCACACAAACCCTGCAATTATATATTATAATAATTCAATAGATTAGAGAAGATGATGTCAGTCTACCACAATCATGATTTCTACCATACTGGATCCTACCATACTGGATAATGCTGTGCTTAATTTTCCAAGTTTTCAGAACAAATTGCCTGGAAACTAAACCATAGTGTGCAATTACACTGGAAAACTAAATCCAATGCACTTTTCTTTGTTGCCAGTTGTTTTCAAAAGATGAGAACTATAATAAGGCAGCACAGCTGAATTTTAATTGCAGAAGAGACATTTTATTAAGTGACTCTGTTGTGCAGACATCAAAATGGATCCTGCACTGTACTGCCTCCTTCGACCTTTCGTCTGTAACTTCAAAATTTTAATCTTCTTGTATTTATCTACAGATGGCATTTGAAGAATATATCAGAAAATGACATCTGCAGTTAAGTTCTATATCAGAAAGCATTTATTATTAACACTACCCTTATGGCAGAAAGTGAAGAGGAACTAAAAAGCCTCTTGATGAAAGTGAAGGAGGAGAGCGAAAAAGTTGGCTTAAAGTTCAACATTCAGAAACCGAAGATCATGGCATCGGTCCCGTCACTTCATGGGAAATAGATGGGGAAACAGTGGAAACAGTGTCAGACTTTATTTTGGGGGGCTCCAAAATCACTGCAGATGGTGACTGCAGCCATGGAATTAAAAGGCGCTTACTCCTTGGAAGAAAAGTTATGACCAACATAGACAGCATATTCAAAAGCAGAGACATTACTTTGCCGACTAAGGTCCGTCTAGTCAAGGCTATGGTTTTTCCAGTAGTCATGTGCCATTTCAGGGATATAGCAAAGTTAGTGAGAGCTGGACTGTGAAGAAAGCTGAGCTCCAAAGAATTGATGTTTTTGAACTGTGGTGTTGGAGAAGACTCTTGAGAGTCCCTTGGACTGCAAGGAGATCCAACCAGTCCATTCTGAAGGAGATCAGTCTTGGGATCAGCAGTAGACCTTTAATATCCCTCCACTTGATCAGTCCTGGGTGTTCTTTGGAAGGAATGATGTTGAAGCTGAAACTCCAGTACTTTGGCCACCTCATGTGAAGAGCTGACNCATTTTATTAAGTGACTCTGTTGTGCAGACATCAAAATGGATCCTGCACTGTACTGCCTCCTTCGACCTTTCATCTGTAACTTCAAAATTTTAATCTTCTTGTATTTATCTACAGATGGCATTTGAAGAATATATCAGAAAATGACATCTGCAGTTAAGCTCTATATCAGAAAGCATTTATTATTAACACTACCCTTATGGCAGAAAGTGAAGAGGAACTAAAAAGCCTCTTGATGAAAGTGAAGGAGGAGAGCGAAAAAGTTGGCTTAAAGTTCAACATTCAGAAACCGAAGATCATGGCATCGGTCCCATCACTTCATGGGAAATAGATGGGGAAACAGTGGAAACAGTGTCAGACTTTATTTTGGGGGGCTCCAAAATCACTACAGATGGTGACTGCAGCCATGGAATTAAAAGGCACTTACTCCTTGGAAGAAAAGTTATGACCAACATAGATAGCATATTCAAAAGCAGAGACATTACTTTGCTGACTAAGGTCTGTCTAGTCAAGGCTATGGTTTTTCCAGTAGTCATGTATGGATGTGAGAGCCGGACTGTGAAGAAAGCTGAGCGCCAAAGAATTGATGCTTTTGAACTGTGGTGTTGGAGAAGACTCTTGAGAGTCCCTTGTACTGCAAGGAGGTCCAACCAGTCCATTCTGAAGGAGATCAGTCTTGGGATCAGCAGTAGACCTTTAATATCCCTCCACTCGATCAGTCCTGGGTGTTCTTTGGAAGGAATGATGCTGAAGCTGAAACTCCAGTACTTTGGCCACCTCATGTGAAGACCTGACTCATTGGAAAAGACTTTGATGCTGGGAGGGATTGAGGGCAGGAGGAGAAGGGGACGACAGAGGATGAGATGGCTGGATGGCATCACTGACTTGATGGATGTGAATCTGAGTGAACTTTGGGAGTTGGTGATGGATAGGGAGGCCTGGTGTGCTGCGATTCATGGGGTTGCAAAGAGTCGGACATGACTGAATGACTGAACTGAACTGAACTGACTGATCGTTACTTTATCATTCAGATCTTCTAATTTGATTCTAATTATAATTCTAATTATACTTGTGTGAATACAGATGTCCTTCCAACACTCTGGTCCTCGATATCTTGACCCTCTCCTCCAAAGAGCTGATCCTTCATGCTACCTCCAACTACTCACTCTCAAAGCTGTAGCCTAGAATTTGTCATGACCAATGTTTGCAGACCCACTGAATCTCAATTTCTAGCCATTCCACACCTTTCTTCTCAAACTTCCAACATCATGTTGCCTCGCTTCACACCCATTGATGACCTGCAGCATCAAGTCCAATTATATTTTTTAATAACATGAAGACATTTCTCATTATGCCAGGCTTGCAATGTCCACATATAGTTTGAACTGAGAAAATTTGGATTTATTTAAATAGGGTTTGATAATGACATAAGTATTATCTTTTGTAATGATTACTTTCTCTGTTGTAGAATATATAATATTGTATTTTAAGTGTTTAGATTTTTTATATCATTGGAAGATTGCTGANACATTTCTCATTATGCCAGGCTTGCAATGTCCACATATAGTTTGAACTGAGCAAATTTGGATTTATTTAAATAGGGTTTGATAATGACATAAGTATTATCTTTTGTAATGATTACTTTCTCTGTTGTAGAATATATAATATTGTATTTTAAGTGTTTAGATTTTTTATATCATTGGAAGATTGCTGATTTACAATTGTGCCATTTCGGGGATATAGCAAAGTTAGTTATATTAATTTTTTAGCTTCTTTTCTCATATAGCTTATCACAGAACATTGAGTAGAGTTCCCTGTGCTACACAGTAGGTTCTTTTCGGTTATCTATCTTATATATAGCAGTATGAGTATGTTCATCCCAATATCCTGATTTATCCCTCCCCTACATTTCCTCTTTGGTACCCATACGTTTGTTTTCAAAATCTGTAAGTCCGTTTCTATTTTGTATATAAGTTCATTTACATCATTTTTAAAATTAAATTCCACATGTAACGTGATATCATATGATATTTGTCTCTCTGCGTCTGACTTACTTCACTTAGTATGCTAATCTCTAGGTCCAGCCATGTTGCTGCATTAAAATCTGTAAGTCCGTTTCTATTTTGTATATAAGTTCATTTACATCATTTTTAAAATTAAATTCCACATGTAACGTGATATCATATGATATTTGTCTCTCTGCGTCTGACTTACTTCACTTAGTATGCTAATCTCTAGGTCCAGCCATGTTGCTGCATGTTTCCAGGGGAGGAGAGTCGCAAGAGTGGAGAATATGTCTCTTATCTGTATCTACACTGTGACCTGCCATTAAGCAAGTCCTAAAATGGTTTGATGAATGAACAAATATAGTGACTTTAACTCGCATGAGTGAGTATCAGTGATAGTCGTTCAGCCGTGTCCACCTCTCTGTGATCCCATGGACTGTAGCTTGCCTGGCTCCTCTGTCCATGAAATTCTCCAGGCAAGAATACTGCAGTGNGCAAGTCCTAAAATGGTTTGATGAATGAACAAATATAGTGACTTTAACTCGCATGAGTGAGTATCAGTGATAGTCATTCAGCCGTGTCCACCTCTCTGTGATCCCATGGACTGTAGCTTGCCTGGCTCCTCTGTCCATGAAATTCTCCAGGCAAGAATACTGCAGTGGTTTGCCATTTCCTTCTCCAATGGCAGTTATCTCCAAAAGCTGGAATATTCTTAGAGTATTCCATTACTGTTTGTTACTTGTAATTACTCTCTACTGTCTTTATTGTGTGAAAGATGTTAAAAGCTGCCATACATTTTCACAAGGTACTTATTTCAAATGTCAAACAGAAAATAAAAAGCTCTAAGCCACAGAATAGACAAATTCACAATAATATGTGAAGTCTTTAAAGATATTCTAAGTATTGTTGAACAATGATATTTTCTAAAAGGCAAAGATACAAAAGACTGTATCTACCACTTTTATATAATGGTGTGTTAATACTTTTAACAACTAGAGAATAAACATTCTTTTCAAGTCCATGTCGAATATTCACCAAGATGGAATGTGCTGATCAAAATTATACAGAGCATGTTTTTTGATCACAAGAAAATTCAACTAGAAATTGCTGGAAATAGGAATAAATGTAATTATATTCCTATATACCAAACCATAGAATATTTTAATATGTGCATGATTTTGCCCACCACTTAATGGTGTTCAGTATAATGGATGGATGAATAAAGCTACTTCCTTGTGATTATAAAAGCTCTTTGTAAGTTAGGGGGGAAATGTGAAACAGTGAGGTTTTATTAAAAATTAGAAATCCAGTCTTTATAATTCAGACCACATTTTTCAGTCCTCAGATAATCATATAATATACACTAGGCAAATATTTGTACCTGATTGGGCAAAACTGAGCTCAGAGATAAACACTCAGTCAAGTTACCCCCAAATTATTTTGACTCTTCCTGGAGGAGATTTAATGTTAGGTCAAAAGGCTAAACAGGCAGTCAGTCGCTTTCTACTTCAACCTGAATGTAACTAATTAAATGTAATTCTCTGACCCTCAGAGACTGTGCAGTTTTTCTTTTGTGTTAAACATTGAACATTGCAGAAAGGTTTAAGGATGCCTGTTAGAATAATCTAACATTGTGTGTTGTTTAGTCATTGTGTCTAACTCTTTGCGACCCTATGGACCGTAGCCCTCCAGGCGCCTCTGTCCATGGGATTCTCCAGGCCAGGATACTGGAATGGGTTGCCATTTCCTTTTCCAGGGGATTTTCCCGACCCAGGGATCAAACCTGCTTCTCCTGCTTGACAGGCAGATTCTTTATCACTGAGCCACCAGGGAAGTTCAGTCTAACATTACATATTCTCTATTTCTTATACGATTTTTACTCTTTCATGCAGCATATAACTAAATCCCTAAGCAACTCAGTTCAAAATCACACCATCCTAACCCTTGGGCCAGTGTACATGTTTGTCTTTATGAGGGTTTGGAAATCATTAATAAATATTTTCAAACTTAGAATAACAAAACATTTTTATTACCATTTTGAGGACTATTTCACAAACTCTAGGACAAGTTAATTAAAATCAGCTCACTTATGTTTTGAAAGAATGGTAATTACAGAAAGACAAAAATATCATTTCATGAGAAAAGCACTGTTCCAATATCCTAAAGCTACCAAATTTTATAAATATCTGCTTGCCTATTTCTATCATAATCAAGGCAGTTTTTACTGCAAAGTACATTTGAGAGTGTAACAAGCAGCAAAACAATGAAAACTCTGGTTAAGGAAGGAAATCATGTGAAAGATCCTGGCAATATTTATTGACTGTTTACTATGCTGCTGCTGCTAAGTCGCTTCAGTCGTGTCCGACTCTGTGTGACCCCACAGACGGCAGCCCACCAGGCTCCCGTCCCTGGGATTCTCCAGGCAAGAACACTGGAGTGGGTTGCCATTTCCTTCTCCAATGCATGAGAGTGAAAAGTGAAAATGAAATCGTTCAGTTGTGTCCAGTTCTTCATGACCCCATGGACTGCAGTCCACCAGGCTTCTCCGCCCATGGGATTTTCCAGGCAAGAGTGCTGGAGTGGGGTGCCATTGCCTTCTCCAGACTGTTTACTATAGCCAGTAGTAAATGGATAACGTGTCTGATGACAACTGTCTTCTATATGGCAAGCACTCCACACAGTATGAATATGCAGATAAGACCTGTTCCCTAGTCTCATAGTCCCTCTCATAGTACTTTATGAAAAGCACAAAGCTTAGAACACTGGAATGAACCTAACCCAACTTGAAGGCAGATGTGGCTCAACGATTTGATGAAGGTATTCAATAGGAGCTAATTATGCCCATGGGGTCTCAGAGAGTCAGACATGACTTAGCCACTGAACAACAACTAGGATATAAGGGTCTTCCCAGGTGGCTCAGTGGTAAAGAACCTGCCTGCAATCCAGAGACATGGGTTTGATCCCTGAGTCAGGAAGATCTCCTGCAGAAGGAAATAGCAAACCATTCCAGCATTCTTGCCTGGGAAATCCTATGAACAGAGGAGCCTGGTGAGCTACAGTCCAAGGGGTTGCAAAGAGTGAGACATGACTGAGGGACTAAACAACAACAAAGTCATGCCTAAGCTGAGTTGTAAAGACTCAGTAAGGTCTACCTAGATAAAGAAAGTGGGTGGGGGTATTTCTGGAAAAGGCAACAGCAAAACTGAAGGCAAAGAAGTAGAGAAAGGCATGCATGCTTGAAAATCTGCAAAGAATTTGATAAGCTTGCAAAAGTTGACTGGGAGAGTGTGATGAACAGTGAGAGTGAATAGTTTATCAGGGAGCTGATTACAAGCTGCCTAGCACATCATGGTGAGATAGCAAAGATTTTGAATTATATCCAAGCAACTATGGAAAATCGTCTGGGAAATTTTAACTGAGTGGTGACATGATCATATTTATTAAAAACATTTATTCTGGTGGGTAATGTTAAGCACCTTCAGAATAGTCATCATATCAATGCAGATATTTTGAAGGCCTGACCTAAGTTGGTGATTGGGAAGAATAGTGTGAGAGTACACTAATTTTCCTTCTCTCTGTATTTCCCAGCAACCCAGAAAATTAAAACATCATAAAAAAGAAAATAGTGGATGGTGGCTTCCAACTGGTGACACTGAAGGAAAGAACTCAGTTTTGGGGACACCCACACATCAGAGTGATCATTGCCCGCCTCCTGCCTGAGTTCACATAGTAAACAACCATATCACAGCCCTGGGTCTGCCTTTTTAAAATTATTTAATTATTGAAATACTGTATAAGTTTAAGATGTACACTGTGTGGATCTGATATACTTAGTCATTGCAATATGATTACTATCTAAGTATTAATTTTGATGTTCAGTCACTCAGTTGTGTCTGACTTTTTGCAACCCCATGGAGTGCAGCATGCCATCCTTCCTGTTCTTCACAGCTTTAGCTAAAATTTCTATCACATTAAAAACTATCATTCCTTTTCTGTGATGAGAACATTTAAGATGTAGTCTCAGGCAATTTTGAAATATGTAATACCATATTGTTAGTAATACTCATATGCTGAGTTTTAGCTCTCTAGAACTTCATCTTCTAGTTGCAATTTTGTAGTCTTTAACATGTCCCTAATTCTACCACTACCCAGCCCTTAGCAACCACCACTTCACACTCTGTTTCTACAAGTCTGGCTTTCTTAGATACCACATATACGTAATATCATACAGTATTTGTCTTTCTCTGTCTGACATTTCAACCTGAGCACAATGTCTTCGAAGTTCATGATGTTGTTGCAAAAGGCAGGACTTCCTTCCTTTTTGAGTTAGGCCATCAGGCCCGTGCATGTTTGCTAAGTCGCTTCAGTCATGTCCAGCTTTTTACGAGCCTATGAACTGTAGCCTCCTCTGTTCATGGGATTCTCCAGGCAGGAATACTGGAGTGAGTTGCCATGCCCTCCTCCAGGGGATCTTCCTGACCCAGGGATCGAGCCCATGTCTATTGCGGCTCTTGCATTGCAAGCAGATTCTTTTACCACTGAGACACCGGGGAAGCCCTTGGCATCAGGAACATCTCTTTACATGTTCCCAAGCTTCATTTCAGGGGAGTGAGCAGGCTGTATGCCATGCAGTGGTTTCCCCAGGTAAACCCTGAGATCTGGACCTGGGGTAAGGTATCAGGAAGCCTCATTTTCCCCACAGATTCAAGCTTCAGTTTCCAATTCAGCTTTAGCAATAACAAAGCTAATCTTTTCATCTTTATCTGAAGGTCTTCCCTATTGCTGATTGATTCTCAGAGAGGAAAATATATTTCATAGGCCTGGATGACTGAAGGTAAAGATAAAGAGAGCAAGGGACTTCCCAGGTGGCTCAGTGCTAAAGAATCTGTCCGCCAATGCAGGAGACACAGGTTCAGTCCCTGGGTCGGGCAGATCCCTGGAGAAGGAAATGACAACCCACTCCAGTATTCTTGCCTAAAGAATACCATGAACAGAAGGATCCTGGTGGGCTACAGTTCACGGGATTGCAAAAAAGTCAGACATAACTGAGCAGCTAAACACTCAGGTACACAAAGAGGGAGGAGGGGGTCAAAGGCAACACCTACATGCAACCTTTCTCAACCACTTCTCCACCAGAGTCACCGAGAGCTGCTATTCAGCGAAAAGCTCAATGACTAATCCAGCTTGGAAAAGAAATTTCTCTCTACCATGGCATCTTTGGTCTCAGTAAATTCAGGCAGAAATGCTTTGGCAAGACATTGAAGGAAAGAAGCAGTGCCAGAATATACATCTTCAGCCCACTGAACTAACAGAAGGCAAGCAGCCCTCCCTCTGCTCGCTGCCCGTCACTGTTCCACCATCAGTCAAAGGCACAGCCAAGGGAAACAGCTTGATTACCACCACATGGCTATCAACTTCCCTGCAGGTAGGCTGAAGCCTGGAACCCCCCAGATTAGGGACCCACCCAGAGATGATTCACATTTCTGAGAAAAGTACTGGTAAGGCATTAAATGGCATGCAAAAGGTATTTGTTATTTAAAGTAAAATTAAGTGTCACTGACATCTAACACAAAGCCTATATACGAACTATGCCCCATTTTTTCCTTTTCCACTATTAGGATCTGAAATCCACACAGGGCTGAAATCCAATATTCCATCATCTGCTGGCTCACATCTTTACTAGCTCCCTCTGGGCCTGTGTTCTCATGTTTTGAAATTCAAACCTATCCAAAGGAATTGTGTGTTGTGGATTGCAAACTTCTCAGTTAACTTGGTGAATTCATTAGGTTTTTTGTTCATAATAATATTGATAATTAGGACAAATGTCATAATGTATGAACTGAAAGCAATACAGCATTTCAGTAGCTTATGGGACTTCATGTGATCCTAATACATCCTGAAGCATAAACCTTTTTTAGAAAATATATAAATGCTTAATAAATTGGGTGAAAACCATAAATGCATGTCCTTCCTACGTTTCACATCAATATACAAGAGCACACACAAAACTCTGATATATTGACTGAAGGACATTGTGTATTATATAGTTTTTGTAGTCTGGGACTTCATTAATTTAAGAGAGAATATAAACTACTTCTTGCTGCTCCTAATATTAAATGAAGAAATTCTTCACATAGTCAGTTTCTTCAGTATTTATCGTATAAGTAAACCCTTTGTATTTTCTCCTCCCCAGGACAGTAGGCGTTGAAAGTGATTTCTTTCAACTTGGCTGTTTATCTTCAAAGAAATCACAGGATTTCAAAACAGCATTGGGGCACCTGGCTTACAGTCATCAGCCAATTTACTGAATGAATTAATGGATGGCAACATATGATCCTGACTCATCAATGCAGAGAGAAAGAAAGGTAATTTGGGTAAGAGAGAGAAAATAATAACTTCCTTTTAATGAACAAGAATCCTACTTTTAAAAATGGAAAGGAAATAGAAGTAAAAGAAGATAATCACCCAAAAGCTCTTTTTTTATTCAGCTACATATACAAACACACACACAATCACACGTCTATTTGGAATTCCCCTGGCAAGAATACTAGTGTAGGTTGCCATTCCCTTCTCCAGGGGATCTTTCTGATCCAGGGATCAAACTTGGTTCTCCTGCATTGCAGGCAGATTCTTTACTATCTGAACCACCAGGGAAGCCCCATCTACGTCACACCTCAAGCTAAAGTTGGATTACAAGGAAACCTATGAATAGAAAAAGAAGGATTTTTACTGCTTTTTTTGTACCTCAGAATATCTTAACCTAGCCATTGCTCTTTATTTCAAAGAAAAACAATCATCAGTCCAGGACCTCTGGTATTCAGGAAAAAGGTGCTTGGAAAACACATTTGTCTATTGACATCTATGTAGTTACCACGTTTCTTAAAATAAAACACAAACTGAGCTTCTAGAAAGCACACATCTTCTAAGTTCTTTAAAATATATTGAAACATTTTCAGTATAAATACTATTACCCAGTTGACTCCACTAAAGAGCAGAGATTACTTTATCAAGCTTATAATTTGGATAAATGATAAGCTATTTGTATCATATTCACAGAAACTAGATATTACAGAAACTTCAGAAAAATCTCCCACATTTGGAAGAATAGATTAAAGGGCTATGCTTGCTCTTAAGCTTAGTTGTTTTACAACTCATAAAGAAATCCTTTATTAGGTTTGGTTAACACTATGTTCCATCCTTAAAAACCTCTAATGCACTATAAGCCAAATAATTTCATAAATAAATTATCAATGATATTCTAGTTACCTGTCATATTTGCAATGTTTTAAGTTTGTCCTTAAAGAATGGGTTTGCCATTCAAAAGTGAAACAGCTGGGGAAAAAAGTTAATAAATTCAGTATAATCATGCCTATATCTTGATAAATTTGGTTATAAGTAGAAAAAGTTGTGAAAAGATATATACTAAATTTTGTTATTTTCTTCTTTACTTATCTATTTGCAACGTTTTAAGTTTGTCCTTAAAGAATGGGTTTGCCATTCAAAAGTGAAACAGCTGGGGAAAAAAGTTAATAAATTCAGTATAATCATGCCTATATCTTGATAAATTTGGTTATAAGTAGAAAAAGTTGTGAAAAGATATATACTAAATTTTGTTATTTTCTTCTTTACTTATCTGTAGTTTTTGAATATACTTTTATAATACAAAAAATCTTTGAAATTATATTCATATTGAAGATTTATAGTAGTCACTTTGCTAACTGAAAATATAAAATTAAAGTCACTTTCATTTTAATTTCAAGAAGACAAGCTCATGGCTGCGTGCTCCTTTATCTGTTACAAAAAGCTTGAGTTCTGGAAAGCCTTCCATTCCTTCATTTGCTGCCAATTTAGCAGCTGCTTCTTTTGTTCATTTCAACAGCTCAGCTGCTTCGTTATTCCCTGAAGATCAGAGATGAAGCTCAGCTACATGAATCATCATTACTTACCACATTTTATTAATTTGTCTTAACTTGGTATTTCTTAGCCGCGAGCCTCATTCAGCTTTTAATTTTCTGTGCTTGGCAGAAATAGCACCTCATTGAACATGTGTATTTCCAGCTTTTCTCCTGGTGACTTGCTCCCCTTTTGGAAAATCCCAGGCTGCTCAGGAAAACAGCAACTTGACAATTTGATTAACTGTGCTTGTGCATCTAACCTAGAAGAGGTTTCAGGCCTAAATCTAGATTATAGTTATGTGGGGATAATCTTAGCAATTTTTATGCTTACAAAAGTAGGACTTTTCTTTTTTTAATGAGGGTATAGCTGCTTTACAATGTTGTGCTAGTTTCTGCTGTACAGAAAAGTGAATCAGCCATATGTATACGCATATCCCCTCCCTTCTGCATTGCCTTCCCATCTAGGTCACCACAGAGCATCAAGTAGAGTTCCCCACGCTGTACAACAGGCTTCTCTAGGTATCTGTTCCATGCGTAGCAATGTATACATGTCAGTCCCAATCTTTCAGCTCATCCTCCCGTTTTTCCCCCCTTGGTGAGTCCATAAATTTGTTCTCTACACTTGTGTCTCTGTTTCTGCTTTGCAAATAGGTTCATCTATATCATTTTTCTAGATGCCATATGTATGCTTTGATACATAATATTTATTTTTCTCTTCCTGACTTACACCCTGAGAAAACCATAATTCCAAAAGGCACATGCACCCCCATGTTCACTGAAGAAGTGAAGTGAAATTTGCTCAGTCGTGTCCACCTCTTTGCGACCCCATGAACTATACAGTCCATGAAATTCTCTAGGCCAGAATATTGGAGTGGGTAGCCTTTCCCTTCTCCAGGGGATCTTCCCAACCAGGGATCGAACCCAGGTCTCCCACATTGCAGGCGGATTATTTACCAGCTGAGCCACAACGGAAGCCCACTGAAGCACTACTTAAACACTAGCTAGGACACAGAAGCAACCTTAACATCCATTGACAAATGAATGAATAAAGAAGATGTGGTACATATACTCAATGGAATGTCATTCAGCCATTAAAAGAAACAAAATTGGGTTATTTGTAAAAACAAGGATGGACCTAAGGGCATTATTTTTTTAACCAGTAATTTAAAACAATTTTTGTGCATTGGATTCAATGGGTGTCTCAAACTCTACCCCCAGGATGTTTAGATGAGGAGATTAATTTCTCTACATCTGTGTCTCTATCTTTGCTTTGTGAAAAATAAAAGCCCTTTTCCCCATAGAAAAATAAAAGAAACACAATGTATTATTACATGAAAAATTTTATTTGATAACTGTATTTTAATATAATTTATTTCCAGTCTTAAAAAAAAGGAAATTTTCATTAACATCTTCCAATCTTTACTAAATTTTTCCTTCCTGTTCTAAACTTTTACACTATACTACTTTTTGTCTACTTTTAAAGTTTTCAAGGTTATTTCCTGACAATATCAATTTTGTGTTGATTTTTTAAAAACTTTCTTCTACTAACTGCATTTTGCCCTTTTACTCAAAATTCTCACAGGCTTTAAAACCTACAGTTAAAGAGGCAACTCATTTTTCTTTCTATTAGGAAGATGTATTTAAGTGATCATACGGCCAAGAGATGGGTTATTATATATTTTGTACTAAAGATTAGTTTGATAATTTAGTATCAAAATAACCTTTGATTTAGCCCTTATCAAAGCCAAATATGAATATGTGATAGCACAGAAAATCAAGAGGTCTTGACCTAGTTATTTGATTTATAGGTGTTTGCTCCAGATCAGACATAAATGAGTGAGAACATCACAGTACCACTCCTCACACAGAGGAAAAAAGAGAATCTCCCTCACACTGTAAAAGATATTCCTCTCCTCTCAGTTAGCCTTCTGATAAACAGGGGAACCCTCACTCTATGTATATAGCCTTGAGCGACCTCAAGAAAACCCAAAATACAAGTGATAAAGTAGGATTTTTTTTTTTCCTCCTATACATCGCAAGTTTAGAGAGTATAGATCAGGTTTTTTCCAAATAAGAGGAAACAAAACATGTTGATACATTCGCAGGAATTCAGAGACGATGTAGGGTATTTCCAGTAAGCATCCTGAACATATCCATACTTAGAAAATATTGCTATCTGACGGTTCCCCTGCCAGCTAAACAGGATGTCACAGTTTGTTATTCTGTTTCCAAAAACATTTTTTTGCACAGGGTTTTGGCATAAAGTGAAGTATGAATTGCTTCTCAGGTGGCTTACTGGTAAAGTATCTGCCTGCCAGTGCACGAGATGCAGGTTTGATCCCTGTGTCAATTTCCTGGAGGAGGAAATGGCAACCCACCCCAGTATTCTCACTTACCGAATCCCATGGACAGAGGAGCCTAGAGCCTATGGTCCATAGGGTCACAAAGAGTCAGACACAACTGAGCACACACACACACACACACGAAAGATGGATTCTCCTCATTAACAACTCTGTTTTCTCAGGGAATGTAATCTCTCTTCACTGAGAACACTTATGCTA
>SJYX01004098.1:195321-225500 GCA_006410675.1 Oreotragus oreotragus | reverse complement strand
CTGGGATTCTCCAGGCAAGAATACTGGAGTGGGTTGCCATTTCCTTCTCCAATGCATGAAAGAGAAAAGTGAAAGTGAAGTCGCTCAGTCTGTCCGACTGTTAGCGACCCCATGGACTGCAGCCCACCAGGCTACTCCGTCCATTGGATTTTCCAGGCAAGAGTACTGGGGTGGGGTGCCATTGCCTTCCCCGGAACTGAACTGAGGAACATTTTATTTCTACAAACATGATCCTATGCTTGTGTCTTAGAGTTTCTCAGTTTTAATATTAAGTAGTTTAAGGAAAAATTTTGAGAACATTACACTATTCATATGAGTCAAAATGCTTAATACCAAATGAAAAAAAATATTTCTTAAAAGTAAAAAAACAAAAGGATTGGAAAAGTAAACTACTAATTGTTCGATCTTATGATATCTACATCATACACACCTTTGTTGGCCAAAACTGTAATTAAAAATGCCAAATGGAACAGATACTTGTGATAGGCAAAAATAACAAGTAAATTTCAAAGAAAGAGCAACTCCAAGTTTAATTTTTATCATTATTTGTGCATTTTAAAATATACAATTGAAAATGTTTTAGAATTCTACTATTCACTTTATCAAAAGTACACTAGTTTCTTTTAATTCTTGTGAAGTTTTGTCGATTTATTCAACAACTATGTCAACAAATATATTTATATACTCAACATATACACATATATCTGTTGATTAATATAAGTATATTTATATTCATTCATAAAGAAAGTTCTTAAAGGCACCATGCTGGGTTCTAAACCTAGCAGTCATAAAAACATAAAAGTCAAATGAATCTTACTGAGTAAATTCACACTGATGTTTTATATGCCTCCATCTCTTTTTCAGAACATGAAAGTCATCTACTCTACACTCTATAAAATGATATGGCTCTTCATAATTCTGAAAAATTTAGACAATAAGGCATAGTAAATATATACCATGCTTGTTTTCTCTAATCATCTTTCCTAAAACTCATCCACCAAGTGAAATTGTCTAATTAGACTCTCAAAACAGTAAATGTTTTTGATTTATAGTTAATTGCATAAGTTGTATGTACAGCAAAATTTAAGGAAGTTCTGCTCTATGTCATTCAGTGATCTTGAAAAGAAAATTAGTTACATATTTCCAAAAAGCACTAAACATCCACCCCTCACTACACAATGATCCTTTGAAAATAATTACATGGTTTAAAAAAATTGCTGAGAATTAGTTCTTGGACATGTTTCAAGTCTAATCAAGTTCCTTGACATATATCCATGGTAAAACTTTTAATATCTCTCGTCTACATAATAGGCAGGGGGTGCAAAAAGGCTGTATCCAGCAATATAACATAAACTTGTTTTATATGATAAAATCAGTAAGTGACAGTGGAAGAGTTAGACTTTTTTCTCAACTGTAACCGGATGCTGCTCTTCTGGAAAATGTCACCAGCTTAGGAATCAAAGACCAAGATATTTGGCTGCTTGCTTCTGCTTGGTGCAGTCATTTCATTTCTATTCATTTCTATTAAATTCTGTATTCCAGAATTCTGTATTCTCAGCTAAGATAAGCCAGAAATTACAGCAGCTGTGTTTGTCAGTCTTTTCTCACTAATCTATATCTTAACTGCAACAATACAGATATCTAGCTATCATACAGACAGTGGGTTGGAGTGGGCAAGACTGTAAGTGAAGGGACCAATGAAGGTTATTTTAATAGTGTAGATCTGAGAGCAAGCTTGGACTAGAGTAGAGGAATTGAGAGAGACAGAGATGGCAATTAGAAGTTTACTAGTGACCTTGCTAAGAGCCACACCTTTGTATGGTGAGGGCAAAATTTGGATATCGAGGGGCTGTGAAATGGAAATAAAGAAATCGAGCATAGAATAATTTTGAAAATGAAAAGCTTGTTTCTAAACTATTCTTAAATTAATGTAGTTTATAACATGAGGCAAACTTATTAGGTCTGGTTCAAAGTAGGAGAGCTAATTTAAACATACTTTATGTTTTTTAAGTGTTACCCATAAAATATTACCTAGGCTAAAGAAAAATTGGCTCACTGATCATAGTAACTCATTAGAAGTTAGACAGTGGAATTGTTTCCTGGCAAGGTTTCCTTCTGAAAACTAGAAGGAACAACTTTGCTTGAAGCCAAGGTAAAAAATAACCCCAGTATGCCATATTTGAGAGTGTCAAGTAAGCAGAACTCTATTTGGACTAAGCCTGTTATCGTTACTGTAAATAAGTACTGGACTAGTTTACCATCATCATTATTGATACCAAAATGAAACTTTGCCTGAAATTGGTACACAGTTTGTTAATAAAGTTTTTCTCATACAGGTGTGATTTCAGTATGTTTCTAAGGACTGAATGATCATTTTTTATAATCCTCATGATTTAACTGCCAAAGCTTGATCCAGAGAGTAAGCTGATAATATTTTCTTATTCAGATCTCAAATATAAGAATGATTAGTTTTGTGGAACCATTTTTAAATAGGGACTGTTTATTGGTTATATACATAAAAAATGTAACTTTCAAATAACAATAAGGAAATAATATTTTTGTGCATTTTCAAAATAGCCTCAAAAGCTAAGATACTCAGGCAAGATCTTACAAATATTATAAAAGCATAGAAAAAATATAAAGCATTATTAGAGGAGATAAAAGATTTATTTAAATGGAGAGATATGTCACATTCATGGATTAGAAGATTCAGTGTTATAAAGATGTCAGATCTCTCCCTAGTTAAAATATAAACTACATATTATTGAATTTTTAGGCAGTGTTATTCCAGTCAAAATTCCTTAAAGTTATTTTCATGTAACTTGGCAACATGGTTCTAACCCCAATAATGATCAGGCCATTTTGCAAAGAAGAGCAGTGTGGGAACTCTCACCTTTCCAGATATTAAAACTTAACAGCAACAACAACAACAAAACTGTAGTAATTAAACTACATGATATTTAACAGGGTGAGAGGGAAATAGACTAATTAAACAGATAAAGAACTCAGACTGGTATAAAAGGAAAAATTCTTGCAATGACATTTTCTAAAACTACGGGAAAAATGACTTAATACATGGCACTTGTTCCTTATGATTATTTATTCATAATTAATGAATAAATTATTTAATTATAAACAAAATTACCACAGATGGGGACTGCAGCCATGAAATTAAAAGATGGTTACTCCTTGGAAAGAAAGTTATGACCAACCTAGATAGCATATTAAAAAGCAGAAACATTACTTTGCCAACAAATGTCTGTCTAGTCAAGGCTATGTTTTTTCCAATAGTCATATATGGATGTGAGAGTTGGACTATAAAGAAAGCTGAGCACTGAAGAATTGATGCTTTTGAACTGTGGTGTTGGAGAAGACTCTTGAGAGTCCCTTGGACTGCAAGGAGATCCAACCAGTCCATCCTAAAGGAAATGAGTCCTGAGTGTTAATTGGAAAGACTGATGTTGAAGCTGAAACTCCAATACTTTGGCCACCTGATGCAAAGAGTTGACTCATTTGAAAAGACCCTGATGCTGGGAAAGACTGAAGGCAGGAGGAGAAGGGGATGACAGAGGATGAGATGGGTGGATGGCATCACTGACTCAATGGACATGAGTTTGGGTAAACTCTGGGAGACGGTGATGGACAGGGAGGCCTGGCATTCTGCAACCCACGGGGTCGCAAAAAGTCAGACACAACTGAGCAACTGAACTGAACTGAACTGAAACATGTGAAAGTGTTAGTTTCTCAGTCATGTCCAACTCTTTGCAACCCCATGGACTGGGGTCGCTAGTAATCCTAGCCTGCCAGGATCCTCTGTCCATGGAATTCTCCTGGCAAAAACAGCGGAATAGGTAGCCATTCCCTTCTCCAGGGGATCTTCCCAACCCAGGGACTGAAACTGGGTCTCTTGCATTGCAAGCAGATTCTTTCCTGGCTGAGTCACACTTATCCATGTGCAAAATTAAAATAAAATTAGATCCCAATTTCACAAAATACACAGTAAGCAAAGAGGAAAAGGGAACAGTATGTGCAAAACCTGCTATATTTTGGGGGAGTACAGCAGCTTCTTTTCTTCTGTGGGTTACGACCACTCATTGAAAGTAAGAGCCAAAGTAAGAGAATAACATGTTTGAAAAGGGGGAGGAGCTTGAAAGCCACCGAGAATAAGATAAAAATTACCTAGGAAAACACAGAAGGAATNTCTTTTTCTCCTTTGCTTTTGCCTCTCTTCTTTTCACAGCTATTTGTAAGGCCTTCCCAGACAGCCATTTTGCTTTTTTGCATTTCTTTTCGATGGGGATGGTCTTGATCCCTGTCTCCTGTACAATGTCACAAACCTCATTCCATAGTTCATCAGGCACTCTATCTAACAGATCTAGGCCCTTAAATCTATTTCTCACTTCCACTGTATAATCATTATATTGTCTATGATAAATCCTGGTCTATCATTTTTAACAGTCTCACAAAAATTACATAGTATTTACTCAGATTGAATATAAATTATTTTGAGTATTTGTCAAATAAAACTATTCAAACAAAGGAAAGCTGAATACCACAAAAACTGAAACACTTTATTTTTCTTATTTTACACAGAAACTTGATTTATATTTACATAACTCTACTTTGGAATTCTTATTTAATATTTATAACAAACAGAAAATAACCATCTAACACAATTATATGCCTGGAAGTGTAATAAGCGCTAAAACACAGAAATTATCCTGTATCAAAGACCTCACAGTCTAAAGGGGTAGACAGTCAAACAAAAATTATGACTGGTGCTAAGATAAATAAAACTTATTACAATTATCTAACTGTAGAATATCTCTTACATACTGAATTCAAAGTCAAGGTTTAAACCTCTTGTTTACCCCGACTTACTTGTTGCAGGCTTGTACAAGTTACTTAATTTCATGCCTCAGATTGTTCCTGTCTTCTGACAGCATGTAAGATATACTAACAGGCAAACTTATGAGTTTGTAAATGGAGTAAAATAAAATCCTAGAGCTTACAAAAATGGTAGCTCTAAATCCACCACATTAAGTATAAATTTACTAAACACTCCAAATAAGAAGGCACAGATCATCCAAATGGATAAAAATGCAAGACCAGATAATATGCTAACCACAAGAGACTCACCTTAACAAACAGATAAAACTTAAAAGCTGGAAAATGATAAACATACAGTAAGGATAAGATTGTATTGTCTATATTAACATCAGAGAAAATTTCATGATTACAGACATAAAAGGAGTATTTTTAATGCTAAAAGGGTCAATTCATAAGGGAAAAATACTAATCATCGATATGTGTGTACCTAATATCTAAGTACAGAGCTTCAAAATATATGAATTGAAAACTGACTGAAGTAAAAGGAGAAATAAACAAATCTATAATTGTAATTGAAGATTTCAATATTCCTCTCCTAGAAACTGTAAACCAACTGGGAAGAAAATCAGCAAAGACAGAGAATGCTTGAACAACACCTAACCAAATTGACTTCACTGATATTTGAGAGTGAAAGTGAAGTCGCTCAGTCGTGCCTGACTCTTTGCGACTCATGGACTGTAGCCTACCAGGCTTCTCTGTCCATGGGATTCTCCAAGCAAGAATACTGGAGTGGGTTACNATCAGCAAAGACAGAGAATGCTTGAACAACACCTAACCAAATTGACTTCACTGATATTTGAGAGTGAAAGTGAAGTCGCTCAGTCGTGCCTGACTCTTTGCGACTCATGGACTGTAGCCTACCAGGCTTCTCTGTCCATGGGATTCTCCAAGCAAGAATACTGGAGTGGGTTACCATTTCCTCCTCCAGGGGATCTTCCTGACCCAGGGATCGAACCCGGGTCTCCTGCATTGGAGCAGACGCTTTAACCTCTGAGCCCTACAGAACAGCATATCCAACAATTATAGAACAAACACTTTTTTCAAGTGTGTATAGATCAGATAAAGGCAAATTATATTGTAATGGGATACCACTATACACACTAAAAACAAAAAGATTATAGCAAATATTGGTGAGCATATGAAGCAAATGAACTCTAATAGTTTGCTAGTTGGAGTAAAATAATACAATCCCTCTGGGAAAATGGCTTTTCAGTTTCTTCAAATTTAAACTTATACTTACCATATAATCCAGAAATCCCACTCTCAGGAATTTATCCAAGAAAAATTACAATGTATGTCAAAGAAGTCTTACACATAAATGTAACTTAAATGTTTACTTTCAATAACCAAAACCAGAAAACCCAAATATCTATCCTCAAATGAACAGGTAACAAAGTGTGATATATTTATAAAATGCAATACAATTCAGCATTACACAGAATGATCACTGATACATTCAATAACACAGCAGATTCTCAAAAACATGATGATGCGCAAAAGATGCCAGACACACATTTCTGGGGGCTTGAATTCCAAAATCCAAGTGTTGGCAGGTTTGGTTTCCATTGAGGTCTCTCTCCTATGCTTGGGCTTCCCTGTGGCTCAGCTGGTAAAGAATCTGCCTTCAATGCAGGAGACATGGATTCCATCCCTGGGTTGGGAAGATTCCCTGAAAAAGGCAACAACTACCCACTCCAATATTCTAGCCTGGAGAATTCCATGGACTAAAGGGGTCTTATTGTAAGACCCCTATAAGTCCACGGGGTCACAAAGACTCTGACATGACCAAGCAACTTTCATTTTCTTTCCACTCCTATGCTTACAGACTACTGCCCTCTTGCTACCTCTTCCTGAATCGTTTCCTCTGTGTATACAAGCTCCTGACATCTCCTTCTCTTCTTCCAAGGACAATCAGTCAGACTGGCCTCAGTCCCCACCTTAATGTATAATTTTAACTTAATTACCTTTCGTTACATTCCAAGGTCCTTGGAGTTGGGACTGGAACAAGCCTCTTAACTGGACTTTCATGATTCAATCTGGCTCTATTCTGCACAAACACCTACATGATGACTTGTAAAATGCAAGTCTGATAATTTTTTATCATAATAGTAATCCCCTGAAAACACTTCAGGGAGACTCTTATTGTTCTAAGAATAAAGATCAAAATCCTCTAAGAAGCTTTAAATAGTCTTATGATCTGTTGTCTCCTGGCCACTTTCCTTTTACATTCTAGGTATAGTCATTACATGCACAAAGCATTAGAACTGCTTTCATTTACTAAAAAGTGCTGTGATCTTTGTTGTCAGGAGGCCTCTGCAAACGTTTGTTCCCTCTTGCTTGATTCTCCTCTTATTCATCTTTCACTCCTCAGTAAGCTCTCAGGTCATCTTCTCTGCGAAGCTCTCTGACTGCTCTCCTCACTCTGCAGCCGTCAGGCTCCTCATGTGCTCCCATAACATCCTCTATTCCATATCATAGCACACATATGACTTCATAATTGACTGTATCTAGATTCTCCACTAAAATCTTAAAATGTAGTTCATTTGTTCTGGATACCTATAGTCTTGTTATAGTGGTTCTCAATATGTATATGTATTTTTTGCCACTCTACATTAACAACAGACTCCCATAAGTAAAATCATTCATGAAACTCACTATTTTAGTCTAGAGGCATCAAATACACAAAACATTGTACATGAGATTTAGGACAAGTCTTATTCATTAATAGGTACTGCATGGAGAGGTAATAGAGGAAATAAAATAAGGAACTGCAGAAACCCTGACTCAGGTTTTCCTCCTTAGAAAATGAGTTAATTACTATAAACTGTCTATTTCAATAACTTTGAAATCAAATTAAATAATGCTAAAGAATATTTAGAGCTTAAAAAAATTACAATATAAAGTGTTCAGTTGCTCAGTCATGTCCGACTCTTTGTGACCCCATAGACTGTAGCCCACCAGGCTCCTCTGTCCTTGGGATTNGTTAATTACTATAAACTGTCTATTTCAATAACTTTGAAATCAAATTAAATAATGCTAAAGAATATTTAGAGCTTAAAAAAATTACAATATAAAGTGTTCAGTTGCTCAGTCATGTCCGACTCTTTGTGACCCCATAGACTGTAGCCCACCAGGCTCCTCTGTCCTTGGGATTATCCTGGCAAGAATACTGGGTGGGTTGCCATTTCCTCCTCCAGGGTTTCTTCCCAACCCAAGGGTCAAACCTGCGTCTCTTTCAACTCCAAAGATTCTTTACCACTGAGCTGCCTGGAAAGCCCCATAATACAAAGGGATAAATACAACTGATGTAAGCAGAATACTAATGCAATCATTTCCATTATTCTGATTACCTGTTAAGTTCGTCCAGACATAAGCGCAGTGTTTCATAAGTTGTTAGAGCAATTTCACATTTCCTCTGTTTCACACGAATCAGTTCACTATCCTTTTTGTTACCATGTAAAATAGTGACTCTGAAATATCCCCAGGTGTCCAGCTCATCCTTCCAGTTGTAGAGGACAGAAAGAGGGGCAACTATTAAGAACATCTATAAGAACAAGAAAAATGTACGATATAATTTTTTAAATGACAAAGAACCCCAAAGTTAAAACAGAATATCAACTATCCTATTCTTCTTTAACACTGTAATTAATAAGTATAAACACAATTGAGCAACTGAATATATCTTAGAAGACCATCAAACATTATTTTATTGTTATCCTTAAGAAAAAAAAATAGATACCCAGCCCTGTCCAAAGTAACAGCTATTTTTTATTTTCCCCTCAAAAGGAGTTAAGGAATCAGAAAAAAATAATTCTCTGAAACAGAGAAGAGTATAATCATGATTCCAAAATTAACTTCGAGGGCCACCCTGGTGAAGCAGGCCAGGTTGTTTTTCTTGAAATGTATGCTCTTCCAGAGCTCTCTTTCCATTTCACTTTCCTAGTCCATTTCTTTCCCTGCCTCTTTCAGATACTATCAGTTGATGACCTGGAAAATTAAAGCAATTAGAAGTAAACCTCCTCTTCTCTTACCATAGGTAGGTTTAGAGCAATAACCTACCTCTATTTACTTCCATACATTCTGCCCTCCCGTCTATTACCATGGGTGCACTGCCCATGTCCTTATTTCAAGACAAACTCTGAACTTACAAAGTGGCTCCCATTACTTCCTGTCAACCTGAAGTCAATGCTGAAGAAACTGGCCCCTATCTTCCCAACATGATTAATTTTTGCTTTTTAACAGAACACATATAAACACAAACATGTTCTAATATTTCTCAATAAATAAGTCAAACTTATTGTTCTCAATAAAACAAATAAAAAAAAAACTTCTTCCTACATCTCTCTCAAGCTATTAAACTTATATCTCTCTCAAACTATCACCCATTACTTTACTTTCTTTATAGCAATGATCCTCAGGAGTTATCAGTACTTACTATCTCTACTTACTCTCTTCCTATTCTCTCTTGACTCATGTAAGTCTTAACCCATTGAGATTAACAACATATATCTATTTAGTCTTCAAATAAATGTTTTGGGGTTTAATTGACCTTTCCTATACCAATCCAAAATCCTGCTGGCATCAACCATTTTAATTTCTAATGTTTTTATCTCTTACTGTTACCACTGTTCCTGAACTATTATCTTTAATAGGGTTTAAGTAAGTTTCTTTCCTAAAGTTTTATACTTGGTCCTACTGATAAAGATGAAATAATTAAATATAATGAAAATGTTCAGTTTAACAAAAAATAATATAATATTACTCTAAATCCTACATTCTCTTCTATGAAGCATTTCAGCTGGGCCATTTATCAGCTGTAAGATATCAAGTCTGTGACTTTCTTTTAGGAAAGAAAAAAGAAAAAGAACAGAAGATTAATTCTCAAACAGTTCTGTCTTCTACTTGGAATTCACTCTATGAATTCCATTTTCCTCCTTCAATAAAAAATGGGGGCTACAAGTAAAAAGCTTCTGTTCCTACCCTCTTTTCAATATTACACAATGAAAATGTTATCCAAACACCATCTGAGCACTTTCAGCAGTTTTCCACTTGAGGGGTCATTCACCAAAGGTGTCAATGAATGTAAAGATTTCTAGAATCAGCTTTAAGATTCCAATAGAAGTTGAAAAATTAAGACATTCCTTATGGACATTACTGATCTTCAAAACTATGAAAAGTAAATCAAATAAATCAATAACTAATTTTAATACTAAAAGAGGAAAGAGAACTGAGCAATGCCATTTGCAAAGTCCAGAGAAAGTATAAAAGAAGAATAACTTGAAGTATTTACTACCATGTTGTGAAAAACTCTTAACTCAATAAGCCTGATTTAAGCAAAGAATGCCAAAACAACAAAATGGAAACAACTGTCCAAATGCGAAGTCACTAATTACAAAGCAACTCTATTTTTTCTGAAGTCAATAAATAATTTCACAAAACTAGGTCTAAAATGTAATATAAATAAAATTTAAATTTGCCCACTCAAAGTTATTAAGAAATCAACAGAGGCCACATTTAACAGTACAACTACAGAGTATTAAATTACTTTTATGTCTTTCAAAAAAATTAATTCAATTATTAGGGTACATGCTTTTAAAGTCTCATTCTTTGTGTACTATTGCTTTAGAAAAATGCTGTATTATGTACTGTGACAAAACACCCAAAGATGTTTTTCATGTGTGATGATTTTTGTGGTAGGAGTAGTTATAGTATTAACAATTACTAGAACCAATTCTGAGCACTTACTATGGGCTAAAGACAGTGCAAAGTAGCTGACAGAACTTACCTCAAGAATTTTACATAAAAGAGGCCATAAAGTAGAAATATTTTATATTTCCTTTTTAAAGATGATAAAACTAAGGTGCAGAGATGTTAAATAATATACCCAATGCCACGATGTTATGTTATTAAGCAGCAAGATGAACCCATGTCTGTATAATTCCAAAGCTCTTAACCGATAACAATATTTCATGTTCACATCTTAAATTCACTCTAACTACAGTACTTTGTGCTGTGCTTAGAAAATAAAGGTGTTCAGTTGATAAATAAATTAATGAATGAAGGCATGTGTCAATGGCAAGGTAGGAGGCAGACTGTATATTCAGAGGACAATGACCAAGCACGATAGCCAAAGTAAAAATTTCATACTGGAGGAAGCAATACATCAAACTGAAAAATAAAATGTAACTATATTGAGAGAACTTACAGATCATAAAATTGGAATTTTTACTACTTAACTCAAAGTTCTAAAGCATATAACCTAATTCTTTCAAAAATGTCAAATCTAACTAATTTACATGCTAACTATCTTTCCCTTGGTATATTCTGGTGATTTAATATATGGAAATTTAAGTTGAGAATCTACTCTAGGAGCCTCTTTAGAAAAGCAGCATAATAGTAATACTAAAATTTAACAAATATTTTAACAAAGTGGCAAGTTACAGATGGATATCAGATCAATTTCATTCTGTGCAGATCAATGGTTAGCAAAACAATCACTATCACCTGTTTCATTAAACAGAATAATCAAAACATGAGAATGGAAATAACAAGTAAAATTACTTCCAATTAAACACAACAACAACAAACTGTGGAAAATTCTTAAAGAGATGGGAATATGAGATGACCTGACCTGCCTCTTGAGAAACCTGTATGCAGGTCAGGAAGTAATAGGTCTGTTAGCAAAACAATCACTATCACCTGTTTCATTAAACAGAATAATCAAAACATGAGAATGGAAATAACAAGTAAAATTACTTCCAATTAAACACAACAACAACAAACTGTGGAAAATTCTTAAAGAGATGGGAATATGAGATGACCTGACCTGCCTCTTGAGAAACCTGTATGCAGGTCAGGAAGTAATAGGTCGAATTGGACATGGAACAACAGACTGGTTCCAAATAGGGAAAGGAGTACGTCAAGGCTGTATATTGTCACCCTGCTTATTTAACTTCTATGCAGAGTACATCATGAGAAACACTGGGCTGGAAGAAGCACAAGCTGGAATCAAGATTGCCGGGAGAAACAGCAACAACCTCAGATATGCAGATGACACCACCCTTATGGCAGAAAGCAAAGAAAAACTAAAGACCCTCTTGATGAAAGTGAAAGAGCAGAGTAGTAAAAAAGTTCGTTTGAAACTCAACTTTCAGAAAACTAAGATCATGGCATCTGATCTTAGTGATGCCATGGTCCCATCACTTCATGGCAAATATGGGGAAACAGTGGAAACAGTGGCTGACTTTATTTTTCTGGGCTCCAAAATCACTACAGATGATGACTGCAGCCATGAAATTAAAAGATGCTTACTCCTTGGAAGAAACGTTATGACCAACCTAGACAGCATATTAAAAAGCAGAGACATTACTTTGCCAACAATGGTCCGTCCTGTCAAAGCTATGGTTTTTCCTGTGGTCATATATGGATGTGAGAGTTGGACTATAAAGAAAGCTAAGCACCAAAGAATTGATGCTTTTGAACTGTGGTGTTGGAGAAGACTCTTGAGAGTCAGTTGGACTGCAAGGAGATACAACCAGTCAATCTTTAAGGAAATCAGTCCTGAATATTCATCGGAAGGACTGATGCTGAAGCTGAAACTCCAATACTTTGGCCAGCTGATATGAAGAATTGACTCATTTGAAAAGATCCTGATGCTGGGAAAGACTGAAGGTGGGAGAAGGGAACAAGAGGATGAGATGATTGGATGGCATCATTGACTCAGTGGACACGGAGTAAATTGCGGGAGCTGGTGATGAACAGGGAGGCCTGGCGTGATGCATCCCATGGGGTCGCAAAGAGTCAGAAACAACTGAGCGACTGAACTGACTGAAAACATAATAAAACACGAGAATGGAAATGACAAGTAAAATATAACTATTTGAAGAAAACATAAATAAAGCAAATAGATGAATAGTAAATCAACTACCAAGAATATTCAAGAATTAAGCAAGTCAAATCTATAAATACATGCGGCACCTTAAATGACTCAGACCAGACTGACTTAAAACTTATATACTGAACATTCCAAAAGCAGCGTAATATATTCTTAAATTCACATGGGACATTCTCTAGAAAACATCATATGTTAAGCCACAAAAAAGTCCTAATATATTTATGAAGGTTGAAATCATGTCAAACACATTTCCTGATGACAATGGTATAAAACTAGACATCAGTTCTACGAGGACTGCTCAACTCTATGAGCAACTCTATGAGGAAAGTTCAGTGATAAACAACTACCTCAAGAATTAAGAAAACTTTCAAATATGCAACCAAACTCTACACCTTAGGGAACCAGAAAAACACACACTACAAAATGAAGCCCAAAGTTAGTAGAACAAGGGAAATAATAAACATCAGAGAGGAAATAAATGAAATAGAGACTAGCAAGGCAACAGACAAGGTTAATAAAACCAAAAGCTTGTGAGAGCCGGTCCGGCGCACTAAGCACGGGCGAGAGGAGCTACCCTACATCCGAGGTCAGGGGCAGCAACCTAGAGTGCCAGGCTGCGACGGCGCAGGAACGGCTGAGAGGAGACACCCCGCGTCTGAGGTCAGGGCGGCGGCCGGGAGGAGCTAACCCGTGTCCGAGGTCAGGGGCGGCCAGGAGGAGACACCCCACGTCCGAGGCCAGGGGCAGCAGCTGGGAGAAGCCACCCACGCCCAAGGCCACGGCCGGCGGGCGGGAGGTGCAACCCGAGGAGCAGGGGCTGCGCAGGCGCAGGAGGGCCTAGAGGAGCTGTCCCATGTTGAAGGTCAGGAACTGCGGCGGTAAGGAGATACCCCTCGTCCAAGGTAAGGAGCAGCGGCTGTGCCTTGCTGGAGCAGCCGTGAAGAGACAACCCACGCCCAAGGTAAGAGAAACCCAAGTAAGATGGTAGGTGTTGCAGGAGGGCATCAGAGGGCAGACACACTGAAACCATACTGGCAGAAAACTAGTCAATCTAATCACATTAGGACCAGGGCCTTGTCTAACTCAATGAAACCAAGCCATGCCTGCAGGGCAACCCAAGGCGGGCGGGTCATGGTAGAGAGGTCTGACAGAACGTGGTCCACTGGAGAAGGGAATGGCAAGCCACTTCAGTATTCTTGCCTTGAGAACCCCATGAACAGTATGAAAAGGCAAAATGATAGGATTTCAAAAGAGAATCTCCCCAGGTCGTTGGGTGCCCAATATGCTATTGGAGATCAGTGGAGAAGTAACTCTAGAAAGAATGAAGGGATGGACCCAAAGCAAAAACAATACCCAGTTGTGCATGTGACTGGTGATAGAAGCAAGATCCGATGCTGTAAAGAACAATATTGCATAGGAACCTGGAATGTCAGGTCCATGAATCAAGGCAAATTGGAGGTGGTCAAAAAAGAGATGGCAAGGGTGAACGTCGACATTCTAGGAATCAGCAAACTAAAATGGACTGGAATGGGTGAATTTAACTCAGATGACCATTACATCTACTACTGCGGGCAGCATTCCCTCAGAAGAAATGGAGTAGCCATCATGGTCAACAAAAGAGTCCGAACTGCAGTACTTGGATGCAATCTCAAAAACGACAGAATGATCTCTGTTCGTTTCCAAGGCAAACCATTCAATATCACAGTTATCCAAGTCTATGCCCCAACCAGTAATGCTGAAGAAGCTGAAGTTGAACGGTTGACACGACTGAGTGACTGAACTAAATTGAATGGCATCAGAGAACCTGGTCTATTTACTAGATGGCTGGATGAATCCTTGTATTTCATCTTTACGAATATTTCTTGGTGATATAATATGCACCATCCTACTCTGAAGTAGCTAAAATGCATCTGTTGCATTAAAGCAATAGTCCTAGCAAACACAAGTGGATACATAAAGAGAAAACTGAAACAGTAATATCCTCTCTGAAATTCTTGAAACATATGTAACGATTCCTTGAAAACTTTACTGAGAACTCACTTTTTTACAAAGCCATTTACTATATAAATACATCAAATCTATATGTTTTACTTTTTTAAACTCAAGTATGTTTCCTGAAACTTTTGTCCTTTTTGTCTCAGCACTCTGCTTTGATAGGGAAACAATAGTTGGGGAAATAATGAGAACAGTAACAGACTTTATTTTCTTGTGCTCCAAAATCACTGCATGTGGTGACTGCAGCCATGAAATTAAAAGATTCTTGCTCCTTGGAAAAAAAAATCTGACCAACCTAGACAGTATATTAAAAAGCAGAGATGTTACTTTACTGATGGAGGTCCATATAGTCAAAGTTATGGTTTTTCCTGTAGTCACGTATGGATGTGAGAGTCATGTATGGACCATAAAAAAAGCTGAGCACCAAAGAACTGATGCTTTTGAACAGTGGTGTTGGAGAAGACTATTGAGAGTCCTGTGGACTGCAAGGGGATCAAACCAGTCAATCCTAAAGGAAATCAGGCCTGAATATTCATTGGAAGGACTGATGTTGAAGCCCCGAAGAACTGACTCATTGGAAAAGACCCTGATGCTGGAAAAGACTGACAGCAAAGGGGAAGGTGGTGACAGAGGATGAGATGGCTGGACGGTATCACTGACTTGATGGACATGAGTTTGAGCAAGCTCTGGGAGTTGTTGATGGAGAGGGATGCCTGGTGTGCTGCATTCCATGGGGTCACAAAATGATGGACACAACTGAGCAACTAAACTGACTCTGCTTTTAGGAAAATCAATTCATATATATATGTGTGTGTGTGTGTGTGTATTTCTTTTCCATTTGGTGGCTGTTTGATAGTCTCAAAAGAGCTAGGTTTAATAGGATTTTGTTAATTCACTTTGGATCCTGACTATAGCAGTTTACTATGCCAGTGAAGAAATTTTTAAATGTTTGTGTCTTTCTTCTCCTCCCAGATATTTTATAAATTCACAATATAATTAAATGGGTATAATCATTCTAGAAGGGTAAAGAAGCAAAGAATATTAATTGAAAAACGTAGCCCGCTCATAAAGCTGACTATAGATTGCATGTAGTCCTGGGAATCTCCTTAGATGAGTGAATGGGTAAACAACCTCACTGGTAGAGAAAGAGTAGATAATTTGTAGATTTATTTAAAGAATATTAAAATCAGAGATCCCTAGTTTGGTTAATGAAATAGTAGTTGTCTGAAAGAGGGACTGCTAACACTTTCATGATTTCATCACTAGTGCTATACACCTTGAGAACTGCCAGTGTATAAGAAATGAAGCAACTCAGCATGGTTTGCGAGCAACACCTTTATCTGAGCCTATTAGAATCTTGGGGTTTCCTGGTAACTCAGCTGTTAAAGAATCTACCTGCAATTCAGGAGACCCCAGTTTGATTCCTAGGTCAGGAAGATCCACTGGAGAAGGCATAGGCTACCCACTCCAATGTTCTTNTGTGTGTGTGTGTGTGTGTGTGTGTGTGTGTGTGTGTGTGTGTGTGTGTGTGGTGGTGGTGGTGGCCCAGCATTAAAGAATTCACCTGCAATGCAGGAGATGCAGGTGGGGAAGATCCCTGGAGAGGGGAACAGCTACAAACTCTAGTCTTCTTGTCTGGGAAATTCCATGAACAGAACTGATGGGCTACAGTTCATGGGCTCACAAAAGAGTCTGACATGATTGACTGACTAGACAACAACATATACTGTATATACCTAGCTTCTGCCTGGACCGTATCTCAGACAAGTAAAATGAGCCTCTCTGAGACTAGGTAGGCACCTGTAGTGGTGAAATTTTCACAGGTGAAACCAAGGTACAGCCAAGCTTGAACCTCTGTCTATCAGAGAACTCAAAGACTTAAAAAGTTATTATTGCCTGTTGTCCAGGTGAGAGATGACAGTAGCTCAAATTAGTATGCGTGTTTGTGAATGAATGAATTTGAACCTCAAGGGAGAGGTTTAGGATTTAGAGTAAAACTTCCTTGTCTTAAAGCACAGCTCCACCACCAATGAGCAGGGTGACCTTGGGCATCTTATTTACTCTCTGAGGCTCAGCATCTTCATCTCCACCAGGAGGGCAGCAGTAACACCCACCTGCACAGTGAGGCGCACAGTGAGGATTCATGAGGTCCTCTTTCCAGGGCACTGAGCACCATGCCTGGCAGATGAGGGGATCTCAGTAGATTTCAGTTGCTGCTACCATCATTGTTACCAGGATGTCAGGATCTCATATAGCAATAGCTTTATCCCCATCAGTCTCCCAAAGGAGACTGGCCTCTAATCGCAGCTCCACTCTGCAGCCCTGACTTAGTTCATGTGATTACAATTAAGTTGAAGGCCGAGTGGGGACCAGATACTGTCCGCCTCTGCTAGGCTTGCCATTCATCCTCCAGCTGCTCTCCTCGGGTCTGTCTCAGGCGCTCTCATCTGGCTTCATCTCCTCTGGGGGAGGAGAGGGAGAAGCCAGACGGCCGTGAATCTTGCTGTCTGCTGGCGAGTGTCCACCGGCTAGAGAGGACGAAGAGGAGTGCCTTGTCAGGGAAACGTATAGCTCAGTAGCAGGGGCATATGCCCTTTAGCTGTGCCAGAACTCAGGGTCAGCAGAAATTCTTCCAGAGACCTCAGTGCCCAGCCAGGAAACTGGCTTTACGCAGACTCCCGAGGAACTCATAGGTGATGGGAAGAGGGGAGCCTGAACCCCAGCTCTTCCATGTGTGGAGCTGGGGTCCCGGACAGAGTTCCATTCACAGAAGGAGGTGATCATCCAGCATTAGATGTAAAGAATTTTTCAGCGAAGTTACATATTTTAAGGAGGCCTAAGAAAGAAGCCAGATAGCAGAATGGTAATGGTGATTCTCTTGAAGTGGTCAGATTAGCGATGCTTTCATTTCATTTCACTCTTTTCTGCATGCTTTCATTTATTACCCATAAGTCAATATTTTAAGATTGATATTTTGTTATCCCTCCCCATCTTAGTTTTCTTTTTTTGGCCACACTGCACCACATGAGGTATCTTAGTTCCCCAACCAAGGATAGGACCCTTGCCTCCTGCAATGGAAGCGCAGTCTTAACCACTGCACTGCCAGGGAAGTTCCAGGCCTATATTTTAATAAGGAGAAGAAAAGGAAATTAAAAAGTCAAATGCTAAGTATGTCAAGAATCTCCCCCCTGTTCTTAGTGAGTTCATAAATTTTTTGTCATAATTCTATAGTATAGTTCTAGACACAAAAGCTTTCACTTAGAACTGATGCCAATTTACTCCACTTGGGTGTATTAGACAAACATGAAGCCTAACAAAGTAGACCCACAGTCTGCTCTGCCTATTGCCCATAAGCCTTCTTTCATCAGCTCTTGCCACTTAAGATTTCTCTCACCCATTCCTCAGGACTTCAGAGCTCAGTTTACGGTATGAGGTGAGTTGAAGCTGAGTCTGACCCTCCTCTTAGTCTTGTAACCTTGACTGGGTTACACAACCCATGCTCATCATCTGTAGAATGAAGATAAAGGTAGAACCTGTATTATAGGCTTTTTGTGAAAGTTCGGTGAGNGAGGTGAGTTGAAGCTGAGTCTGACCCTCCTCTTAGTCTTGTAACCTTGACTGGGTTACACAACCCATGCTCATCATCTGTAGAATGAAGATAAAGGTAGAACCTGTATTATAGGCTTTTTGTGAAAGTTCGGTGAGATACCAGATATAAAATACTTAGCATAGAGCCTGGCATATGGTGGTGACATTTGCAGAAATGTTATCATCACTATTCCAGTCTCTCTGGCTACAGCATGCTGGATGTAGATTGCAATCTCTGGGCTCTAGTGTTTTGCCCGATGTGACATATAAACAGGAAATAAAAAGGAAGTCAAATAATAAAAAAAAACAGGCCACTGCTTTTATTACGCCTGCCTTGTCTTGTTGAAATCTGTTAGGCAAGATTGGCAAACACTAAATGTTTCTTAAGGCATCTAAGGAAAGAGGACCCTGCCCCCAAACCTCCACACCTGATAAGATGCCTCTTGGCCTGATACTGGGGGTGGTTAAAAGCAGAGCTTTGACAACAGATCTTGGTCTGCACCCTGTCTTCCCTGCTCAGAGCAGTGGGGCTTGGGCAAGCCGGTCAGAGTGTTTCTCATCTCTCACTGAGGTAACAGTATCAACCTTGGGGAGAGCTGGGGTGCAGACCCTAAGACGTGATGTCATCCAGTGCACACTCAGGAGCCACCAGGAGGGCTCACTTCCTCACTTCTTACAGACTATGCTCCAATGGGAACTTACTGAAAGGCTTTCTCTTATCAGTCTGTATAGACAGGGGCTCTACTCCTTCTTCAACACAGGCACACCTGGCTCTTTCCAACCCCCAGTCCTGCATCACTTCCTCCAGTCTTCTCTTTTTTTCATTTATTTTTTAATTGGAGTATAACTGCTTTCCAATGTTGTGTTAGTTTCAGCTGTATAGCAACGTGAATACTTATAGCTGTATAAGTATACACATATCCCCTTTCTCTTGTGCCTCCCATTCCCACGCATCGCACCCTCTAGGTCATCACAGAGCACAGGGCTGAGCACTGAAGCTTATATAGCAGCTTTCCACTAGCTATTTTCCACAGAGTGTTGCTGTTGTTAAGTCGAGTCCGACTCCTTGCGACCATGGACTGCAGCACAGCAGGCTTCCCTGTCCTTCACCATCTACTGGAGTTTGCTCAGATTCATGTCCATTGAGTGGGTGACGCCAATGCATCAGTTCGTCCCCCTCTCCTCCCCCACTTGTGTCCATGAGCCTGTTCTCTACATCTGCTTCTGTACTCTTGCTCTGCAAATAGGTTCATCCATACCATTTTCTAGATGCCATATATATGCATCAATATACTATATTTGCTTTTCTCTTTCTGACTTACTTCTCTCCAGTCTTCTTACCCCCCTCAACATCTCAGGTGTATTTTTTCTGTCTCCTCTCAGAATTTAGATGCCACAAGGACAGGGTAGTTGCATGTTTTCTTCACTGCTTTACAGATACCTGTCATATAAGTGGCACTCCATAGCATTTGTAAAATGAACAAGTAAGTCAATGACTGAATTAACTAACTTGTATTTCAAGCTACAGCAGAGTCCTTGGGAAAGGACATATGAACGACTCAGCTTAATGTGATAAAAAGCCCTAAGATTGGTCTCAGTCAATATTGTATTCACCAAAGTGACCCTTGGCTAGTAAATTTCTCCCTGAGCCTCAGTTTCCCCATCTCTAAAATGGAGACAGTAATTACTTCAAACAGTGTGTGGGATGATCAGTTTCAACTGTGGAAATATACCCCTCTTGAACACTGTCCATCACCACGTAAAAATGTGATGCATCATTTTTTCAAGTAGCCCATCAGTTCATTTCCTGGGGGGCACCTGAAAAGAAAAATATCCCAAGCAGAACGGGATGAGGGAGAAGGCATCATGCGGGACCAATGTCTTGACTTTAAGCCTTAGTGCCCCTACCTGATTCCCCCCAGCCCCCACCACGCCCTCACTGCCCTGGCCCAAGCTCCCAGCCCCCCAGCTCTGCGGAGGGTACGGCTGGAACTGTCTGGGCCAACCTGACCAGCAACACGCCTATGGCACACTCACAGCCTTGGAGCCAGCCCGGCTCAGTAACGGACACCACGCTTGTCGCTGGGCAGAGCAGGACTTGCGTCAGGAGCTGCCGCTTTCTGTGGTTGCCTGGTGACCCTAATGGAAAATGAACTGTGGGGACTGAACCACAGGAACCACTCCCTGGGCTGGCTGGCGGGCCCGTCGGAAAGCCCGAGTGCTTTGGCAGAGAGAGGGGCCCTTCAGAAGAGCTGTGCCCAGTGTGTAGGTGGGGGCGGGGATGGGCAAAGAAGCATGGAACCGAGGCAAGGCTTGGACCAGGGCCTAGATCTCCTCACAGCCTGGGTTGTTGCTGCTCATAAAGCACAGTCATCAGTGCTGGTCCCGGGCCTGATTTTAGGCAAAAAGCATAGCAAAAATACCCTCCCAAGCGCTACACCCACGGCTCCCAAAACTCACAAAGTTCTAAAGTTTCTGCGAGGCGCTCACTCAGACTCATTTCATCGATTGTAAGAACCATTGAGAGAAGACTTCGGATACCCAGGGAAGGTGACCCTCATAGAGAAGCAGCTCACACTGGACAAGAGAGGCTTGCTGCTCTGGGCTTAAAAGAAAAAACAGTGAGAGGAGAGTGGACCCGGGCTGATCGGAAGATACTTGCTGATCTCCACCTGTGGGAAAGCCAACAAATACCCTGGTACACTTAAAAGAAAATGAAGGGCGTAGGAGGAATTGGGAGATTGGGATTGTCACATACATACCATTGACGCTTTGTATAAAACAGATAACTAATGAGAACATCGTGTCTAGCACTGGGAGCTCTACTTAATGCACTATAGTGACCTAAATGGGAAGGAAGTCCAAAAGAGGGGGATATATGTATATGTATAGCTGGTTCACTTTGCAGTACAGTAATAGCTGATACAACACTGTGCAGCAACTATGCTCCAATAGATTGAATAAAGAAAGAGAGCAACAGAGTAGCCAGATCTGCTGAAATACCACCTTGTAAAGTGTGTAAAAAGTGTAAAGATACTTGCTCCTTGGAAGAAAAATTATGATCAACCTAGACAGCATATTAAAAAGCAGAGACATTACTTTGCCAACAAAGGTCCATCTAGTTAAAGCTATGGTTTTTCCAGTAGTCAGGTATGGATGTGAGAGTTGGANAGGCTGTCTCTTATACACATCTAGATGTGTATAAGAGACAGAATCTAGACAGCATATTAAAAAGCAGAGACATTACTTTGCCAACAAAGGTCCATCTAGTCAAAGCTATGGTTTTTCCAGTAGTCATGTATGGATGTGAGAGTTGGACTATAAAGAAAGCTGAGCACTGAAGAATTGATGCTTTTGAACTGTGGTGTTGGAGAAGACTCTTGAGAGTCCCTTGGACTGCAAGGAGATCCAACCAGTCCATCCTAAAGGAAATGAGTCCTGAGTGTTAATTGGAAAGACTGATGTTGAAGCTGAAACTCCAATACTTTGGCCACCTGATGCAAAGAGTTGACTCATTTGAAAAGACCCTGATGCTGGGAAAGACTGAAGGCAGGAGGAGAAGGGGATGACAGAGGATGAGATGGGTGGATGGCATCACTGACTCAATGGACATGAGTTTGGGTAAACTCTGGGAGACGGTGATGGACAGGGAGGCCTGGCATTCTGCAACCCACGGGGTCGCAAAAAGTCAGACACAACTGAGCAACTGAACTGAACTGAACTGAAACATGTGAAAGTGTTAGTTTCTCAGTCATGTCCAACTCTTTGCAACCCCATGGACTGGGGTCGCTAGTAATCCTAGCCTGCCAGGATCCTCTGTCCATGGAATTCTCCTGGCAAAAACAGCGGAATAGGTAGCCATTCCCTTCTCCAGGGGATCTTCCCAACCCAGGGACTGAAACTGGGTCTCTTGCATTGCAAGCAGATTCTTTCCTGGCTGAGTCACACTTATCCATGTGCAAAATTAAAATAAAATTAGATCCCAATTTCACAAAATACACAGTAAGCAAAGAGGAAAAGGGAACAGTATGTGCAAAACCTGCTATATTTTGGGGGAGTACAGCAGCTTCTTTTCTTCTGTGGGTTACGACCACTCATTGAAAGTAAGAGCCAAAGTAAGAGAATAACATGTTTGAAAAGGGGGAGGAGCTTGAAAGCCACCGAGAATAAGATAAAAATTACCTAGGAAAACACAGAAGGAATTCTACATAGTGTTAAAATATGAAATAAGTTTGGAGACTTTGATCTTAAGGCAGTACCCATTGAAAAGAGCTATCCAACTTTCCAATGACTTTCTGGTAGAGACTTAAAGGAGATGGCTAGGTTAACTGAGCGCTGATTACCACAGACAAGAAAGGGAAAATGGGGAGTTGAGGGAGCTGAGGATAATAGTCAGGGGAGTGGTCAAAGGGATAGAGAGTGAACTGTAAGAACTGGAAATTCAGAGTTTGAATCCATCCTCAGTGTGGATGATAAAGTAACCCAGGATGAAGGTAGAATTTGGAGTGAAGCAGAAAACAGGGAGCCACATGCCAAAATATTTGAAAATCCATGGAATAAAATGTATCCCCTTTGTTCATAGCCCTTGTTGGGTTTCTTTTGGAGATAATTAGAACCCATTTTATAATCCAAATCAGGCACCTTCACAGTCCTAAAAAGTTGGGCTAACAATAGAGAAAAATGTGATAAAAACCATAAATAACAGTCTAGGATCATTTACCACAGGAAAAGAAACAGCCTTCAATATATCAGAAACCCTGGAAGACATACCCTACTAAAGTCCCAAGAGGCAGAAGAGATTAAATTTGAGCTACTCTTCCCTCCTTGGGAAAATCTCTAAAACTCAGTTTCCACAGCTGTCTAATGAAAAAATTAGACTCAGTCATCTCTAAATTTATTTCTAGCTCAAAATATCTATGTCCATAGTGATTAGCTGACTTGTCAGGGAAACATTTTTATTTAGGAAGAGCTTATGTTAAATATTTTATACAAATTATCAAAATAATTTAAATTAAAACATCAGAAAGATATATTTTAGTTATCTGAAAAATTTACCTATATTGGATATCATGTTTTCCAACATTGGAGATATGTCAACAAAAGGAAATAGTAGTAGAGACCAAGTTGAAGTCCTATATTCCAGAATTCTTTTGGTTCACAATTTAACACTTTTTTGTAGAGTTCAAGTTTTGCCTAAGCTACATTAATCTTGCTCCTTAATTAGACTCTGAGTTCATTCCTTCAAGACAACTTTAGTCAGTACTTCACTTTTCTTCACCAAGATTGCACTCACAATTCTGGGTATAAACTAGGCAATATTTCCAAAGCCTAAAATGAATAAAGACCAGATCTGGAAAGTACTATCTATAAATTTTAGAAGAAAGAAAAGACACAATTATACCCACACAGAGAATATTCCAAGGACTAGAGTCCAGAGTCTATTATCTTATTATCTTGTCTATTTCAATGGAAAAACATTTAGTAAGATTCCTAGTATCCTACATCAAAGAATTGTGTTTTTTCTTTTATGTAATGTTAAAATGGTTTTTTGCACATAAAGCAAACCAATGCCTAGCCTTACCCATTTCTGGCTCATATATCATGGACTGCAAATTGTGAAACATTATTTGCTCTTGATCTGCTTTACAACTAAGTAATATATGTATTATATATCTATACATTATATATAGATATTTAACACAAAACACCTATGGATTTACAACTGATTCCAAAGACCTGGAGTTCATTCAGCTTACTATCATTTTCCAAGGTGCTTACCAATGCAGATCATAGCCATAAAAATGATTATAAAAGCAGTTAGGAAAAGAATAGTTTATATTTGAAAAAATACAAAACGAGGTACTAGCTAAAATGACAGCAATTCTTTACTTTGGGCTTAATGTTTCAGTGGAAAGATGAACTCCTGACCCACTTCTCAGCAGCTAAAGCTTCACCCATCTTCTGCAAAGAATGACAAACTGCACAAGCAGCCTGAAGCACGCATGCTACATTCCTCTCCTTAACTTGGCTTGTCCTGGCTTGTCTCTTCATAGAACGCCACAGTTCTTTTCAAGGAGCTTCAAGACCCCTCAACAGCAAAAGTAAACCACATGTCAAGCGAGTCAAGCTGTTTGGTGGGACAAAATTTACAACACTCTTTACCACAGCAGTTGAACATCTACTCTACGAGGGTTCTCTGGCATTAAAAAGACGAAGTAAAATTCCTTGCTCATCTTTTTGTACTTAAAAACTTGATGCAATTTCAACAGATTATCCACATGCAGACATAAGCCAAATTTGGACATGTGTTTCTTTTTCATTCAATCAATATGATTCATAACCATAAGACTCTAAAGATATTGAGGCATAAAAAAAGTCATATGAACAGATGCCCCGAATTTGTCAATAAGCAAATTTATAATTAATAACGGAGCAGATACCAAAACCCAGGATTCCTAACTGGGAGATTAATGGTCTTTCCACCATGTTAAGATGCTGATTGTGTCAAATTTCTGTTAACTTGCCCCCGATGAATGAAAGCATTTCATTTGGACAAAACATTTTCCATTTACAGAATTAGTCTGGCCCATTCTTTGTAAAGTATAATAGTAGTGAGAGATTTCATATTTTTCTGTTATATTCTGACATATTATTTTAAATCATTAAGAATATTATAATTAATCACAGATTAACATTGGTTAAATTTGACATCACATGATGATATTGCTATAGTAGATGGTACCAAAAGCTATTGATGTTGAAGAGAACACATAACAAACTCTCAACCTTTCTTTTCTCCTCTCAAATTCTCAAATACAAAATAGTGAGCTAAAATGTCACTGAATTCAATCCTTAGGAAAATGGTAGAAGTCAGCTCCCAGAACACAAATACTGCCATTGGTCATATAGACTGAGACTTTACATTTTTAGAGATCACCAAAAATATACTTTCCTAGAATCCTTGTTGGGCTTCCCTGGTGGCTCAGCTGGTAAAGAATCCACTTGCAATGCAGGACACCTCAGTTCGATCCCTGGGTTGGGAAGATACCCCAGAGGAGGGCATGGCAACCCACTCCAATATTCTTGCCTGGAGAATCCCCATGGACAGAAAAGCCTGGCAGGCTACCATCCATGAGGTCACAAAGAGTCAGACACGACTAAGCATGAGCACAAGAAACCTCTTTATTGATATTAAAAGGCCCACCACACATGCAATCTAAAATATAGTTTCAAACATAAGTAATTTCAGTAGAATGACAGTTGTATAAACAGGTTTATCAAGAAAGAAAAATTATGTAGAAAACTCATAATACTATAATGTATTAATATATTATAAACTATATGCCAATTTATTAATATATTACAAATTATGTGTCAGTGGGTATTAAAAGGCACCCACAAGGTTGACATCCCCAGCATGTGGTCAGAGAATCCAATTCCCACTGCATTATTAAAAACTGATGTCTGTCACCATCCATACTGAGCCCATTGCATAGGACAAGGGAAATGACAGTTGGTACCACAAACACAATCTAAAAATGACCCCAGAAGGTATCACATTATTTGAGATTATACAGAGTTGGAATTGCTGCTCCATTTTTCACATACCCAACCCCACACTTACCCTAGAGCTAGAAAGAATGCTAAGATTAACTCTTTCACTCCCAAAGTCAACTCCCAAAGGTAGATTCAATCACCTTTTTTTTTTTCAAGATCAAGAAGATTTCATACACATATTATTTAAAAGATATACTATAACATGAACATAAAGAGTTTTTTTTATTACTAGGTTGTAAAAGCTGCTAAAAAATTTCTCTAGTACCAGATGTATAAAATTAAGAATGGAATACATCTTATAAAAGACAATATGATCATTACAGTGAGGCTTTTCAGAGAAGAGATGTTTATCAGATCCAATCTCCCTGTAAGATATTTAACAATATTTAATACATTATAAAAATAAAATATTTTCCTTTTTAGTAATCTCTTATTCCATTATTTCTAGGATACCTTTGGTGTTTTTGTTCTCCACCTATCTCATTTCTACTTCTTGGTGCCCGCATGGACTTTTCTTCCCCTGCCTCCCTAGAAATGTTGGGGAGTTTCAATGTTTCAACTCAAGAATTGTTACCATCTCATTCCATATATTTACATGATGTAAGCTACTGTCATGATCTATTGTTGATAAGAATGCTAACTATAAGTGTATACACCTTCCTCAGGGCGTACTTCATTCATTTAACAAATATAGCATTTTTGAGTACCTTCTACATGACAGACACTTATTTTAAATGTTGGAGATATAAAAATGAATAAAAGAGAATTCTATCAAACATTTAGAGAAGAGCAAATGCCTATCCTTCTAAAACTGTTCCCAAAAATTGCAGAGGAAGGAATACTTCCATATTCATTCTACGAGGCCACCATCACCCTGATACCAAAACCAGACAAAGACAACACACACGCAAAAGAAAACCACAGGCCAATATCACTGGTGAACATAGATGCAAAAATCCGCAACACAATTTTAGCAAACAGATTTCAGCAACACATAAAAAAGCTCATTCACCACGATCAAGTTTGGTTTATTTCAGGGATGCAAGGATTCTTCAATATATGGAAATCAATCAATGTGATACACCATATTAACAAACTGAAAAATAAAAACCACATGATCATCTCAATAGATGCAGAAAAAGCCTTTGACAAAATTCAGCACCTATTTACGATTAAAACTCTTCAAAAAATGGGCATAGAAGGAACTTACCTCAATATAGTACAGACAATATATAAGCCTACAGCAAACATTATTCTCAGTGGTGAAAAACTGAAAGCATTCTCCCTAAGATCAGGAACAAGACAAGAGTGTCCACTTTTGCCACTATTATTCAACATAGCTCTGGAAGTCCTGGCTACAGCAATCAGAGAAGAAAAAGAACTAACAGGAATCCAGACTGGAAAAGAAGTAAAGCTGTCACTGTTTGCAGATGACATGATACTGTATATAGAAAACCCTAAAGATAGTATAAGAAAGTTGCTAAAGCTAATCAGTGAATTTAGCAAAGTTCTCCAATACTCTCGCCTGGAAAATCCCATGGACGGAGGAGCCTGATAGGCTGTAGTCCATGGGGTCGTGAAGAGTCAGACATGGTGCTCTCACTGTTTGCAGATGACATGATACTGTATATAGAAAACCCTAAAGATAGTATAAGAAAGTTGCTACAGCTAATCAGTAAATTTAGCAAAGTTCTCCAGTACTCTTGCCTGGAAAATCCCATGGACGGAGGAGCCTGATAGGCTGTAGTCCATGGGGTCAGACACGACTGAGCGGCTTCACTTTCACTTTTCACTTTCATGCATTGGAGAGGGAAATGGCAACCCACTCCAGTGTTCTTGCCTGGAGAATCTCAGGGATGGGGGAGCCTGGTGTGCTGCCATCTATGGGGTCACACAGAGTCAGACACGACTGAAGTGACTTAGCAGCAGCAGCAGAATACAAAATCAATACACAGATATCACTTGCATTTCTATATACTAACAATGAAAAATCAGAAAGAGAAACTAAAGAATCAATCCCATTCACCATTGCAACAAAAAGAATTAAATACCTAGGAATAAACTTACCTAAGTAGATGAAAGAACTGTACACAGAAAATTATAAGACACTAGTGAAAGAAATCAAAGATGACATAAACAGATGGAGACATATTTCATGTTCCTGGGTAGGAAGAATCAATATTGTAAAAATGACTATACTACCGATGCAATCTACAGATTTAATGCAGTCTCTATCAAATTACCAATGACATTTTTCACAGAACTAAAACAAAAAGTTTCACAATTCATATGTAAACACAAAAGATCCTGAATAGCCAAAGCAGTCTTGAGAAAGAAGAATGGAACTAGAGAAATCAAGCTTTCTGACTTCAGGTTATATTACAAAGCTACAGTCAAGACAGTATGGTACTGGCACAAAAAACAAAAATATAAACCAATGCAACAAGGTAGAAAGCCCGGAAATAAACCAATGCACCTATGGGTATCTTATTTTTGGCAAAGGAGGCAAGAATATACAATGGGACAAAGATAGTCTCTTCAATAAATAGTGCTGGGAAAACTGGACAGCTACATGTAAAAGAATGAAATTAGAACACTTTCTAGCACTATACAAAGATAAACTCAAAATGGATTAAAGATCTAAATGTAAGACCAGAAGCTATAAAACTCTTGGAGGAAAACAAGAGGCAGAACACTTGATGACATAAATCAAAGCAAGATCCTCTATGACCCACCTCCAGAGTAACGGAAATAACAACAAAAGTAAACAAGTGGGACCTGATTAAACTTAGCTCTTGCACAGCAAAGGAAACTATAACCAAGGTGAAAAGACAACTCTCAGAATGGGAGAAAATAGCAAATGAAACAACTGACAAAGGATTAATTTCCAAAATATACAAGCAGCTTATACAACTCAATACCAGAAAAACAAACAACTGAATCAAAAAGTGGGAAAAAGACCTAAACGTACATTTCTCCAAAGAAGAATATACGGATGGCTAACAAACACATGAAAAGATGCTCAACATCTCTCATTATTAGAGAAATGCAAAGCAAAACTACAACGAGATATCATCCCAGACCAGTCAGAATGGTTCTCATCAAAGTCTACAAACAATACATGCTGGAAAGGATGTGGAGAAAAGGGAACACTCTTGCACTGTTGGTGGGAATGTAAACTGATACAGCCACTATGGAAGATGGTATGGAGATTCCTTAAAAAACTAGGAATGAAACCACCATAGGACCCAGGAACCCCACTCCTAGGCATATACCTTGAGGAAACCAAAACTGAAAAAGACACATGTATCCCATTGTTTATTGCAGCACTGTTTACTATAGCTAGAACATGGAAGCAACCTAGATATCCATCAACAGATGATTGGATAAAGAAGTTGTGGTTCATATACACAGTGGAATGTTACTCAGCCATAAAAAGGAACACTTTGACTCAGTTCTAATGAGGTAGATGAACCTAGAACCTATTATACAGAGTGAAGTGAGTCAGAAAGAGAAAGATAAATACCATATTCTAACACATATATACAGAATCTAGAAAAATGGTATTGAAGAATTTATTTACAGGGCAACAGTGGAGAAACAGACATAGAGAACAGACTTATGGACATGGGGAGAGGGGTGGAGACGGTGAGATGCATGGAAAGAGTAACATGGAAATATATTATCATATGTAAAATCGATAACCAATGGGAATTTGCTGTATGGCTCAGGAACAGGAGCTCTGTATCAATCTACAGGGGTGGGATGGGGAGGAAGATGGGAGGGAGTTTCAAGAGAGGGGATATATATATACCTATGGCTGATTCATGTTGAGTTTTGACAGAAAATAGCAAAATTCTGTAAATCAATTATCCTTCAATAAAAAATAAATAAATTTTTAAAAGAAAAAAAATTCTCTGTCCTCATGGAAATTACATTCCAGTTGAGGGATGGGGAAGTGACAATAAGCAAAATATAATTACAATATATTCAGTTCAGCCGCTCAGTCGTGTCCGACTCTTTGCGAACCCATGAATCACAGCACGCCAGGCCTCCCTGTCCATCACCAACTCCCAGAGTTCACTCAAACTCATGTCCATTGAGTCAGTGATGTCATCCAACCATCTCATCCTCTGTCGTCCCCTTCTCCTTCTGCCCCCAGTCCCGCCCAGCATTAGAGTCTTTTCCAATGAGTCAACTCTGTGCATAAGGTGGCCAAAGTATTGGACTTTCAGCTTCAGCAGCAGTCCTTCCA
>SJYX01004098.1:174913-194317 GCA_006410675.1 Oreotragus oreotragus | reverse complement strand
GTTTCTCATGATGTACTCTGCATATAAGTTAAATAAGCAGGGTAACAATATACAGCCTTGACAGACTCCTTTTCCTATTTGGAACCAGTCTGTTGTTCCATGTCCAGTTCTAACTGTTGCTTCCTGACCTGCATATGGGTTTCTCAAGAGGCAAGTCAGGTGGTCTGGTATTCCCATTTCTTTCAGAATTTTCCACAGTTTGTTGTGATCCACACAGTCAAAGTCTTTGGCATAGTCATTAGATGATGATAAAAACTGTGGTAAAATAATGCAGAGGAACACGATACTTATCTGAGCATTAAAAACACAAGTACAGTGCAGTGACATAAACACTCTGCAACAAACTTTGGGATCTTTCCAGTGCATCTACTGGGGCTCATGTGATAAGCACAACACAATATTTCATATCTCAAAATGGCCCAAAGAGATTAAAACTCATCTTTTATTCTAAAGTTCTCAGAGCTTTTCCAGATGATGCATTCAAAGTATAAATTATGACCAGTGTCAAAAAAGTCTTCTTACTTATAAATAAGGTAAATTTATTCTCTCTGTTCTCTGTGGAAAAGATCATTGGTCACAGGGACACAGTCTATCCTGGGAATGTCACCATGAAAGAGGGCTCATGTGGTGTGAGTTCAGAGGTAATAGGCAAAACCACTAAACCAGTATTTCCAGTAATGTATACTATGACCCAATGCTTCTGATAATTATTAATAGATGATATAGAAACAAACGATTGAGAGGTGACTTTCATGATTAAATACAATCTCCAAATGCAGTGTTAAGCAGAATTAAAGAATCTCTTTTCATAAAACTTCTCAGAGTCTTTTCTATTCTAAAGTGAATTTTGAATTTCCAACAAAGGAAAAAATGATCTTTTCCAAACATATGAACATGGAATCCTCTTTTAGAAAATTTCTTAGGACTTGGTTTCTATGGATAGTCTTTCACAGTAGCTGGTTTCAACTACTCTCCCTTATTCTGCAGCTCATAATGAGCCCCTCCCGCAAAGTGTTTGGCTACAATTACTAACATGGGATCATTCTGGAAAGAAGAAAACTTTAGAGCTTTATGAGTGTGTCACACCTTGATGAACAACTGAGTACAGATTTTGATGATGGGGGCTACCCAGAAAATCAGAGGGAATTAATTTATTGAAATAAATGGAGGGAGAGCAAGGAGCTGTAAAGGGAAGAAAAAGGCAATAGGTTATTTCTCTAGAAGTAAATGCCTCCTACTCACAGCTTTTACCAAGGGACAACCTTAAATTGAATAATTTCACAGATTTAATAAAATGTTAGTTAAATCTTTCCTCAAGGCTTCCTTCATGTTTAAAAATTCCAAATCCCTTGAAGATACTTGCCAATCATTCAATAATGTTAATAGTTTTCTCATGACCATGAAAAACTAACATGCAAGCTGGGCATTTGCAATTTATAACCTATTAGATTAGCTCCTCTACATAGAAAGGGAAAATACATTAAATCAGAATTGAGTAGAATTGAGTTGCCTGTGGGTACAATATATACAGAGAGAAAAACTGGAGTTGATTTGGTTGATCTCTCCTAGATCTTTCTGGTATAATGACTCTTCATGTATTGGGAATTTATGTATATTAATTCCACCTAAGTGAACTGGAAAGCAAATGGTCTACTCCAAATGCTCCATTCTGAATACCTGCGTATATCTACACATGCAATCTAGTTACTGATGTTTTTCCACATACTACCTGAAGGAACTATGAATCACATTAAGACGCTTCTGTGGAAAATATGTGTTAGCAAGATGGAAGGAAACAGGGATGTATACCAATCAGATTAGTCGGTGTTTTCATTAGCTACAAAGCTGCGGAAATTTGGCAGGAATAACATTCAGGGCTATTTCAACTGGAGCCAGCCACTTCCCCACCACCTCCTCTCATCTTAAGGCTTTACTGCTGCTGCTGCTAAGTCGCTTCAGTCATGTCTGACTCAATGGACTACAGCCTACCAGGCTCCTCCGTCCATGGGATTTTCCAGGCAAGAGTACTGGAGTGGGTTGCCATTGCCTTCTTCTTTACAGATCCACACAATTTGCACAGACCTGTAGGAAATTATGCATCAAAAAAAAAAAAAAGTTGCTGATTTATCAACTGGGTTAAAATCCCCTACCTACTTACATCCTTCACTGAAAATTTCCTTTTGTCTTGGAATAGAATAGCTTTGGCATGCTACCTACAACCAGTACAACAAAACACTGTATTTCATATAATTCCTTTAGAAATATTTTTGAGGATTGAACGTACACCAGAAAAATCTTCAACCAAAAAAAATATATTTATGAGTATTGCTTCGTGAGTAAATGATGGTTTAAGAAATCCCTCCCAGAGTAGATCTTTAATGTTCTCACTATAAAAATTTTTAAAAAAAGGTAATTATGTGTCATGATGAAGATGTTAGCTAATTAATATGGTGATAACTATTTTAAAATATATGTTTATCAAATCAAATCAACACCCTGTACAAATTAAATTTACACAATGTTATATGTTAATTATATCTCAGTAAAGCTGAGGGAATACATCTCTCCTAATCAAGGACTTTCCCCCTTCCTTTGAATCCTATCCTGTGTTTTATTCCACAGTATAATTCTTCTCTAGATTTCACTTCTAATGAAGACTTAGCTAATTTCCACTCTTGACTCTACTCTTCTTAATACTACTATTACTACTAATAATAACAATATCATAACGTTTAACATCATACATTACATACATAACAAAATATATAGCATTTTTTTGCCCATGAGCCTTGCCTCCCATATTCTAGGGACATCAGGGCTTATCAAGCAATGCTATATATCAGCTCAGAAAAACTAAGTTTCCCTAAACATTGTGATGTAGAGTTCTATATAAAAAATTAGAAATTTCATGTTTCCAAATGAAGTGAGGATTCTGAAGTACAATAACTATGAATGTTTCCATTAGGATTCACAAATGTATGCTCTTAAACACACATTAAAACTATTTCATTACATTGTAGGGTGATATAATAAGATTTTTAATAAAGAATTTCCTTGATTTTCACATTTTGGAGCTTTCTTCCTTCATGTTATCTATCAAAGTCAAACTGGAAGACTTTATTGAAGATCAATCATGTTGTTGAATGGCATATTTCACAGAACTGGGGAAAGCTTCCAGTCAGAGAACAGCACTACTGATTATTTAATGCACATTTTTAATTGTTTCAGGAAGTGGTTATGCTGAAGATGCCCACGGGGTTCCTGGGGCACCCACATACAACCACACCCGACAGAGACTGTCTAGATAGGCAAGGTTTCAGAGCTGTGGTGCACTCACTGGGAAGCAGTGAGACAACTGCATATTCATATCGAAGACTTGTGATCTCTTTTAACAGATCAGCACTGTTAAATGAGTAAAGCACATGAAATACAGGGCTCTTGTTAAATTTTACTAACAAACGCAGCTTAAAAATATTTAACATAATAGCTACCTTATATTTTTATATTGTTTTCAAAGTTATTTACAAACTCAAACAATGACTATAAAACTATGTTGAGTTGCCTGTTGTTTTCATTTCTGATACTGGCCCAGATGTTGACTATGTAACTTCTCATAGTTCCTTGTATTGCTGCTTATTTCTCCAGTGTACTGTCAGTTGCATATCAAAGGACCTGTCTTCCGTGATCTTTCAAGTACCAATGACTAAATGTATGCCTCCCAAGTGGGAGTTCAAGTTAGATGGAATGCTAATTTAGGAAAGCCACACTTCTCCAATACATCGTAAATCAGGGAACAATTTTGACAATATATTAATAAATAAGACCCAGCTTAGTTTCAAGAATATTAGACTTTCTTATTTACTCTGGTTCCATTGTTGGTAGTTAGTCTGGGTGTGCTACCAGTAATTCAATGAAGGTCATGTCCCTTTTCTCTGATGATATGCAAATAAGTATGTATTACGTATTAAAATAGTTTTCATGGTATTATATTCACACTTAGCATGTATTACTTATTGTAATAGTTTGCATGCTAGCTATATTCACACCTAGTATGTATTGCTTATTGTAAGAGTTCATGCTCATTATATTCATACCTTTGTTCTTTCACTTCCTGTACTTCTTATACAGATTGGCTTGTGAACCTCATTTTTCTTAAACATATCCATTTTAAATATCAGAAATATCTGATTTTTCATTATCTCTTCCTGTGTTCTTATGCCCAAACATTTTCAATCAAAATACACATTATTTTAAGTTAGTTTTTTTCATACTTTTCTTTATATTAAAGCGAGACTCAGAATTACATTCATAAATTTTTAAATTCATGTAGGCCGGTTGCTGGAGTTGAAACTCCAATACTTTGGCCACCTCATGCGAAGAGTTGATTCATTGGAAAAGACTCTGATGCTGGGAGGGATTGGGGGCAGGAGGAGAAGGGGACGACAGAGGATGAGATGGCTGGATGGCATCACTGACTCGATGGAGGTGAGTTTGAGTAAACTCTGGGAGTTGGNGGCCGGTTGCTGGAGTTGAAACTCCAATACTTTGGCCACCTCATGCGAAGAGTTGATTCATTGGAAAAGACTCTGATGCTGGGAGGGATTGGGGGCAGGAGGAGAAGGGGACGACAGAGGATGAGATGGCTGGATGGCATCACTGACTCGATGGAGGTGAGTTTGAGTAAACTCTGGGAGTTGGTGATGGACAGGGAGGCCTGGCGTGCTGCGATTCATGGGGTCGCAAAGAGTCAGACACAACTGAGCAACTGAACTGAACTGAACTGAGGCCGGTTGCATTAACTTAGTTTAATGTTAGATACACTTTCTGTCAGAGGAGAGTGAGGAAGAAGAGTATCAGAAAAAAATGGTTTCTGCTGATCTCCAAGAGATGTGCAGGGGTTCAGGAAATAGAGACCAGCTTCCACAAAAGGAATTCAGAGTAAACAAACCCATGAAACCATGAAAGAACATGGCATGGCCAGGAAATAAGAAGTGTCCAGCTTGTCTATCACGTAGTTCTTGAATGGAGAAAGGTAAGGTGGCTAGAACAGCATTCTTTTGGTTCTAAAAACCCTAGCTACTTCACAGCAATGTCTTAATAATTATCAATTCTCATTTAAGTATAAATTAACATTCTTTTTTAAAATAAGATGTATCAAAATTTTAGATATACAGATATACTCTTTCACTTCATAGTGCAAAATATCTGTACTTTTATAGTTCTGTTAACTTAACATGAATTTTTTTCCTCCCTTCACTAACCCTTATCATTTTGACCTCTAAAAGTGTCTCAATTACATCACACAATCCTCATTCATCATGTCTAAAGCAAGTTCATTGATATGATCCCTGAATGGGAGCCTGTAGAAGAAAAATGTGAGGTTTAGTCCTAGGACTTTGCAAATATAATTCTGACTTTTTAGTGGCCTTTTTTTGCTTTATATTTTTGCTTTAGTTTATATTTAAGTTTGGGTTCCACAGTTGAGACAGCCAAGAAGCTAAATTGATAATCTGGGCTTGATATTCACCTACAGTACTCAGTGGTTCAAAATTAATGAACCTACTCTCCCAAAGTCCAGTATAATAACCTATCGGCTATATAAACCGTTTTGTTTTTGGGCACTGAAGTCTGTGATTAGTACGAGTGCTACCGCCCACGAAGAAGTAAACATATAAAAACAAGAAGGAGTCTCTTCCAAAAAACAACACAAGAGACTCTCTGGTGTGTGTGCTCAGTTATGTCCTACTCTTTGTGACCCCATAGACCGTAGCCCAGCAGGCTCCCCTGTCCCAGGCAAGAATACTGGAGTGGGTTGACATTTTCTCCTGGCATTGCTGTTCAAAGAGGAAGCTTTTCTATATTCTTATTTCTTGTTTTTTACTCCTTGACCAGTCTAAATTTGGAACAAGAACACATCTAATAAATAAATCTAATTCCGCTGAGCTAAATTTGACATAATTTACCAACACTATGATAAATGCAAATTTCAGAATTAAAACAGAATTACTATCACTGGTAGCTTTCCCTAAAAGGAATACTGAAAAAAAGCAAATTTATTGAGACACAGTTAATGTATTTAGAACTGACTACGTTCTTCAAACTTGGTTAAAATTTGGTCCTACAACTGTGAACGCGAATCTAAGTGAATTGGGAAACCTGCTGATTACATTACTTTTTTTAAAACTTTCTATTTATAGCTCAATAGACCTATGGATGCCACAGGTGGCTCTAGTGGTAAAGAACCTGCCTGCCAGTGCAGGAGACATTAGAGATGTGGTTCAGTCCCTGGGTCAGGAAGATCCCCTGGAGGAGGTCATGGCAACCACTCCAGTATGCTTGCCTGGAGAATCCCATGGACAGAGGAGTGTGATAAGCTACAAAGTCCACGGGGTTGCAAAAAGCTGAACATGGCTGAAGTGACTGAGCACACACAGTCTTTTGTACAGAGATGAAAAAGAATAATGAGAGCAAGAAATACCAGTGCTTGAAAGCCCTCTTCCATGCTAAATCAACTATGGTGTACGCCAAAACTGATCTTTAGAGCTCTCAAATACACCGTCTGCAGTGGTTTAACATATTCCATTTATCTCCTTTGGTAAGAACAGTGGAGTTTTCAAACTCTTCATTTTGCTAAACCTAACAAATGAGGGTTAACTTTTTAAAGCAGCCTCATAACATTTTCGTCAACCGCTATTGTGATTTAACCATTATTAAGATCCCATTGAGAAATAGGCCATTATTCAGTCCATTTGCCAAGCGATTATATCCTTATAATGTGAAAGTTTTTGTCTTGATGGCAAATACGTGTCAAGAGCATTTTTCTCTAGTATCAATAGAAATTAAGCAGTGTAACCATTTTAGTTAGCCTTTTCTTCCGTAACTGTAAATTTAAAATAAAAAGTAACAGCTAACACATTTAGTCCTTGCAGTTTACATGTACTACTGTATTTAATCTTCTCAACATTCCTATGAGGTTAAGTGCTATTATACTCACATAACATCTAATATTAGAAATATAAAGTAAAAGTCAGAGAAAAAGTTCAAAATAATTGCTCTTTCAGAGGAAGCCTAAGTCATATAAAGTAGTACAGAAGGAGGCTTCCAGTTTGTATTGACTTGTGTTAATATATAGTAGTATATTACTTTTTTTTTTTTACCAAATATGTACTTTGATTTTAAAAACTTTAAATCAACTAAAAAAAATTAATGTTTTTACCAAAAGTGTTCTTTTTTCTCACTTATAGCAATGTAAGTAACCTAAGCAAAAGGACAGATTTTTACTCTAGATTTAATTTCACCATTGCTATCTTATATAACATGGTATCCTAGGTTTCAGATCTCCTTCACAATAGTCCTTATTTCTGTTATAAACATATTGTCAACCAGCCAGAGTTCAGTTCTTGATCTTCATGCCTCTTGTCAGTTTTATATATTCTCACTACCTACCCATTGGCGTGATTTCATTGGTCTTACTGTTTAACACTTGCTATACCCTGTTTACTTCCAAACACATCTCTAGGCTTACTCTTCCCCTTTAATTCTAGATTTTTGTATCTAAGGTGACAACTCACCAGGGAAAGTTCAAATTTAGTTTACTGTCTTAGACTCCTACCAGTTAATAGTCCTGTCACTCTCAAAGCGTCCTGCTTGAAATGGTCAATTACGTGCTCAACTTTATCGTGTCCAATTTACTAGTCGTAGAAGTGTTAGTTCCTCAGTCATGTCTGACTGTTTGTGACACCCCATGGACTGTAGCCTCCCAGGCTCCTCTGTCCATAGGATTCTTCAGGCAATAAGGCTGGAGTGGGTTGCCATTTCCTTCTCCAATTTTACTAGTTCATGGATTTCAAATAGTCCTCTGAAATTTAAATAATAGAAACAGAACTTTTGTTTTCCTCTGGAAAAAAACCCATCTGCTTTGTGCTCTTCATCTCATAAAATGCAGTATTGTTCACTCTGGTCAACTCAAAGTTTAAAAGCTTGGAGACATCCGTGGCTCCTCTCATATCTTTTTTTTTTTTACTTTACAGTACTCTATTGGTTTTGGCATACATTGACATGAATCTGCCACGGGTGTACACCAACTCCCAAACATGAACCCCCCTCCCACCTCCCAGCCCCCATCATCCCTCCGGATCATCCCCATATACCAGCCCCAAGCATCCTGCATCCTGCATCAAACATAGACTGGCGATTTGTTTCTTACATGATAGTATACATATTTCAATGCTCTAACTTCAGTGTCTCTACAGAATCTGATCCCTCCTTCTCTATGACCTTTGCCTACATCACTGACATAACTCACTTGAGAAATTAATGAATAAGGATTTTATGAAAATGTTTCTGTGAGCTAAAATATAAAGTAATAGCTATCCTTGAGTACCCACATTGTAATAGGCACTTTACTGATAATAATGGGGAGCACTTTTGCATGTTTATAACACATTAGTCACTGTTTTAAGTGCTCTAATTTCATTAGTACAGTAAATCTCACAATAACTCCTAGAGGCCATAGTTTTCCAGTTTTAGGCATTATGAAACAGGTTATAAAAAGTAAGTGTCAGAGAAAACTACAAAGCAAGGCAAGTTATCAGAGCTAAAGATGTAACATAATGATAAAAGAATCAATTCTCTAAGAAGACATAACAATCTTTAACATGGATGAGCAGGAAACTACATGAGGCAAAACCACAGAGAACTGCAAGGAGAAATAGATGCATCCACTATGATAAACAGAGATTTCAACACCTCTCTATCAGAAATGGACAGATCCAGCAGGCAGTAAATGAGTAAAGATGTAGCTGGACACAGCAAACCATCCATCAGATGGATGTAATTAACATCTATAGATTACTTCATTGAACAAAAGCATAAAATACATTCTTCTCAAGTTCACATGGGACATTCACCTAGATGGGCTACATTCTGGGCCATAATTCACAATTAAACAAATTTAAAAGAATAAAAATCTTACACTAAGTACTCACAGACCACAATGGTATTAAATTAGAAATCAGTAACAGAAAGACGGGTAGAAAACAGCAACAATATACTTTTAAATAACCTATGGGTCAAGGAAGAAATCATTAGAAACATTTAAACTATTTTTAACTAAATGAAAATGAAAGTACGGCTTTTCAAAATTTGTAGTTTTGCAGTAAAAGCAATGCTCAGTGGGGAAGTTACAGCACTGAATTTCTATATTAGAAATGAAGAAAGGTATAAAATCAGTATTCTAAGTTTTTACTTAAAGAAAATGGAAAAAGAAGAGCAGATTAAGTTCAAATAAGCAGAAGAACATAAACAACAAAAAGTAGAACAGAATCAATAAATTTTTTTAAAAATCAATAGAGAAAATCTACAATATCAAATGTTGGTTTTAGGGGCAGGGAAATCCATAAAATTGATCAGCCACTAATCAGGTTAACTAAGACCCCCCCAAAAAAAGAGGGGGGGGGATGAAAAAGACTAATATCCAAAATTAAAGAGGGAAATCAATGCAGATTCCATGCATGTTAAAATAATAATAAAAGAATACAGTGAAGAACACTATGCCCACACATTTGATAACCTAGAGGAAACGGACAAGTTCCTTGAAAGACACAAGTTTTTCAGACTCACAAAAAAAAGAAATAAATAATATGAATAGGCCAGTATCTGTGAAATAAATTGAATTAGTAATTAACAACTTTTTAAAACAGAAAGCACCAGAATGAGATGGGTTCACTAGTGAATTCTACCAAATACATAAAAAGAAAAATTATATTAATTATCCACAATCTCTTTCAGAGAACAGAAGCAGAAAAAATCCTTTCTAACTCATTCTGTGATTCCAGTATTATGTGAATACCAAAACTAGACAAAGACATTATAAGAAAAGAAAACTACAGATCATTAACTCTCATGAATATAGCTGCAAAAACCCTCAACAAAACATTAGCAAATCAAATCAAATGCATAAAAAGAACACCACATTAACTGGGAACTGTTTCAGATATATAAGGTTGGTTCAACATTTGAAAATCAATTAATTTAATTCAAATCACAGGAACATATCATTAGATGCACACAAAAAAGCATTTGACAAAATCTAACACTCATTTGTGATTTAAAAAAAAGAAAACTCTCAATAAACTAGAAATAGAAAGAAATCTTCATCACTCCTTTTTAACACTGTAGTGGAAGTTTTAGCTGATGCAGTAAGTTTCATCTAATAAAACCAAAATGTTTTAAACTACCATGCATTGTAAGAGTAGCAGGAGGTAGATGTATCTGTTCCATCCCTCATTCATGAGTAAATCCCATCAACTGGATCAGTTCTGTTTCATAAATGCAGGCATGCATAAAGCAGACAAAGTGGATAAAGACCAGGTCTTAGAGGCTTACAGACAGTAGATTTTAAGATAGTGGTGCCCCTGAGAAAAAACACTACATCTTGGAGATAACAGTTATTTCTGAAGGGAGGACAAGAAGCAGAACTCTAAGACAAATGTAGACTCCAATTCAGAAGGTTACTTGGATGTCAGGAGTGGAAGTCCCTGAAACAGGACTTGGATCAGCACTGTATGCTCTATTTGCAAGCATTTTAGCAAACTTCCTTAACAAATATTACATTCTGGTTGATTTCCAGAATGATTCCAGGGAATATTGGAATAGCTCACTGGGCCAAGTAGTGACTAGCAAGGAATTGTGGTCACCCACATTTCCCCACAGAGATCCAGTTTCTGATTCATTGGGTTACATCATGTAATGTGACCAGGGAAGAGGGCAAAATATAATAAGCAGTCAAACTACTGTTCATGCAAATACCTGTTCATTTTCAAATCCACTAGTAATTCAAGGAGTCTGCAGTGGCTTTACACTCTCCATTAATTTTTCTACCCGGTCTATCCCCACAAAGCCGATTTCTGCTGGACTTGCAGAAATTTTCTGTAGTGTATATTTTCACCAAGCCCAAAAGTCCATGGGTAATAAATGAAGATCTAAAAATTTTCATCTCTGAAACTTATAAATCTTGCCTTATAGACATATCCAAAAGCCAGTTTTAATAATCATTCAAATGCCCAGAAAAATAATATTTAATACTGCCTGTATGAAGAGCAGACTTATTGGAAAAGACCCTGATGCTGGGTAAGACAAAAGGCAGGAGGAGAAGAGGATGACAGAGGACAAGATGGTTGGATGGCATCACCCACTCAATGGACACGAGTTTGAGTGAGCTCCAGGAGATGGTGAAGAACAGGGAAGTCTGGCATGCTGCAGTCCATAGGGTCACAAAGAATTGGACATGACTGAGCGACCGAGCAACAACACTGCCATGATACTTATTGTGTTTGCATGTGTATTGCATGTGGTATGTGTATGCAGGCAGTAAGAAAATATTTCAAGTATAAATATATACTTATATTTTAGCTGGCAAAGAATCTGCCTGCAATGTGGGAGACTTGCGTTCAGTCCCTGGGTTGGGAAGATCCCCTGGAGAAGGGAAAGGCTATCCACTTCAGTATTCTGGCCTGAAGAATGTCATGGACTATAGAGTCCATGGGGTCACAAAGCGTCAGATACGACTGAGTGACTTTCACTTTCATATCTAATGGGATATTTATCTTTTTTCAGTTCAGTTCAGTTCAGTTGCTCAGTCGTGTCTGACTCTTTGTGACCCCATGAATCACAGCACTTCAGGCCTCCCTGTCCATCACCAACTCCCGGAGTTCACTCAAACTCATGTCCATCGAGTTGGTGATGACATCCAACTATCTCATCCTCTGTCGTCCCCTTCTCTCCTGCCTGCAATCCCTCCCAGCATCAGGGTCTTTTCCAGTGAGTCAACTCTTTGCATCAGGTGGCCAAAGTATGGGAGTTTCAGTTTCAGCATCAGTCTTTCCAATGAACACCCAGGACTGGTCTCCTTTAGGATGGGCTGGTTGGATCTCTTTGCAAAGCAAGGGACTCTCAAGAGTCTTCTACAACACCACAGTTGAAAAGCATCAATTCTTCCGTGCTCAGCTTTCTTTATAGTCCAACTCTCACATCCATACATGACTACTGGAAAAACCAAAGCCTTGACAAGACAGACCTTTGTTGGCAAAGTAATATCTCTGCTTTTCAATATGCTACCTAGGTTGGTCATAACTTTCCTTCCAAGGAGTAAGTGTCTTTTAATTTCATGGCTGTAATCACCATCTGCAGTGATTTTGGAGCCCCCAAAAAAGAAATTCGTCACTGTTTCCACTGTTTCCCCATCTATCTTCCATGAAGTGATGGGACCAGATGCCATGATCTTAGTCTTCTGAACGTTGAACTTTAAGCTAACTTTTTCACTCTCCTCTTTCACTTTCATCAAGAGGTTTTTTAGTTCCTCTTCACTTTCTGCCATAAGGGTGGTGTCGTCAGCATATCTGAGGTTATTGATATTTCTCCCAGCAATCTTGATTCCAACTTGTGCTTCCTCCAGCCCAGCGTTTCTCATGATATACTCTGCATAGAAGTTAAATAAGCAGGGTGACAATATACAGCCTTGATGTACTCCTTTTCCTATTTGGAACCAGTCTGTTGTTCCACGTCCAGTTCTAACTGTTGCTTCCTNAAACTCATGTCCATCGAGTTGGTGATGACATCCAACTATCTCATCCTCTGTCGTCCCCTTCTCTCCTGCCTGCAATCCCTCCCAGCATCAGGGTCTTTTCCAGTGAGTCAACTCTTTGCATCAGGTGGCCAAAGTATGGGAGTTTCAGTTTCAGCATCAGTCTTTCCAATGAACACCCAGGACTGGTCTCCTTTAGGATGGGCTGGTTGGATCTCTTTGCAAAGCAAGGGACTCTCAAGAGTCTTCTACAACACCACAGTTGAAAAGCATCAATTCTTCCGTGCTCAGCTTTCTTTATAGTCCAACTCTCACATCCATACATGACTACTGGAAAAACCAAAGCCTTGACAAGACAGACCTTTGTTGGCAAAGTAATATCTCTGCTTTTCAATATGCTACCTAGGTTGGTCATAACTTTCCTTCCAAGGAGTAAGTGTCTTTTAATTTCATGGCTGTAATCACCATCTGCAGTGATTTTGGAGCCCCCAAAAAAGAAATTCGTCACTGTTTCCACTGTTTCCCCATCTATCTTCCATGAAGTGATGGGACCAGATGCCATGATCTTAGTCTTCTGAACGTTGAACTTTAAGCTAACTTTTTCACTCTCCTCTTTCACTTTCATCAAGAGGTTTTTTAGTTCCTCTTCACTTTCTGCCATAAGGGTGGTGTCGTCAGCATATCTGAGGTTATTGATATTTCTCCCAGCAATCTTGATTCCAACTTGTGCTTCCTCCAGCCCAGCGTTTCTCATGATATACTCTGCATAGAAGTTAAATAAGCAGGGTGACAATATACAGCCTTGATGTACTCCTTTTCCTATTTGGAACCAGTCTGTTGTTCCACGTCCAGTTCTAACTGTTGCTTCCTGACCTGCATATAGATTTCTCAAAAGGCAGGTCAGGTCGTCTGGTATTCCCATCTCTCTCAGAATTTTCCACAGTTTGTTGTGATCCATACAGTCAAAGGCTTTGGCATAGTCAATAAAGCAGAAATAGATGATTTTCTGGAACTCTCTTGCTTTTTCCATGATCCAGTGGATGTTGGCAATTTGATCTCTGGTTCCTCTGCCTTTAGCTTGAACATCTGGAAGTTCATGGTTCACGTACTGCTGAAGCCTGGCTTGGAGAATTTTAAGCATTACTTTACTAGCGTTTGAGATGAGTGCTATTATGCAGTAGTTTGAGCATTCTTTGGCATTGCCTTTCTTTGGGATTGGAATGAAAACTGACCTTTTCCAGTGTTTATTTTATGAGAAGAGGACAGAAGACAAAAATCAATACAATATAGGGACTGAAAACAGAGATTTTGAATTGAATTCAAATCCCAACTCTGACTTGGAGTAAGTTTCTTAAATTTCCCAGACATAAGTATGCACAGCTCTAACAAGGACACAAAAATACCTCACAGGACTGTTGAAAGTATTTTTCCATTAACTTTTATTGGGGTATAGTTGCTTTGCAATGTTGTGTTAGCTTCTACTGTACAGCAAAGTGAGTCAGCTATACATATACATATATCTCCTCTTTTTTGGAAATTATTCCCATTTAGATCAACAGAGAGCATCGAGTAGAGTTCCTTGTGCCATACAATAGGTACTCGTTAGTTATCTATTTTATTATTGAAAGTATTAAAAGAGTAATATAGCATAATTATAATTATGATGGTGGTCAAATATCCACCTTTAAGAAACCAGTTAGGAAGAAAATAAAAACATATTCCTTCATCAGTTTCTCACGGAATCAGGAGAAACAACTCCAATGCTTTTGGAGAATATTTGAAATTTTGTTAAATAACTCGAAAGCATCCTGGACTTCCTGCACATCACAAAATTGGGAAGCCAGGGTGGTAGAGACCAACATTTACTACCTTTCCTTAACTGAAATTCATGGTGAAGATGCTGATTCTAAAATAGCTACTACCTTAGGCTGTGTTGAAAATCAAGACATGTGAATTTCCACTGTATTCAGCCCAGATTACTCTGTTCATTAGTTGGACTATAGGCGATTAAAACCTAAATTCATTTATAAAAGGGCAAGCAGAATACTCATGAGTCTAGAAACCTTACATATCTGAGAATGCAAGGGAGAGTCTTGTTCCCTTCGTCCTTCTCCATTATTCTGAAGTGCTTGAACTTGTCTCTTGCAGCACTCTGAGAAAAATTACAAAAGTTATATTGAATAAAAATGTCTGTCAGTAAATTTCACTGAAGTGAAATTCGAAAGCTTCCTTTTGACATACAATCATTTGTGAAATTTACACTAATGTTCAGAGATGGAATAAAGCAAGCTTAAAAGACTTAACAACTCCTCAGTATGGTCTTCTGCTCCTCTTCACTGTCTTAATCTGCTGTTGACCATCAGTTGATTTAAAGGCCAGTGTTATCTCAACGTAAGCAGACCAACGCTGAATTTTTCTCTTATAATCCGTGCTCCTGAAGTGCCTAGACTTTATAACCAGAAATATCATGGAGCTATGCATCACCCTGTTTGGACTGCATGCGCATGCACACATACACACACACACACACACACACACACACACTAAAGCTTTCTAGTTGCAATACCTAAATTTTGTGCCCAACAAATTTATCTGTTAAATTTCTGGTTATTGGCAGGACATTATTAATCTCTTTCAATCTGAAACAGAGATGTCCCTCACTCTTTCTCTTTCCTCTTTTCTCATAATTAATCCAACAAAAAGAGAAACCATCACAATCTTCATTTTTCCAATTTTTAATTTCTGGGAAAATGAACTCTGTCACTTGCATCTGGCTAACTGGTTCTCAGTCTTTCTCGATGAAACGTGTTATTTTTCCCCTTCTAAACAGTTCATATATTACAAACATTATTCTTCATATATTTTATTCTTTTTTTCATCCAAAAAATAACTTCTGTGATTTTCTAGACTTTGAGGACATTCATTTAGCATTTATTCTTCCCAACTCAAGAAGCCTAATGTTTCATTCTGTCCTTACAGAGTAACATTTTCATCCCATTAAGTACTTTTAGGGTTCTTCTCTGACACTTTCAATATTTTATACATATTTTTTAAATTATTTATTTTTAATTGAAAGATAATTGCCTTACAATATTTTGTTGGTTTCTGCCATACATCAACATGAATCTGCCATATGCATACATGCCCCCTTATACTTGTGAGTACAACAAAATTTTCCAGTGAAAAATGAAGAAAAGAGAACCCAGAAAATTAAAGAAACGTATTTTTGAAACAAATTCTGTTTACTGTAAAATGTCTTTTACGACAAACAAGTATATATGCCTAGGGTGAAAGAACTTTCAAATAAGAATTTCTTCCCTTCCTCTCAGTGCTTCTATACTGAGGGCAATGAGACAATAAGCTGAATCATACATATCTCCCTGCTTCTTTTATTATCAGACCAGGGACTGAAGAGTCTGAAGTGGAGAGTAGAACAGTGTAACATGTTTTTCTTAGGCCACATGCTACCACAATCACTATCTTAGTTCCTCCACTCACTAGCTCTATAACCTTAGGAAAGTGACTTAACCTTTTCCTGGCTCAGTTTCCTCTAAAAATTGGAATAACAATAACATATTTGAATTGGGTCATTATGAAGATTAAATGAGGTGATTAATTAAAATGATAACCATGGTATCTGTCATATATTAAGCACGCAATAAACAGAGCTCCTTATTTTTTATCCACAATCATTCTGTCCTCCTCTTATCAGGCCATGGTGGCCACTAGGAATGACACCGATGGAGTGTTGGGGCACTTGTTCATAAACACAGGGCTCTGAAAGCAGCCTACTAAAAACCACTACACATCAAAAATATACACATCCAAGATTTTTTTAATTTAAAAAGTATACATTGCAATACATGTCATTTGAATCCCTGGAGCTTAGAATACAGCATTTTAACTTTGATTACTTTATATTGTAAAGAAGAAATTATCACATGCCACAGATGTATTCAGCATTGCTTGAGGTATCTTGAAGAATGTAGCAGAAATATAACACAGCCTGTTTTCTAGAGTTTACCTTACGCTAAGAAGACAAATATATCTCCCAGATTATAACATCAAGCATACTATTAAGACAATGCAAGACTAAGGGATCAATTGTAGAATGGGTTCCAAATGTTTTACAGGGGGTGGAAAAGATAAAAGAGAATTCAAGTTATAAAGAAAGACTCTATTAGATATGTTGGAATTATATCAACAATTAAATCTAATTAATTAAGCTAATTAACAATTAAATCTAATGCTCTAATTAAAGCATCAGAGAGCTTTTGACTAAGTCTTAGCTATTTCATCAGATCAAAAAAATCCCAAGAATGTGTCTATTTTACACTTCTCTCATGCATTTCCATTCACTGAAAAAATTTCTAAGCACTTCCATGTATCAAGTTTTGAAGAAGATATTGGGAATACAACAATAAACCTAGTACAATCTTCTCATTGAAAAAGCCTCTGGAACTTGTGCACCTGATCTTAGTGGCATGGCTTGTTGAAGAGCAATGTTTTACAGAGCTAATCTGAAACAATTTGGAAAGTTAGTGAGAATTTTTAAATGAATACATTTAAAGATACAATAATTTGAGTATTCAAGATATTGGAGAGAAGTGAAGTACACTGTGGTGCCTTTCCCTTTGAGATATTTGTTGGGCTATAAGAAAGGCAGAATTGAGAGGCTTAGAAGCAAAATAGAAAACAGTCACCAAAATGCTGAGAATCTGAGTTGAGTTTTGAACAGTCTAATGAGACTGGGGAAGCAAAAATTGAAGCTTAGAGGTTCTCAAAGAAAATGGCCCTTAAGCAACCCAGACATCCAGAAAAGAGTTTGAAATGAGCAGACTTTAGGATTAATGGCAAAACTCACATAAAAATCCAGCATTGATCCACCTCAACCCAAGCTTTGGTTCAGTTCAGTTCAGTCACTCAGTCATGTCCGACTCTTTGTGACCCGTAAAGGTGATCTATTCCTGCTCCAAGGGCAGAGTAAATTAATAGTAAATCCTCTCTGGACAAAGATAATGGGAAGCAGAACTGCACAAATTATCTCTATAATTTTTCATACACAACATCTGGGTGTTTTTTATTTTTTAATTCTTAAGCATGCCAAGAGAGTTAAACGCTCAAAAATCAAGAAAAAATATTTTAAAAAGAAAGAAACAGACTCAAGATGATACAGACCTTGGAGTTTCTTGCAAGGATGTTAAAATGACTGTGATCAACATTTTCAGAAAATAGAGGAGAAGATGGACAAGTTGATCAGAAACTGAAATTAATTAAAAATTCTAGACTGAAAAAACTTAGTAAAATTAAGAAATTTATAGACATACCAAATAAGAGAAAAGAATAAGAGAATGGAAAGTTACGTCAGTTGACTAGAGAACAGAGGGGGAAATGATGGAAAATAAAGCTGTATAAAAGATCTAGCAGACAAGTTATTGAAGACATAGGAGAGGACATATTGAGACAAAATGAGTATTTTACAAAATATTGTCTGAGGATATTACAAAAACAACCATGACATTAATCTACAACATCAAGAAGCTCTATGAAACCCAAGCAGGCTAAATGAAAGTCATATCATCATTCGTCATGCTCAGTCGCTCTGGAAATGGAACCATCCAACTCTTTGCGACCCCATGGACTGTAACCCACCAGGCTCCTCTGTCCATGGCATTTTCCAAGTAAGAATACTGGAATGGGTTGTCATTTCCTTCTCCAGGGGATCTTCCCAACCCAGGGATTGAACCCATGTCTCCTGTGTCTCCTACATTAACAAACAAATTCTTTACCACTGTGCCACCTGGTAAGCTAAAAGTAATACTGCTAAAAGACAAAGATGAAAAAGGTTTAAGTTGCTACAGAAAAAAGATTCAGTACCATCAAAGAATAGGGCTGACTTTCAATAGAAACAATGAAAACCATCTATAAGACAATAGAGTGGTTTATTTGAAGGGATGAAAACTAACTGCTAACCTGAAATTCTACACCTAAAGAAAACAATGTTCAAAAAAGAAATAAAATAAAAATAAAAATTTACCAAAATGAATTCTTCAGGCAGAAGAAAAAAAATCCTAGATAAAAGCATGGAAATTGAGAGGGGAATGAATAATAACGGAAAGAATAAATATATAAATCCAAATAATTATTCATTGCATGAAACAATGACATGATTTCTTGGAGTTTAAGAAGATGGAGAAGATCTGTACAGTCAACAAAAACAAGACCAGGAGCTGACTGTAACTCAGATCATGAACTCTTTATTACCAAATTCAGACTTAAATTGAAGAAAGTAGGGAAAACCGCTAGACCATTCAGGTATGACCTAAATCAAATCCCTTATGATTATACAGTGGAAGTGAGAAATAGATTTAAGGGCCTAGATCTGATAGATAGAGTGCCTGATGAACTATGGAAAGAGGTTCATGACATTGTACAGGAGACAGGGATCAAGACCATCCCCAAGGAAAAGAAATGCAAAAAGCAAAATGGCTGTCTGGGGAAGCCTTACAAATAGCTGTGAAAAGAAGAGAGGCGAAAAGCAAAGGAGAAAAAGAAAGATATAAGCATCTGAATGCAGAGTTACAGGGAATAGCAAGAAGAGATAAGGAAGCCTTCTTCAGCGATCAATGCAAAGAAATAGAGGAAAACAACAGGATGGGAAAGACTAGAGATTTCTTCAAGAAAATTAGAGATATCAAGGGAACATTTCATGCAAAGATGGGCTCGATAAAGGACAGAAATGGTATGGACCTAACAGAAGCAGAAGATATTAAGAAGAGGTGGCAAGAATACACAGAAGAACTGTACAGAAAAGATCTTCA
>SJYX01004098.1:136150-153760 GCA_006410675.1 Oreotragus oreotragus | reverse complement strand
ACTCTTTGCAACCCCATGAATTGCAGCACGCCAGGCCTCCCTGTCCATCACCATCTCCCGGAGTTCACTCAGACTCACGTCCATTGAGTCAGTGATGCCATCCAGCCATCTCATCCTCTGTCGTCCCCTTCTCCTCCTGCCCTCAATCCCTACCAGCATCAGAGTCTTTTCCAATGAGTCAACTCTTCACATCAGGTGGACAAAGTATTGGAGTTTCAGCTTTAGCATCATTCCTTCCAAAGAAATCCCAGGGTTGATCTCCTTCAGAATGGACTGGTTGGATCTCCTTGCAGTCCAAGGGACTCTCAAGAGTCTTCTCCAACACCACAGTTCAAAAGCATCAATTCTTCGGCACTCAGCCTTCTTCAAGTCCAACTCTCACATCCATACATGACCACAGGAAAAACCATAGCCTTGACTAGATGGACCTTAGTTGGCAAAGTTATGTCTCTGCTTTTGAATATGCTATCCAGGTTGGTCATAACTTTTCTTCCAAGGAGTAAGCGTCTTTTAATTTCATGGCTGCATAGGTTCCTATAATTGGAACAATAGAGCTTTTCCAAACAAAACTTCACAACCATTTAAATAAAATAAAATCTTATTGAGCAAAGAATAAGAAAAGAGACACAAATTACTGTAAGCTGTTAACACAAATGTCAGTTACCTTCTGCTGTGCTTCCTTGTGGTTTCTCAGAACTCCATGTCACCACACTTTGCAACTTACTTTTTCAGTCCTCTCAGTAAAATTTTAAAGATTCTGCCCCTTCTTACAATGGCAAAGAAGGGTGAAAGACTCAGCCCAGGCCAATTTACTCATCAAGGAACTAAGATTCCACCCAGTATCCATTTTCCAACGACAAAAGTTTTAATAGCAAGAAGACATGGGTTATTTTGTTTAATCCAGAAAATGTTTTTACTAAAATATCTTTTATCACTTTATTGTAAGATAATAATTAAACTTCTGTAGCTATTTAAACCTTTCAAAGTGCTACCCACTTTTTTTTTTTTTTTTAACCCTCACCAGAGCAGTGGAGCAGTGGTGCTAGCTGTAAAGAACTGACCTGCCAGTGAAGGAAACACAAGAGACGAGGGTTTGATCCCTCAGTTGGGAAGATGCCCTGGAGGAGGAAATGGCAACCCACTCCAGGATTCTTGCCTGGAAAATTCCATGGGCCGAGGAGCCTGGTGGAGTACAGTCCATGGGGTCACAAAGAGTCCGACACAACTGAGCAACTGATCACACATAGAAATAATAGCAGTGCTTGGATCACCACTTTGTAGATGGGGAAAAACCCGAATATAAGCCCCTGAGCACCAGCACAAGCTTTTTCTTCTTGATCATATCTGCTCCGAATATGTGAGAGAAAGAGATGAAGCTGTTTAGGACTCCCTTCTGTTCCTGCTGCTGCTAAGTCACTTCAGTCGTGTCCGACTCTGTGCGACCCCATAGACGGCAGCCCACTAGGCTCCCCCATCCCTGGGATCCTCCAGGCAAAAACACTGGAGTGGGTGGGTGAGATGCAAAAACGGATACAGTATTTAAAAGGAAGAGAAATGGCAATGGAGCCTGAAAAGATACTTGGCAATTCTGACTAGAATTTGAGAGAAAATTTTTGATAAAAGAGAACTGGGATATGAAAGTGATCACCTCAACATTTAAGGAATTTACTAAAAAAATAAGAAATTAGAACTACTTTAGTATTAGTTCCCTCAGAATCACACTAAAAGCAGGGGAGTTGACTGGAGCTACAGGAAAAAAAAATTCTGGGATAAACTACATTTGCAATTGTAGTAAAGATAGCTCCAAGTTAAAGCTGCTTATAACTCCCAGCTCCACAGCTTGTGGGAGTGTTACATGTTCCCACAATCCCCTTCTGCCTTCATCCTTTGTCTGCTTCTGCATGCACTATCTCAGTTTCTCACAGAGTCAACCAAACTGTGAACTCATACCTTTCACTGGTTTTGAAAAAATTAAAACAAACATTACTTTTTTCAAGAAAAACCATACATGGATCAGTATGATCAACGGAGATTTTATTAAAGATTTCAAAAAATCAGAAGAGTGTGACAGAGCTCAAATTTTATACTTCATCTTTCAGATATGTTTTTTTCAAATTTTCTCTGACAAGAATGGGACTTAGGGGCCCTTTCCTGGTCCCTTCTCTAGGAAGCATCCCATCTCTTCTCCTAGCCCCTCATCCTCCCTAGAACTACTCTTGCTTCTCACTGACCTTCTTTTTATTCTCATTTTGTTTCCCTTCTACCTCACAAAAAGCAAAATGTTCCTTCTTGTTTCAAATTTAACAATTGATTGCCTTTTGTTGTTGAGATGTTCCTAAGATCTCATCATCCTCTTTCCTGGTCCCTTCTCTAGGAAGCATCCCATCTCTTCTCCTAGCCCCTCATCCTCCCTAGAACTACTCTTGCTTCTCACTGACCTTCTTTTTATTCTCATTTTGTTTCCCTTCTACCTCACAAAAAGCAAAATGTTCCTTCTTGTTTCAAATTTAACAATTGATTGCCTTTTGTTGTTGAGATGTTCCTAAGATCTCATCATCCAATCATAAGAGATTACTCATGCATTTTTCTCTCCTAAAAGTTCTTACCTAAAGTTCAGTTCAGTTCAGTCCCTCAGTCGTGTCTGACTCTTTGTGGCCCCATGAATCACAGCACCCCGGGCCTCCCTGTCCATCACCATCTCCCGGAGTTCACTCAGATTCACGTCCATCGAGTCCATGATGCCATCCAGCCATCTCATCCTCTGTCGTCCCCTTCTCCTCCTGCCCCCAATCCCTCCCAGCATTAGAGTCTTTTCCAATGAGTCAACTCTTCGCATGAGGTGGCCAAAGTATTGGAGTTTCAGCTTTAGCATCATTCCTTCCAAAGAATACGCAGGGCTGATCTCCTTTAGAATGGACTGGTTGGATCTCCTTGCAGTCCAAGGGACTCTCAAGAGTCTTCTCCAACACCACAGTTCAAAAACATCAATTCTTCAGTGCTCAGCTTTCTTCACAGTCCAACTCTCACAGCCATACATAACCACTGGAAAAACCATAGCCTTGACTAGATGGACCTTTGTTGGCAAAGTAATGTCTCTGCTTTCCAATATGCTATCTAGGTTGGTCGTAGCTTTTATTCCAAGGAGTAAGCATCTTTTAATTTCATGGCTGCAGTCACCATCTGCAGTGATTTTGGAGCCCCCCAAAATAAAGTCAGCCACTGTTTCCACTGTTTCCCCATCTATTTGCCATGAAGTGATGGGACCAGATGCCATGATCTTCATTTTCTGAATGTTGAGCTTTAAGCCAACTCTTTCACTCTCCTCTTTCACTTTCATCAAAGGGACAATAGTCATAAATGACCAAATGATCTTGGCTGGCCATTGATTCTTCAATGTATATTTAAAACTAGCTTAGGTCATATATGGTTTGTCCCATGACATTTATATGCATAGTTGTTTTAGAAGTAAACTGCTTGAGCTTGTGCGTATCCAGGTCACATGAATTTGAAAGATCAGCAGCCAAAATCTTTCATACAGAGTCCTCAGCAGTAATTAAGGACATGGTATCTGGAGCAGATAGGTAGACAGAAGAGCTCAAATTCTGTCTCCTCTGCTGCCTTAGGCAAATTATTCAACCTCTCCAGTCTCAGTTTCTTCAGGTATAAAATGAAATGATAGTAACTGCTTCTACTTCATAGGGTTATAATATGGATTAAGTGAATTAATACATGTAGAATCCTTATAACATTGCTTGGCACATAATAAGTAATGGATAATGTTGGATCTCCCTAAATTGTTTTAACTCCCTAGAGAAGGCAGTGGTGTCTTTTTCCCTTAGCATTTCCATAGCATCTCCACTTTAGCATTTGCTATTTTCACTATTTGTCAATTACTAACATGCTACTTTGAAATAACTCATATACATCTATAGTATAATAGAATACCACCTGTATGTTTATCTTTATTCAAAGGTTTGTAGACGACTGCTCCACATTGAAGTCTTACAGACACTGACTCTTTTAACATTTTTGCATCTACATAGTGCCCAGTAAAAAAGCTTGCTCATAACAGGCACTTAATTTTTACTAGTTCAGCCACCAGCTGTAATAAAACCAATAGTGTTTTGATATATTTTTAACTGGTTTGTGATATCTTACTGGAGAATTACCTCAAAAGCCTATTTATAGTGTTTGTCCTTTCTTTCTTCTCAATTACTAGAGATATGCTGACTTTCATTCTTCCATAAATTTCTATAAAATTTTCACTGTCCCTACTGAAATTCCAGTCCCAGCCCTTCCTCCCAAAAAATGAGGGGGAGTAAATATTAACAAATATTTATCCATGGCAAAGAACTTGTTTCTGCACTTTATTTTGCTTACCAGTAATTTTGCTTTCCATAAGTCCAATGTAAAATACATGAGCAATTGCAAAAAGATACTTTTAGTTGTCACTTTAAAATCTATTGGAAAATATGAGCATACTTCAGGATGAGATGATTTTTCCCTTGTGTTTTTAATTTTACTTGAAAACTACTTTATTTGTATATAGCCAAGGGCTAGAGTAGGGCTAATCTATTATGGTCATTTTAGCTGTTTTCCATGGTTATGAGTAACTCAAGGATTAGAAACTGCTTTCCAGACATTTAAGTCATACAATCTTTCCATTGCTCTGCTCATAGCTCTCATTCTCACTCCTGGGTGCCCACATATCCCACCTCTAAGCAAGCTCTCAGGCTCACAAAAGACCAATTTCATGAATCAAAGGAAGTCAGCCAAAGTAAAAGGGGGAGGGAATCTGAGGTCTTTGATACTTTTTGGAATGTAAGACCTGAGGCTTGGACTGTCTCCAAACACCTGCACCTAAGCAAGAATGAGTTTCATGGCTCTCTACTTACCTATTAATGAAATAAATATTATGTTTTTATTTATTGGGGTATAGTTGCCTTACAAGGTTGTGTTAGCTTTTGTTATACAGTCAAGTGAATCAGCTATATGTATACACATACCCCCTCTCTCATGGACCTTCCTTCCATACTCCTTATCATACCCATTTAGGTCACTACAGAGCACAGAGCTGTGTGATACAGCAGGTTCCCATTAGCTATCTACATATGGCAGTACATCAATCTCAATCTCCCAATTCATCCCACTCCTGGTTTCTACCACCCTGTGTCTATGTGCTCTCTACCTCTGTGTCTTGGCTAAGAAATGGTAAATACAAAAAATTAAATTACTGACATACTGTGCCTCTTTGTATCCACTTATAAAAATATATATCAAGTTATAGAATAAAGACATATATAACTTGTCTTCTATAATAGTAGCAAACATCCAACAGAGTTTAGTGGGAACACTAACAGATAAAATACATAATCTACAGTTTAAAACAGGTGAAATTGGAGTTCATACATTACATCATTCATAAACTCTCAATCAAACAGCCACACCCAAGGAGCATATATGCAGTAAGTGATATACATAGGAGCTTCTGTTTTGTAAGTAGAAGCATAGGGAGTTTATGGTAAGAGTCAAACCCTAAGAAAGGAGAAGGTGGCAGAGGTGCTATGATGTCTGTTCCCAGTAGAACTCTGGTTCTATGTCTAGAGCTTACAATTAGAGAAGCGGGATTCAAAATATGGTTAAACTCTTTAACATGAAAGATGCTGTAAAATATCAAGCCCAAGAAGAGATTCTCGGGGACTCAATCTTTTAAAAAGTTGAGGTGTGGAATTGAGGATGAAGCCATTCTTCCCATTGCTGACTGGAATTCTACTACTTCTTGGCAGCTCATGGACCGCAGTTTGAGACACATCTGAAGATACTTTTCTTGGAGTAAACTAGTGCGCTCATGACATAAAGTGGCAATAATAATCCTTCTCAGGCAACAATTCTATATATTTAGGAGTTAGAACATTAAAAATATGAAGACTGGGCACAAAGTGACAACTACATCTAGAGTATGGCTATTATGAGCAACTTCTTGGAAATATATAGAAATAACAGGGATATGTTGCAGGTGATATACTGAGATCTGCCATTATGCAGATAAAGGCTGGCACATTGGCAGATTTGTGAATTAAATGTATACTGGGGTTTTAGAAAGCTAATAAATGAAATCATCTTTTCCTCTTTCAACTTCAGAAGTAATTGAGAGATAGAAGCAGGCCGTACACAGGAGGAAAACAAAACACCAATTTTATTATTAATGGTGGGCAGTGTGGCTTAGGTGTTCACTAATTATGAGCTTCCTAATACTGGATTCCCAAATTTAACAGTCACAGGCAGTGGTGAAGGCAGTAAACTTCCTCAATAGGGCAGAGTCTGGAATGGAAGATCATGTGTGATTTCTGTAGGAAAAGACATAGAGAAGGAAATACTAAGCTACATACTCAAAATCCTCCTTTCAAAGACACCATTCACTTTGAAGCAATGAGGGAGAGGATGGGATAAAATAACCAGGGATATCTCACCAGAGGTTGGAATAAAACACCAGCTTTGTTCTCATGGAAATCCTACCACATTGGAAAGATGGAGCCTGTGGGAAGGAGGCTCCTCCACCATCAGCAGAGGGCTTCCCTGGTGGCTCAGATAGTAAAGAATCTGCTTGCAATGCAGGAGACCCAAGATTGATCCCTGGATTGGGAAGATCCCCTGGAGAAGGAAATCTCAACCCACTCCAGTATTCTTGCCTGGAGAATCCCATGGACAAAGGAGCCTGCCAGGCTACTGTCCATGGGGTCACAAAGAGTCAGACATGACTGAATGACACTTTCACTTTAACTTTCCACAGTCATCAATGGGCAAAGAGCATGGAGCTGGGCCAATCATGAGCAGACTATAAGAAACAATCTACCGTGGTATAGGCATGTTCCAACAATATGAGTTTCAGTTCAGTTCAGTTCAGTTGCTCAGTCGTGTCCGATTCTTTGTGACCCCATGAATCACAGCACACTAGGCTTCCCTGTCCANAAATATGAGCATACTTCAGGATGAGATGATTTTTCCCTTGTGTTTTTAATTTTACTTGAAAACTACTTTATTTGTATATAGCCAAGGGCTAGAGTAGGGCTAATCTATTATGGTCATTTTAGCTGTTTTCCATGGTTATGAGTAACTCAAGGATTAGAAACTGCTTTCCAGACATTTAAGTCATACAATCTTTCCATTGCTCTGCTCATAGCTCTCATTCTCACTCCTGGGTGCCCACATATCCCACCTCTAAGCAAGCTCTCAGGCTCACAAAAGACCAATTTCATGAATCAAAGGAAGTCAGCCAAAGTAAAAGGGGGAGGGAATCTGAGGTCTTTGATACTTTTTGGAATGTAAGACCTGAGGCTTGGACTGTCTCCAAACACCTGCACCTAAGCAAGAATGAGTTTCATGGCTCTCTACTTACCTATTAATGAAATAAATATTATGTTTTTATTTATTGGGGTATAGTTGCCTTACAAGGTTGTGTTAGCTTTTGTTATACAGTCAAGTGAATCAGCTATATGTATACACATACCCCCTCTCTCATGGACCTTCCTTCCATACTCCTTATCATACCCATTTAGGTCACTACAGAGCACAGAGCTGTGTGATACAGCAGGTTCCCATTAGCTATCTACATATGGCAGTACATCAATCTCAATCTCCCAATTCATCCCACTCCTGGTTTCTACCACCCTGTGTCTATGTGCTCTCTACCTCTGTGTCTTGGCTAAGAAATGGTAAATACAAAAAATTAAATTACTGACATACTGTGCCTCTTTGTATCCACTTATAAAAATATATATCAAGTTATAGAATAAAGACATATATAACTTGTCTTCTATAATAGTAGCAAACATCCAACAGAGTTTAGTGGGAACACTAACAGATAAAATACATAATCTACAGTTTAAAACAGGTGAAATTGGAGTTCATACATTACATCATTCATAAACTCTCAATCAAACAGCCACACCCAAGGAGCATATATGCAGTAAGTGATATACATAGGAGCTTCTGTTTTGTAAGTAGAAGCATAGGGAGTTTATGGTAAGAGTCAAACCCTAAGAAAGGAGAAGGTGGCAGAGGTGCTATGATGTCTGTTCCCAGTAGAACTCTGGTTCTATGTCTAGAGCTTACAATTAGAGAAGCGGGATTCAAAATATGGTTAAACTCTTTAACATGAAAGATGCTGTAAAATATCAAGCCCAAGAAGAGATTCTTGGGGACTCAATCTTTTAAAAAGTTGAGGTGTGGAATTGAGGATGAAGCCATTCTTCCCATTGCTGACTGGAATTCTACTACTTCTTGGCAGCTCATGGACCGCAGTTTGAGACACATCTGAAGATACTTTTCTTGGAGTAAACTAGTGCGCTCATGACATAAAGTGGCAATAATAATCCTTCTCAGGCAACAATTCTATATATTTAGGAGTTAGAACATAAAAAATATGAAGACTGGGCACAAAGTGACAACTACATCTAGAGTATGGCTATTATGAGCAACTTCTTGGAAATATATAGAAATAACAGGGATATGTTGCAGGTGATATACTGAGATCTGCCATTATGCAGATAAAGGCTGGCACATTGGCAGATTTGTGAATTAAATGTATACTGGGGTTTTAGAAAGCTAATAAATGAAATCATCTTTTCCTCTTTCAACTTCAGAAGTAATTGAGAGATAGAAGCAGGCCGTACACAGGAGGAAAACAAAACACCAATTTCATTATTAATGGTGGGCAGTGTGGCTTAGGTGTTCACTAATTATGAGCTTCCTAATACTGGATTCCCAAATTTAACAGTCACAGGCAGTGGTGAAGGCAGTAAACTTCCTCAATAGGGCAGAGTCTGGAATGGAAGATCATGTGTGATTTCTGTAGGAAAAGACATAGAGAAGGAAATACTAAGCTACATACTCAAAATCCTCCTTTCAAAGACACCATTCACTTTGAAGCAATGAGGGAGAGGATGGGATAAAATAACCAGGGATATCTCACCAGAGGTTGGAATAAAACACCAGCTTTGTTCTCATGGAAATCCTACCACATTGGAAAGATGGAGCCTGTGGGAAGGAGGCTCCTCCACCATCAGCAGAGGGCTTCCCTGGTGGCTCAGATAGTAAAGAATCTGCTTGCAATGCAGGAGACCCAAGATTGATCCCTGGATTGGGAAGATCCCCTGGAGAAGGAAATCTCAACCCACTCCAGTATTCTTGCCTGGAGAATCCCATGGACAAAGGAGCCTGCCAGGCTACTGTCCATGGGGTCACAAAGAGTCAGACATGACTGAATGACACTTTCACTTTAACTTTCCACAGTCATCAATGGGCAAAGAGCATGGAGCTGGGCCAATCATGAGCAGACTATAAGAAACAATCTACCGTGGTATAGGCATGTTCCAACAATATGAGTTTCAGTTCAGTTCAGTTCAGTTGCTCAGTCGTGTCCGATTCTTTGTGACCCCATGAATCACAGCACACTAGGCTTCCCTGTCCATCAGCAACTCCCAGAGTTTACTCAAACTCATGTCCATTGAGTCGGTGATGCCATCCAGCCATCTCATCCTCTGTCGTCCCCTTCTCCTCCTGCCCCCAATCTCTCCCAGCATCAGGGTCTTTTCCAGTGAGTCAACTCTTCTCATGAGGTGGCCAAAGTACTGCAGTTTCAACTTTAGCACCATTCCTTCCAAAGATCACCCAGGACTGGTCTCCTTTAGAATGGACTGGTTGGATCTCCTTGCAGTCCAAGGGACTCTCAAGAGTCTTCTCCAACACCACAGTTCAAAAGCATCAATTCTTAGAATTTTCTTCTATGGAAAAACCATAGCCTTGACTAGACAAACCTTTGTTGGCAAAGTAATGTTTCTGCGTTTGAATACGCTATCTAAGTTGGTAATAACTTTCCTTCCAAGGAGTAAGCATCTTTCAACTTCATGGCTGCATTCGCCATCTGCAGTGATTTTGGAGCCCAAAAAATAAAGTCTGACACTGTTTCCCCATCTATTTCCCATGAAGTGATGGGACCAGATGCCATGATCTTCATTTTCTGAATGTTGAGCTTTAAGCCAACTTTTTCACTCTCCTCTTTCACTTCAGTATGAGTTTAGATACCAATAAATATTTGTCTTCCTATCTCCCAAAACTATAGATTAACTATATGCTCATTTCTACTCCTCTTACTTTTTCAAAGGGCTCAAGGAAGAAGAGTCCTTCCTGAATATAACTGGTGGCAAATAAGGCCATTTAAGGCTTCCCAAGTGGTGCAGTGGTAAAGAATCCACCTGTCAATGTAGGAAGCGCAAGAGACATGAGTTCCATGCCTTGTTCCAGAAAATCCCCTTGAGTAGGAGATGGCAAAACAGTTCAGTATTCTTGCTTGGGAAATCCCATGGACAGAAGAGCCTGGAGCGCTGCAGTCCATGGGATCGCGAAGATCCAGACATGCCTAAATGACTGAGCACACACGCATATACGCAAGGCCATTTAATAATTCTGTGATTACAGTGATTATGTAGAAAAAGACTTCCACCTGCCATGTAGATGGTCCATGGAGATGAGGAAGGAAGAGCAATAGAGAGTAGATTCAGATTGAAAACAATTTACATAAAGTGCTCTTTTCATGTCAAGAACTAAGCTAATATTTTCACAGACGATTTCATTTAATATAATTTAGTCCTTAAAACATACACATTAAAAGAAGGAAAATTAAGACCCAGAAGGTTAAATAACTTGTTCAAGAAGTCATGATAAAGAAGAAGTAGAATGATATTTTGAACAAAGTATGAACAACCTCATTTTATTCTGTACACAGCAGACATTATCAGTATACAGATATCAAAACAATTACAGCTTTTTAAAGGCTTGTTTTTTGGACAAAACTAAAAAGCCTGTCCAACTTTGAATGACTCTGTTAGGTCAATCAATCTACCTGATGCCTTGATAGTTTTTCTAAAACCAATTTTAAAGGATTATTTTTAATATTCAAAGCATCTTTTTCTGGAGACAATTGAAAGGATCAACAGTCCTATGACTAGGATAATATGTTGGTAAATGGCCTTTGTTCCCCCTTCCAATCATTGCCCATATGTCTTTCATCTAACCCAAGCCTTGAAACTTTTACCAAAGTTAGAGAAATTTCCTCTTGACATTGCACAGAGACATGATAACCCAGTGATAATCACTCTCTGGCAGGCTTTGCCCATGAGGCATTTTAAATGCTGGTAGAGATAATCTATGGATCCAAACCAACATAAAATCTAAAGTGGAAGAAAACAGTCCGCCTCTTTTGTAAAGTGATAGCTCTGTGCAGCAGCACAGAGTGTCCTGAAGGTATATCAGGAACCAGGCAGCTTGGCCTCCTTTGATTGTTCCCAGAGGCTCACTTGGCTGTTCCTACACACTTCTTCTCAGATTTATTTTCCACTACACCCCTTCCCAGAGTGATTAGAAACAAATACCAATGCTGAACAAGTCTAAATATGCCTGAATCCCCTCAAACAGCTTGGCATTTCCTGCAGGTTTCATTGGCAATTCCATGATAGGGCTTGCTAGAGAGCTTTCATTAAATTCAGCTAATGCAATAATTTGAAATTTTAATTGGCTCATTTTGAAAATAATTCTAGTTTTCTATTTGGAAAGGCCAAGTTATACTCTTGGTTAAGAAAGAGAGATTTTTACAAACCACCTAGCCTTAAATGTAAGTGCAATAAGCAATGATCTGAATAATTTGAAAGCTATCACAGAAATCTAAATTATCTCAATTTTGCTCCTTATACTTTTCTTGGCACTTTCTCCCTTTTGATCCATGTTACTTGATATATTCAGTGTTTTAGTCCCTATTCTGAGTTGGAAAACTAAAGCGATTATTTCTGGAAGGCTGGTAAGAACTTATCATTGGGGAAGATACAATGGGGGAAGGTTGTTTTGGAAGGGGTGTCCCTCTCCCATTGAAGAATAATGAAGAATTGCTTTATGTGGCTGGCCATTTTTCATCTTTAGTAGCAAAGACTGATGAGAAGCTATATACTTTGCACAGAAGTAAAGAAAAATCATCTCATGTCTGTTACTTTGTGACCAAGGGAAGATCCACTTTAATGGCAATCCACTCAAACTCAGTGTATGTTATCACAGAGTTCAGAGTAATTCTTAGAAATGGTTAATTCAACAGTATGTAAAAAAATANCCCAGGGTTGATCTCCTTCAGAATGGACTGGTTGGATCTCCTTGCAGTCCAAGGGACTCTCAAGAGTCTTCTCCAACATCACAATTCAAAAGCATCAATTCTTCAGTGCTCAGCCTTCTTCACAGTCCAACTCTCACATCCATACATGACTACTGGAAAAACCATAGCCTTGATTAGATGGACCTTAGTCGCCAAAGTAATATCTCTGCTTTTGAATATACTGTCTAGGTTGGTCATAACTTTTCTTCCAAGGAGTAAGAGTCTTTTAATTTCATGGCTACAGTCACCATCTTCAGTGATTTTGGAGCCCAAAAAAATAAAGTCCGACACTATTTCTACTGTTTCCCCATCTATTTCCCATGAAGTGATGGGACTGGATGCCATGATCTTCATTTTCTGAATGTTGAGCTTTAAGCCAACACTCTCCTTTTTCACTTTCATCAAGAGGCTTTTTAGTTCCTCTTCACTTTCTGCCATAAGGGTGGTATTATCTGCATATCTGAGGTTATTGATATTTCTCCTGGCAATCTTGATTTCAGCTTGTGTTTCTTCCAGCCCAGCGTTTCTCATGATGTACTGTGCATATAAGTTAAATAAGCTATTTGATCTTATATCCCTATCTGGTATAAAATCAGATCAATTTAATCATCTGAAAGATGTGGTAGCTCTAAAAGTAACACATTCATACTATTTAAAGTCTGGTGAATAGAATTTCTCAAATATCAGAGAGAAGATCTCGAAAAATCTACTCTTCTATAGAAGTAATTGGAACAATGTCAACATTTTTTTTTTAAATCACTGTTTTCGGAACTCTGGAAATTAACTGAAAGTTTTCAGTAATACGAGAAGAATTTATTCAAGGAAAAAGACTACCAAGAGGAAAAGTAAAGCTTTATAGTATTTTAACTCACCCTATTCCCATTCTCCTCTCCTCATTTTCACAGTAGCCATAAAAAGCAACCGTCTCACAATTATAGTAGCTGTGAAAATTGTAAACCTAGCAGCCATTGGAGGGGAAGAACAGAAGAACAAGTTTGGATCTTCTTTTAAATACATCTATTCCCAGAGATCTGTTACTATTTGACCTGGTTATTAGCTCCCTAGAAGTCTGCACTTGCAGGACTCATCTTTATCTGACATAACTCAGAGCTTATTCACTGTAAATAGCTTTCCCCAAGGCATTTATTGACAACAGTCAGTAGCAACTGTTTAACATCATGGTTGACTAAGGTAAGGGTAACATTTGGGGCAAACAAGGGGCTGACCAAAAAAATTAAACGGAAAAAATGGGGAATAAGATGTCTAGAGTAAGCTGTGAGAAGGTCTGACATTATCTGGGAGTTTAGAAGATCACAAGAAATGTGTAGGTTTATTTTTTATATTTTTAATTTTCTGTGTATTATGATGTTTTGATGTTTTAAGAATCTTTCTGTCTGGGAAGACTACTCCTCTTGAGACCAGCCAATTCTTGGAGATAGTAAAGGATGTAGCACTGCGGGGCAGGCGGGACAGGGAGGGGGCAGTGGCTGGAGCATGACTTAATGTGAAACTGACCAGTCTAGATCTATACATACTCTTTCTGGCATGTGCAGCTCACGGCAGGAGGGGTGGAGGTGGGCTAATTATCTCAGGGCCAGGTACAGCAGCAAGAGACCATGACTACAGGCCAAAATTCACTGGAGTTATTCAACCTAGTCAGTCCTAAGCTGTTTACCCTGTACTGTTTTGCCTTTCCCGAGAAAATTACAATAAAGGTTTGACCTAGACTTTTCCCTCACTCTTGAATTCTGTCTCCTGACCACAACCTGGCATTTCTCATATGGTCCTGTGTGGTGAACCATGCCTCCTGTTTATAGACCCTGTAAGTACAGTAAATTTTCCTGAGACTTGCCCATGTCCCTGTTACGGCCACTCCTGACTGACCAACACATAAAAGAACAGAGAAGATCACAACTGTGAGTAGGGGCAGGAAAACATCTGAAACCTCTCACCTCAGGCTGACCTCGAGTCCCTGGACAAGCAAGAAATAAAAGCTAAGACAAACTTGTAAACGACTGGAACACGGAAGGCATGCCCCCACTGGCACACAAAGCCCACGAACAAAGGCTGGAAGATGCACTGGTTCAGGGCATTTAAGGATATCTCTAGCAACCATTAACTGACTACAAGCTAACCAAACAGAGACTTCAGTGGCCATGTACAACAAAGAACAGAGACTATAGAGTTTGTTCAGGAAAGTCACTTAACAAATAACCATGCAGCAGAAACTACAGTAATAACAGCAATAGCAACAAACCCTAAACAGGGCCTGTGAACTCTACAGTTGTGTCAGCATGTTATTCAAAATGGTTAGTTTTAAGCATAAAATAATTATGAAACATGTAAACAAAAGCTAAGTATGACACATACACCAACTCAGTGGATATGAGTTTGAGCAAACTCCAGGAGATGGTGAAGGACAGGGAAGCCTGGTGCGCTGCAGTCCATGGGGTCGCAAGGAGTCAGACATGACCTCGAGACTGAACAACAAAAATGACACATACACAGGAATAACAATCAATAGAAACCATCTCTTAGGAAGCCCAGAGTTTAGATTTACTATACAAAAACTTTGGAGAAGGAAATGGGAACCCACTCCAGTATTCTTGCCTAGAGAAACCTGTGGACAGATGGTAAAGCGTCTGCCTACAATGTGGGAAACCTGGGTTCGATCCCTGGGTTGGGAAGATCTCCTGGAGAAGGAAATGGCAACCCACTCCAGTACTCTTACGTGGAAAGTCCTGTGGAAAGAGGAGCCTGGTAGGCTACCATCCATGGGGTCACAAAGAGTCGGACACGACTGAGTGACTTTACTCACTCACTCACTTACTTCCACATCACAGGCAGATGCTTTACCCTCTGAGCCACCAGGGAAGCCCAATAAAAAGATATAAATAATTAAATAAACAACAATATAGAAATCCCAGAATTTAAAAGTAAAATATTGAACTGATAAATTCACTAGAAGAGCTATCTTGTCCTCATCCATCAGCCATTTAAGCCTTCCTGTAATTATGCATTAAAATGTTCCACCTTGTGGTTTGTGAATTTTATGGAGAACATGTTGGGCCATTGGCATGTAGCTTGGGCTGAGAATCCCGAGCCATTAGCAAATGCAATGTGCTTAAGGAAACCAAACAGAAAATAAACATGGTCTTGTAAAGTCTAGAATATGTACCCTGAGTCAGTGTTATATATGGGGATGGCTAGGCCAAACACCTAAAAAGTTTCAAATGCAATCAGGCTCCACCAGAACTGTCTGAACTGGACAAAAGGCCCAACATGACCTAGGAAAGTGACATCAAAATCTGTGGGGTATGTGAGAGCTTCAGCAGTCAAATAGGACTTATAATCATTGATTTTCTTTTCTATTTGTGGGGAGAGATGACCAAAAGCTTTGCAGTTATCTACTCTGGAATGAGATATTGTGTCCCTTCCCAGATTATACCCAGGAATCACTTAGGGCATGTATTCTGTCTGTGTTAATGGCCTAGCTGTGTTGCTGCATGTGGGTCAACAGCATGCCCAGCCTCTATTGGGCAGGACTCTTGTCTGGGCCCGCCAGAAGGCCAATATGGTAGAAGGCCAATGCTCCTTCAAGGAATAGGACTTTTTCTAGATCATACCACACCCCCTGATGGCAGGTAGCAAAGAATTTAAGTAGCCTTGTTCAGTTCAGTTCAGTCACTCAGTTGTGTCCGACTCTTTGCGACCCCATGAATCACAGCACGCCAGGCCTCCCTGTCCATCACCAACTCCCAGAGTTCACTCAGATTCATGTCCATTGAGTCAGTGATGCCATCCAGCCATCTCATCCTCTGTCATCCCCTTCTCCTCCTGCCCCCAATCCCTCCCAGCATCAGAGTCTTTTCCAATGAGTCAACTCTTCGCATGAGGTGGCCAAAGTATTGGAGTTTCAGCTTTAGCATCATTCCTCCCAAAGAAATCCCAGGACTGATCGAGTGGGGGGATATTAAAGGTTTACTGCTCACCAGGTGGTGCTAGTAGTAAAAAAAAAAAAAAAAAAAACCCTGTCAATGCAGGAAATTTAAGAGATGTGAGTTCAATCCCTGGGTCTGGAAGATCTGCTGGCGCAGGAAATGGCAACCCACTCCAGTATTCTTGCCTGGGTAATCCCATGAACAGAGGAGCCTGGTGGGCTACAGTGCATGGGATCACAAAGAGTCAGACATGACTGAAGTGACAGCATGCACGTACACATGCGACTCATTCTAACCAAATAGAGGCAAGTTGACCCTGATCATCTGGATGGAAAGTGATGGTTAAAAAAGGTATTTGACATATAAACTGCCGTATACCAACATCCCTTGTCTTGGCCAGTATTCTCTGTGACAGTCACAATGTCAGGTCCACCAGCACAAACGGCAGCATCAAGGCCTTGAACATGGGCCAAACAGAACTATTAAATGGAGAAATAGTTTCCCTTTGGCTCCCTTAAGTTTGGAAATTGCTGTTATTTCTTTTTCTCCCCCAGGAAGCCAATCTTGTTTTGAGGAGGAAAATGAAACTAGGCAATGATAGTCAGATAGGTTCGGGGTCTTCTACCTACCCCACTGAATTGGTCCTAACTATAGCAATTCCAGTCAGTAGTTGGGAGTGAAGGTGAGTCAGAGTGCACATAGATAATACATCTATACTAATAATATACTTGGCAGTGTAGGTCACGATGATGGAGATTTGTAGAGACCCCAAAGTACTCATGCATAGCCAAATGTGGGCAAGGGTCTTAGTGATGGTGATCACAGACCTAAAACCAAAGAGCAGTATCTGTTTCCCGTTCATCCTCATGGCAAAGGTTGTGGGGATCAGAGTCACTATGAACAAGTATCTGAGAGAAACAAGAAACAATTTTCCCCTCATGCCCCCAATGAACTCTAATCTTGGCTTAGGAACTCAGGTCTTACCTAGGGACAGAGGGACCTCAGTGTAATCCCTACTTCTGTCTATTTTAAAACTAAGAGTTCTGAGTAAAGGTTGCTATGACTCTCCAATTCACCTCAAGACTCACTGGGAGGGGTGGGGGGAATGGCACTGTGTCAGTCACAGAGAAGTAACAACCATCACGTGGACCCTACCAGAGCTGCCCATTGGGACCTCCCAGGGACTTGGCTCAGTACCTGGTCACAGCTTTCTCGGTAGGGAACTCATTAATCTTCTCCTTTGAGTCTCATTATCAAGGAACCAAATCCAGAGATATTCAGGGAAAGGCCCTTGTCCAAGTCACCTAGAAGAGGATGCACATTCTGTTGGTCATGCATGAAAAGAAAGTGAAAGCTTAATCTCTCAGTCATGTCCAACTCTTTGGGACCCCATGGACTGTAGCCTACCAGGCTCCTCTGTCCATGGGATTTTCAAGCAAGAGGACAGGAGTGGGGTGCCACTTCCTTCTCCAGAGG
>SJYX01004098.1:84121-133516 GCA_006410675.1 Oreotragus oreotragus | reverse complement strand
GAAAAATACCATTGGTAGCTTGATAGGGATTGCATTGAATCTATAGATTGCTTTGGGTAATATACTCATTTTCACTATATTGATTCTTCCAATCCACGAACATGGTATATTTCTCCATCTATTAGTATCCTCTTTGATTTCTCCCATTTTGAAGGCTGTCTTTTCACCTTGCTTATAGTTTCCTTCGCTGTGCGAAAGCTTTTAAGCTTAATTAGGTCCCATTTGTTTATTTTTGTTTTTATTTTCCATTACTCTGGGAGATGGGTCATAGAGGATCCTGCTGTGATTTATGTCAGAGAGTGTTTTGCCTATGTTTTCCTCTAGGAGTTTTATAGTTTCTGGTCTTACATTTAGATCTTTAATCCATTTTAAGTTTATTTTTGTGTATGAAACACACATTCTTTAACACAAATTCTTTTGGGGGGAGGATGTGTAAGGAGACAAGGCCAGTTCCTACAGAGTTTTATATGCAAAGTTAACCAACTGGAACTTAACCTTGTTGGAGACAGAAAGTCACTGAAGAGAGCTTTAAGTCAGAGACTGACGTGAACATATTAACACTTAGGAAAATCCTTTTGTAATCTGCAAAGACTGGATTGGAGGGGCTAAAACTTATGTGGAGTGAGGGACAATTTGAACGTAGGACTTTTTAATACTTGGTATCCCTGGTTCTTCTCTTGCTAAATTAGTATTTGCAAAAAGTAAACTAGGTAGCAACAGTTACAGCAAGAAATACAGGCAGCTACAATCAAGCTGATTAATCCAGATAAGAAATCTGTTTAATTCTCAATGGGAGGGCTCTTCCTATGACTTCTTTATTTCACTTTTCCTATGATTTCTTTATTTCACTTGACCTAAATAGAGCTAGTCAGACTAGGCATGAAGTAAATTTATAGAGGTGTGTTTAGCGTTAGTCACTCAGTCATGTCCAGCTCTATGTGACCCCATGGACATTGGCCCACCAGTCTCCTCTGTCCACGGGATTCTCCAGGCAAGAATATTGGAGTGGGTTGCCATGCTTTAGGGAGTCTTCCCAACACAGGGATTGAACCCGGGTCTCTCACATTACAAGCAGATTCTTTACTATCTGAGCCACCAGGGAAGACTCTCTGAGCAACAAGGGAAGCCTCTTATAGAGCAGATGAACATTTAAATTAAGACAAAAAGTTAAACCAAAGCAGTGTGAAAAAAAAAAAGTTTCAACTGTGTCATAAGAATAATTCTGGAAGTAACATCCTCAGTGACACAGTAACAAATGTTATTCATTTGCTTGTTCCTTCAGCATATTGGAATGCAGGGATGTGTCATTAGTACAACGATCCCCAAGGACAGATATATCTAGTTTCCTCTTCCCTGGTAGCTCAGATGTTAAAGAATCTGCCTGCAATGTGGGAGACCTGGGTTCGATCCCTGGGTTGGGAAGATCCCCTGAAGGACGGCATGGCAACCCATTCCGGTATTCTTGCCTAGAGAGTCCCATGGACAGAGGAGCCTGGTGGGCTACAGAGGAGCCATGGGGTCACAAAGAGTTGGACATGACTGAGCAACTAAGCACAGCAAGCCTACATAAAGGCATGGTTTAATATTAATACATTGGAGGATCTTTATTTTAGTTGTTTTTTAACCTTTCATTGTTTTTTACCTTTCATTTCTACTAATATTTTTAGTTTATAAGATCATACTCTGGGTTTCAAATCTTTAGTGGAAGGTTTGAAAAAGATACTTAAATAATCAACCTAAACAGTCATGCCCTAGGAAGCAGCCAAATGAAATAAACCATGGAATTTTCTGATTAAAAAACTTCAAAGAAATTGCAACCAGCTGTTCTCCCTTCACCACCGATTTATTTCCTCTGAAAACTGATCAAGAGGAAACAGTCTTTGGGAGGAAAAAAATCGCTTTAGACATATGTCAGGACTCACTGATAGTATCACTTTACAGTCATGCCCTAGGAAGCAGCCAAATGAAATAAACCATGGAATTTTCTGATTAAAAAACTTCAAAGAAATTGCAACCAGCTGTTCTCCCTTCACCACCGATTTATTTCCTCTGAAAACTGATCAAGAGGAAACAGTCTTTGGGAGGAAAAAAATCGCTTTAGACATATGTCAGGACTCACTGATAGTATCACTTGGTAGAAGAATAACCAACTGAAAGGCAGAGTAGTGAGAGAGAGAAAACATTTGTAAAGTGCTTTTAAGAACTGCTAACTTAGAAATACATTGACTGTCTTCTAGAATTTGAGAGACTTGATTAATCTTGCTGATGAGAGACCAGAATCCATTAAAAAATCAAACAGTTAAGTCAGAAGAAGATTGAAACATCCCTTTCATTACCAATGAGCACTGAGAGAATATGGCTAGATGTACTGGGCTCTGTAATTAGTCCGATTTACCCACCAGGCCTGGGGGACTCAGAGGGCAAGAAGAGAATGGCTTGAGCTGAGTAGGACCAGTTCCTCTCCCTAATCCACCCATCAGAGGATACATGCACCCCAGTGTTCACTGCAGCACTGTTTACAACACCCAAGACACAGAAGCAACCTAAATGTCCATCGACAGAGGAATGGATCGAGATGTGGATTCATACACAATGGAACACGATTCCGCCATTAAAAAGAATAAAATGATCCCATCTGCAGCAACACAGATGGACCTGCTGCTGCTGCTAAGTCGCTTCAGTCGTGTCCAACTCTGTGCGATCCCATAGATGGCAGGCCACCAGGCTCCCCCATCCCTGGGATTCTCTAGGCAAGAATACTGGAGTGGGTTGCCATTTCCTTCAATTCATGAAAGTGAAAAGTCAAAGTGAAGTCGCTCAGTTGTGTCCAACTCTTCGCGACCCCATGGACTGCAGCCTACCAGGCTCCTCCATCCATGGGATTTTCCAGGCAAGAGTACTGGAGTGGGGTGCCATTGCCTTCCCCATAGACGGACCTAGATATTGTCATACGAAGTGAAGTAAGTCAGACAGAGAAACAGAAATATCCTGTGACATCCTTTTTGTATGGAATCTAAAAAAGAAATGATACAAATGAACTTATTTACAAAACAGAAACAGACTCACAGACTTAGAGAATGAATTTATGGTTCCCAGGGGGAAAGGGTAGGGGGTGAGATGGACAGGTACACACTGCTATTTTTAAAATGGATAACCAACAAAGACCTACTGTACATCACTGGGAACTCTGCTCGATGTTATATGGTAGCTTGGATGGGAAGGGAGTTTGGGGGAGAATGGATCCCTGTACATGTATGGCTGAGTTGCTCTGCTGTGCACTTGAAACTATCACATGTTAATCAAATATCAATACAAAATAATAAAAAGTTTTTTGAAAAAACAAGCCCCTCTTTCCTTGGAGAGGTGCTGGGGGCTAGGGAGGCCATACAGTAATAAAGCCCCTTTCACATGAAAGAATTTATTAGAATGAGGAATGATCTTGTCCCCTGACCCCAACATTCACCACGACTTGATCATAATTGGTGACACAAACAGACTCAAACACTGCTATTTATTCAAGAGCAATAAATACCACGTGGTAGAATTGAGATTTGAATTTCAAACCATCTGACTCTATACTCTTTTCCTCTCCCAAGGAATTGTTCCACTGTAGGGGAAGAAAAATTGCTTCTCTACCTTCTTAGGGTCTTCAACTAAGGCTAAGAAGTAAACTGACCTAAGATATTCAGTTCATTCAGTTCGGTCACTCAGTCATGTCTGACTCTGTGCGACCCCATAGACTGCAGCATGCCAGGCTTCGCTGTCTGTCACCAACTCCCGGAGTCCACCCAAACCCATGTCCATTGAGTCGGTGATGCCATCCAACCATCTCATCCTCTGTCGTCCCCTTATCCTCCTGCCCTCAATCTTTCCCAGCATCAGGGTCTTTTCAAATGAGTCAGTTCTTCGCATCAGGTGACCAAAGTACTGGAGTTGCAGCTTCAACATCAATCAGTCCTTCCAATGAACACCCAGGACTGATGTCCTTTAGGATGGACTGGTTGGATCTCCTCGCTGTCCAAGGGACTCTCAAGAGTCTTCTCCAACACCACAGTTCAAAAGCATCAATTTTTTGGTGCTCAGCTTTCTTTATTGTCCAATTCTCACATCCATACATGACCACTGGAAAAACCATAGCCTTGACCAGATATTAAAAGGAGAAAAAAATATAAATTTTATTTAGTAATTTTCACATGTGCATGGGAGTCTTCACAAGAAAAATGAAGACCCAAAGAAGTGGCTATGGAACAGAGAGGAACAAACCTGTCTCCATGTTAGATCTATTGCTTTAGCTCTAACCTTTCTGCTTTGCTGCCTGTGTTTGGTCATGCTGACTGCATCTCTGTAAAATTATGTTGTCTATAGAGCCTGAAATATACATGCTACCACATTCTGAAAGCTCTGACCTTTAAAGGTATAACACTTTCATTCATACAGAGATAAAAAGTTGCAGAACAGAAAATAATAATTGTCTTTGGAGGTTATAAGAACATTGTGACCAGACCTAGAGGGACAGCTGCAAGAACAAAGGATGCCAGCACCAAGAAGCCTGCAACAAAAGCTTCCCTCCCCTTTTAGTATAGAAGAAGCTTGGATTCTACCTAACGTAAGGTGCTTCTTTGGGACATCAGTTCACCATCTTCCCAGTTTGCTGGCTTTCCAAATAAAGTCACTATTTGTTGACCCAACACCTTGTCAGCATGCAGCACACAGGCTGAGCTGGACTCAGTAACAGTTGTGCCTAAGTGCCAGGTTAAAAAAATAGCAGAAGTTGTAGACAAGTAACTAAAATATATGGGTAGGCTAAATGAAGATAAGAGTTATTTTGACAAGATCTGTTTGTACAGATTTCTCTCAGTCTGGGCTCCACATCTCTGGTGATGAGAATACTTCTTTCCTCCTGGTATAGGGAGGGGATCTCTTAAACAGGAGTTTCACCTTCTGCTTTCAAGAAGAAAAGGGGAGGTCAGAGTGCCCTTCTTGTACCAGCTGACTTCCAAGTACTTTTTGCTCAAAATAATCAGGATGCCAAAGCAGCATATTTGGGGATGGCATGTCCTTAACTCCTTCACAATCTTTTTCTCAGAATATGGTAAAATAGGGACTATTCAAAGAGCTTTAATTGTATCCTATTAGGAGATTATAAGGAAATTCATGATTTCTTCTTTCTATCAACCAAGTGTAACAAAACAATTAAGAAGACAACCTTCCCCTCAGTGGAATTTGAAATGTCCCCCTCAGATCCAGGAAGTAAGAACCAGACACTGTGTTTCTAAGAGGAACCCTCTCTACCAAAAAGGAGGGAAGTTGGGTTTTCTATTGGAATTGTTTTTGGAAGCAATTTTAAATGAGATCACAGACCTTCTGGATCAGATATCAAGGTCAGTGTTATGAGAAAAAAAGAAAAAGACTACAGAAATAAAGTCAAGGAGAAAGCAGAAGTTGGGGAGCTTGGGAAGGAGTGGAAGGAAAGCAGACAGAGGAGGGATCTGACTCTCAAAAGGCCCCATGCTGAGAGTTCCAAGAATGGGGTGTTGCCCTGGGATCGGCTGGCAAGTGACCAAGACAGCAATTTATGATTTCTTTTATCAACCAAGTGTAACAAAACAAATTGCTGCCATGGTCACGGTTCAAATGTCTGATGGCCTTGTCAGAGTCTTAGTCAGCTCGCCAAACTGTCACCATCTGAGTCTGTATGTAGGATCTGACCTTTTCAGTTTGGGGACTTATTGTAAGGCTAAGTATTCAATAGAAGGCACACTCTTCAGCTCACAGAGCCTCCAACTTAGGGATAGTTCCAAATTGATATCCCTCATACTTAAAATTGCTACTTTGCATTAAATACTTGGAGCATTGCCTTCTCAAACTCTGAATGAGCTCTTTAAATCGGGATTTCTCAACCTCAGTGGAATTTGAAACTTTTCCCTCAGCTCCAGGAAGATGGCTATTTGGAACCCATCTTCTCAGTCTGTCATTAAATGTACTAGGCTACTTTTGTTCAGAGTTTTTTTTTTTTTTTCTTATTTTCAAGATTAAAATATATATCTAAGATTAGCAGTTATACCTCTTGTTCATGTAAGACTGTTGTCAGCTCAAAAAAAAATTAAAAGCGTTAGAATCATTGCTTTAAGGAAGAGAACCAGCAATGAGATAAACTACTTATCAGTGCATCTTTTTTCTTTTTTTCTTCCTTAAATGCTTTGTACTTTCTCACTCCCTTCATCACCCAAAACCCATACTGTTTGGGCTGTTGAGAACCAAGGTTGTTCCAGAGAAAACTGAGCTAAGTAATAGGAAAGAAGTTCTCCAAACTGTCAAACTCCTAGTAAAGACCAGCTTGTGCTACTGCCTGTCTTAGTCTGTAGAATTCACAGAAGGTAGGGGGTCTGTTGCCCGCCCAACCTAAGATGCAGTAAATCAGAGTCCCAGTAGCATTCAGAAATGCCCCTTTGTAAAAGAATGTTGTCTACAACATTTCCACCCTTGGGAAACAGCCTAATTACTAATAGAAGGCAGGAGCACCATCCAACACAAAGGTTACTCTCTAGAAACTCTTTCTAAGCTTTTGTTTATCCTTCCACTTTTAGAGCTGCAGGCTTAAAACTTGGCTATTTGAAAGAAGAAAAGTATATAAATGCAATTGGTGTTAACATAAAGCCAGGGAAAAATGGAAATCACACCAGGCAAAAAAGTTGGCTGCCAGTTAGGAGGCTTGATTTGTCTTGGTTTGTGAATTCCATTTCTACCCATAGCCCTGAGATATTAAGAAAATTTGTAACAGCTGAAAAGAAAAGCTTTGGCATTTTAAAGACTGCTACACTCTATTCCATTATTTTCTTTCTTTTCATTATAGATTTAGTGACTTGGGACATGGTGTGAGCCTTAAAAAAAAAAATCTAATGAATGTGAAAGAATGATTTGGGTAAACACACAACTAAAATTAGCACACTCTTCTAATCTGCAGTGAAGAATAGTATAAAGTTTACACTTCTTTTTTTTTCTTCATGTCTTCAATAAGTCTTTAAATACTTGGAGGGCTTTGTAAAATATAAAGGCACACAAAAACTTCATAAAATTCCCTTCCTTTCTTCAAAACTTTTATATTCATTTCTCATTTCTAAATGGACTTTAAAAATAGAAATAAATGAAGCCAAACTCTACTGAAATGATTTTTTTTAAAGTACCACAATTTAAAATATTCTGACTATAGAAAATCATAAAGAAGGAAATATTAATAGTTATAAGAGCAGAGATAACTGTGTTACTATGCTATATACACTTTCCTTATAGTTTTTTCCTACTTAAACAGTATTTTTTTGCAGTTTGAGATGTTGTACTCTTTTTTAACATTTGCTTTGGTGAAATATTAGGCATACGGGTAAAGGGATAGTTAGGGAGATTGGGAATGATATGTACACACTGCTATACTAAAATAAATAACCAATAAGGGCCTACTATATAACACAGGGAACTACTCAATATTATGTGCCAAGCAAAATGGGAACATAATTTGAAAAAGAATAGGCACATGTCCAGGTATAACTGAGTCACTTTGCTGAACACCTGAAACTAACACAGTGTTGTTAATCAACTATACTCCAGTGTAAAATTAATAGTGTAAAAAATTAAAAAAGAAAGATGGTGGAAAGAGTTGTGCAGCTAATAAATATTTAAAAGGAAACCTTCATAACCACCTCCTTGTTCAAGCATTGCAAGGTCCATAGAAGCCCACAGTTAATATCCCTTCTTGCTGACTCCTTCTTCTTACAAGCACCTTTTGGCATTTAATTGTATTACCCAGGTTGCCTGACCACAGGGAGAAAAGAGCTCTGGTGCCAGGACAAGCATTCCATCCCCCATGAGATTTTTTTTCCTTTTCTGATCTTAAACTGTCAAGTTACCATTTTGGCTTCAAATATCAGTGCTTTGAACTTGGTTTCTGGGAATCTCCTCCCATGAAATGCATCTGATCTCAGTGCTGCCAAGATCACATTTCCAAGTCTGAAAGATAAATGCTAGAAATTGGCATGAGATACAATCACCAAGGTAATCTCAAGGCTGATAGAATGTAAGCCTACTGGCATTCCCAGGGCAATACGTGTTCAACCTTAACACTGGCTTAGTATACCCATGCCTTTCCCACAGACATTTTGCTAACTTTGGAGCAGACAGTTTGTCTAAAAATTAAAATTGCAAAAGAACAGTTTGAGGGAAAATATGATTGCCCAGCACTCTGCCCACCTTAATTTCAAAAGTAGAGTTGGAGCTATTAATGTTTCCAAAGCTGAGATTGGGAGTTTGCTACAGAGTTTATGTAGGGACTCAGACAGCTACAGAAAACATATCTCCTAGATCCACAAACGTCCTTTTCCTCCTTCCCCTGTCCTGTCTTTAGGAAAGCTGGCCTCTTGTTACCCTATCAAATCACTCAGACATACCCGCTCGGCTTCCTACATGCTCAGCCCTACACAACTGAACAGAGGTTATCATTTCCCCTCTCAGTAGAAACAGGATCAGCTCTGCCGTCTCCTCACTAGGGCTTTGGTCAAATGGAGAAGAGTGGATGGAAAATTACTAGGAGAGAGGTGACAATTGTTATATTCCATTGAACAAGAACAGCGTGGAATGTAATCAAAGCCTAACTTTCTTGGATTTCCATTTTCGTGGGGGAAACATTTTTCCCTACCACTGGATAAAAACTCACCAAACTTCATGATTTTCTTTTCACTTTAAAATGAGTCTATGGTCACCTGAATATATTACTGAAATGTAATCCATTTAGTCCAAGGCAGTAATCAGCACTTTAATGTTTATAGACAGGCGGGCCTGCTGGCGGCCTAAGGCTTGTACTGGCAGGGTGTCCCATTGAGACGAAGGCGAGGGTAGTTGGTTTCTGTTTTTTTCTCAGCTCACTTCCTCCTGAGTCTTTGGCAGTAGTTTCCACTCAGCCAGTGAAAAAGAGACAGGGCAGGGACTAGGCTAGAAAGTTCCTACTTAGTGAGTGGGCCTGTCACGTGTCAAAATTCTCTCCCTTTCTCTCTCTCCCCCCTTCTCTCTCTCTCTCTCTTTCTCTCTCTCTCTCTTTCTCTCTCTCCCCCCTTCTCTCTCTCTCTCTCTCTCTCTCTCTCTCTCTCTCGTGGGCTCTGGGTGACCTTCTGTGGGCCCCCTGGTGAGTCTGTCTGACCACGGTTCCCCTGACTTGGGCTGTGCTTCTCCTCCCGTGGGCCCTTTTGCTCACATCCACTCACTCTCACGTGTGGAGTCTCCTCACCCTCCTATAGGTGGTCTTCCCAGGCCTCTCTTTTGGCCTGCTCTCGATAGTTCTGTGTTTACTGATACATCCACTCACTAACTCTGCTCTTTTCTTTTCTCCAGGTCAGTAGGGGAGTTCAAGGATTGTGGAACTGCTCCTGGAATCATCAACTTTGAAGATTCTTTCAGAATGCCTGAAATGTGGCTTACATTTTATTCTGGTATCTGTTTGGTAGCTTCAGTTTTAACATTTTGTACTGTTCATTCAATCTTTCAATAGCTAATTAACAAACATGCCTTCTATTCTGGGAAACCTTTTCTTTTTTTCATTCTTAATCTAATTTTTATACTCTTATCAACCTAAAAAAAAAAAAAAACAATAAAACCATACAAGAGTTCCAGTTCAAAAGGCAAAGCATGTATCTGAGATCAAAGAATTGCAATTCAAGGTACTCAGATTTAGGTAGAAACCCAAATAAGTGTCCCAGTGACAAGAGAGGCTCAGCATTTTTACGGGAAAAGGGAAGGAGATGAGACAAGTTATTTTTAAGAAGAGTTTATTGGGACTTCCCTGGAGGTCCACTGGTAAGACTTCACACTCACACTGGAGGGGATATCGGTTTGATCCCTGTTGGGAGAACGAAGATCCTGCATATCACTCAGCATGGCAAAAAAGAGGAAGATTTATTGGTGCAAGATGAGGTAATCAATCCGGTGAAGTGTTCATTAGTCAGAGAGGTAAAGCGAGATTCATACTTCATTAATCAATCAGGTGAAGTGATCACTGGGTAAAAGTGCACTTTTATCAGTCCTCTCAATAGGATATTATTGTTCTTGATGCCTTCTTGGAACGTCGGCAGTTTGGCCCAGTTCAAAGGTTCAGAAAACAGGACATACCAGGCAGTTCCACTGGAATGGCTGCTCCAGCTCTGTTCTAAATGGTTCCACTCAACTCATCTTTCACAATCTTAACTTTGAGATTATCTTGTTAAATTCATATTTATTTGTAAATTTTTTAATAATTAGATGTTTTCATGAAGAAGTTTATTTTTCCCCCTGGGTTATGTTTACTTTCGAAATAATTTTTAAATGTATTTTTCTCTCCAACAATTTTTATTTTCTTTTCTCCCCACTTTTCTCCTAACATATTTAACTATATTTATTTAAATAGACCCCCAGATTGACATACTACTTTTTGTTTCATTTGTATGTTAGGGGCTTTCCTAGTAGCTCAGCTAGTAAAGAATCTGCCTGCAATGCAGGAGACACTGGTTCAATTCCTGGATCATCGGCTGGAAGATCGGCTGGAGAAGGGATAGGCTACCCTTCCAGCATTCTTGGGCTTCCCTGGTGGCTCAGATGGTAAAGAATTTGCCTGCAATGCGGGAGACCTGGGTTTGATCCCTGGGCTGGAAAGATCACCTGGAGAAGGAAATGGCAACCCACTCCAGTATTCTTGCCTGGAGAATCCCAGGGATGGGGGAACCTGGTGGGCTGCTGTCTATAGAGTCACACAGAGTCAGACACGGCTGAAGTGACTTAGCAGCAGCAGCAGCACATACATATCTGGGCTTTCCTGGAAGCTCAGTTGGTAGAGAATCCGCCTTCAGTGACAGAGACCCCAATTCAATTCCTGGGTTGGGAAGATCTGCTGGAAAAGGGATAGACTACCCACTCCAGTATTCCTGGGCTTTCCTTGTGGCTCAGCTGGTAAAGAGTCTGCCTGCAATGTGGGAGACCTGGGTTCGATTCCTGGTTGGGAAGATCCCCTGGAGAAGGGAAAGACTACCCACTCCAGTATTCTAGCCTGGAGAAGTCCTTGGGGTCGCAAAGAGTCAGACATGACTGAGCAACTTTCACTTTCCAAGGGGCAGAGAAAGAACTGACAAATTCTCTGATGTAAAAGCTCTAAGATAAAGGAGGTCAGGGGCCCAGGCTTAGGAAGAACCAATCTAAAGTCCATTCAAGCTAAGGGGAGAAGTGGAAACAGTGACAGACTTTACTTTTTTGAGCTCTAAAATCACTGCAGATGGTGACTGCAGCCATGAAATTAAAAGACACTTGCTCCTTGGGAAAAAAGTTATGACCAACTCAGACATCATATTAAAAAGCAGAGATGTTACTTTGCCAACAAAGGTCCATCTAGTCAAAGCTATAGTTTTTCCAGTAGTCATGTATGAATGTGAGAGTTAGACTACAAAGAAAGCTGAGTGCCGAAGAATTGGTGCTTTTGAACTGAGGTGTTGGAGAAGACTCTTGAGAGTCCTTTGGCCTACAAGGAGATCCAACCACTCCATCCTAAAGGAAATTAGTCCTGAGTATTCATTGGAAGAACTGATGTTGAGGCTGCAACTCCAATACTTTGGCCACCTGATGCAAAGAACTGACTCATTTGAAAAGACCCTGATGCTGGGAAAGATTGAAGGCAGGAGGAGAAGGGGACAACAGAGGATGAGATGGTTGGATGGCATCACTGACTCAATGGACGTGAATTTGAGTAAACTCTGGGAGTTGGTAATGGACAAGGAGGCCTGGTGTGCTGCAGTCCATGGGGTCACAAAGAGTTGGATACAGCTGAGCAACTGAACTGAACTGAACTGAACTGAAGGTTGACTTAATTGTCTTATTTGCCATAGACAATGACAGCATAGGAAATGCAGGCCACCAACTACCCAACCATTTCTCCTTACTTAGCTTTATTTCCATGATTTGATGTGAAACAATGATCATCAAGGCCACAAAAACAGTGGAAAATACTGTTTCAGTTGTTGGTACAATTATACAGGGTTTGTAGCTAGCACCACAATGATAAAAAACATAAGTACAAATTCTCTGAAGCGGGAAAATCAAAGTCTAAAAATTTCCTTTGGAGATCAATTTACTCCTCAGATCTTCATAGTCAATACAGACAAATGTTCCTAATGTTTCTCACTTGAGATTTATCTATTTAGACTCTGCACTGTTCAGAAAATATACTGACACTGAAAACTTCCTCAGTAATGAAGTATTTTTGTTCTACAATGAAGTGTTTGCAAAGTTGCTTAGGCTGTCATTTATAAATGTGATTGTCTTTTTAATGTTCAATAAATTAGACATCCTTTACATGTTTTAAATTATGCTATCATCTCATATTTATTTTCAATCTCATATTTATGAGACCATATAGATTTCTCAATTGTTTGCACTAATAAAAGAAAGTAAGTGAAAAAGATGAACATACTTTTAAAATGCTTTTTTGTTCTTATATTTACACTTATCCTATATTCCAAAAATGTATTTTGAGTGCCTTGCCTCAAAAAGACAGTTACTGGCTTTTTCTATCTGAATTTGAGTGACCTCCCCACTGCAATACACCTTATAAGGTGAGGTGAGATGAGGTGAAGTAGCTCAGTCTTATATTTACAGTTAATCTCTCCCTTGCTAACCCTCTTTGGAATTAGAAATTCTGCTTTATTTCCAGAAGACTTTCCCTCATGAAACTAAATTCCCTCATTCAGTTCAGTAAACACCTCCCCACTGCAATACACCTTATAAGGTGAGGTGAGATGAGGTGAAGTAGCTCAGTCTTATATTTACAGTTAATCTCTCCCTTGCTAACCCTCTTTGGAATTAGAAATTCTGCTTTATTTCCAGAAGACTTTCCCTCATGAAACTAAATTCCCTCATTCAGTTCAGTAAACACCTATTATCTCCTGCTATGTTCCAGCCATTATATTAGTCATGAAGAGGCCATCCCAGCTCAAAAAGCTCATGGCCCAGTAGGATTCAAGTTAAAAGTAGGAATGTGAGAAACAGGTTGACAAACAGAACATCGATTTCACAAACAGTATCAATAAACTTTAAGACAAGATTTTTACATGAATGAATCACATTCAGATATATTTTCAGTCACCAGTCCTGTTTCCTCTGCTTGCAACACTATTACTTACTGCCCTAAAAATCTCACTCATCCTTTAAACCTTAGTCCAGTTATCACCTCCTCCAAGTAATCATGGCCTTCACATACCACCCATGTTGGGTGGCTCATAACACTCTGTCTTACTGCTTAAACACTGAATTGCATTAATTTATTTACTTGTCTCTTCAACTGGACAGTAAGTTCATTAATGACTGGGGCAAAGTCTTTATCTCCAACTTCCAAGAGCCTCAACTCTGAATGCAATAAATGTAGGCTGGGAATAAATCGATAGATGACTACATACAATAACAATACAAGCTAGTATTTATTGACTAATTTATTGCTGCCACCCACTATGCTGTTTATGTGTATTATTTTAATTATCTAATTATTATTCCTGATATACATATGAGAAAAACAGAAGCTATCAGAGGTCAAGATGAAGTAACTATTAAATGGTGGAAATGGAATGGAAACATTAGCAGTTTGACTTTGAAGCCTGCTCTCTTAACCACATCATGAATGAATAATGTAATTTTCAAATTGGTATTACACAATTCAGAATGAGACTATTTTCATAAAGCAAGTGGAACAAATTTCTTCTAGGGCTAGTTAAGTTAGCAAAAGTTCCAACATGGGAATAAAAATGTCAAAAGTTTAAATCTCCCCACAGAAACAGAAAAATGCTAGATATCCTACTAGAACTAGTTAAGCATGAAGTGTGAAATGTTAGTTGCTCAGTCATGTCTGACTCTTTGCGACCCCATGACTGTAGTCCATCAGGCTTGTCAGTTCATGGAATTCTCCAGGCAAGAACACTGGAGCAGGTAGCCATTCCCTTCTCCAGGGATCTTTCCAACCCAGGGATTGAACCCATGTCTCCTGCATTGCAGGCAGATTCTTTATCATATGAGCCACCAGGGAAGCCTCTAGTTAAGTATAAAGTTGTCCAAAAACAGGAATAGACTTTCCAGAAATCCTTGCAAACTGAGGACTTCACAATAAAATATTTTCAGAGTATATATCCAGTTTTGAAATATTGACATAATTCAGCAATCATGCTTGATTTATTGGTAACTAAATCCTAGTTCATTTTTTAAATAAAATGTTTATTTGTAACATTTATTCTAAATCTTAGATTTTAAATTTACATTTGAATCAAGTTTTGATTTAAATCAAAATGTCAATTTCCTAATCCTAATAATTCAGTTTTACAGGGATATGGTAAATTTTTGTACTGAGTATGTTATTACTTGAAAAAATTATATTAATGATATTAATATTATTGTTAATATTAATGATGTTATTACTTGGAATAAAAGATATTACTTGCAATAAAACCTTGCTCCTTAGAAGAAAAGCTATGACCAACTTAGATGGCATATTAAGAAGCAGAGACATTACTTTGCCGACCAAGATCCATCTAGTCAAAGCTATGTTTTTCCAATAGTCATGTATGGATGTGAGAGTTGGACTATAAAAACACCTGAGCGCCAAAGAATTGATGCTTTTGAACTGTGGTGTTGGAGAAGACTCTTGAGAGTCCCTTGGACTTCAGGGGCCCAGGCTTAGGAAGAACCAATCTAAAGTCCATTCAAGCTAAGGGGAGAAGTGGAAACAGTGACAGACTTTACTTTTCTGAGCTCTAAAATCACTGCAGATGGTGGCTGCAGCCATGAAATTAAAAGACACTTGCTCCTTGGGAAAAAAGTTATGACCAACTCAGACATCATATTAAAAAGCAGAGATGTTATTTTGCCAACAAAGGTCCATCTAGTCAAAGCTATAGTTTTTCTAGTAGTCATGTATGGATGTGAGAGTTAGACTACAAAGAAAGCTGAGTGCTGAAGAATTGGTGCTTTTGAACTGAGGTGTTGGAGAAGACTCTTGAGAGTCCTTTGGCCTACAAGGAGATCCAACCACTCCATCCTAAAGGAAATCAGTCCTGAATATTCATTGGAAGAACTGATGTTGAGGCTGCAACTCCAATACTTTGGCCACCTGATGCAAAGAACTGACTCATTTGAAAAGACCCTGATGCTGGGAAAGATTGAAGGCAGGAGGAGAAGGGGACAACAGAGGATGAGATGGTTGGATGGCATCACTGACTCAATGGACGTGAATTTGAGTAAACTCGGGGAGTTGGTAATGGACAAGGAGGCCTGGTGTGCTGCAGTCCATGGGGTCACAAAGAGTTGGACACAGCTGAGCAACTGAACTGAACTGAAGGTTGACTTAATTGTCTTATTTGCCATAGACAATGACAGCATAGGAAATGCAGGCCACCAACTACCCAACCATTTCTCCTTACTTAGCTTTATTTCCATGATTTGATGTGAAACAATGATCATCAAGGCCACAAAAACAGTGGAAAATACTGTTTCAGTTGTTGGTACAATTATACAGGGTTTGTAGCTAGCACCACAATGATAAAAAACATAAGTACAAATTCTCTGAAGCGGGAAAATCAAAGTCTAAAAATTTCCTTTGGAGATCAATTTACTCCTCAGATCTTCATAGTCAATACAGACAAATGTTCCTAATGTTTCTCACTTGAGATTTATCTACTTAGACTCTGCACTGTTCAGAAAATATACTGACACTGAAAACTTCCTCAGTAATGAAGTATTTTTGTTCTACAATGAAGTGTTTGCAAAGTTACTTAGGCTGTCATTTATAAATGTGATTGTCTTTTTAATGTTCAATAAATTAGACATCCTTTACATGTTTTAAATTATGCTATCATCTCATATTTATTTTCAATCTCATATTTATGAGACCATATAGATTTCTCAATTGTTTGCACTAATAAAAGAAAGTAAGTGAAAAAGATGAACATACTTTTAAAATGCTTTTTTGTTCTTGTATTTACACTTATCCTATATTCCAAAAATGTATTTTGAGTGCCTTGCCTCAAAAAGACAGAGTTATTGGCTTTTTCTATCTGAATTTGAGTGACCTCCCCACTGCAATACACCTTATGAGGTGAGGTGAGATGAGGTGAAGTAGCTCAGTCTTATATTAACAGTTAATCTCTCCCTTGCTAACCCTCTTTGGAATTAGAAATTCTGCTTTATTTCCAGAAGACTTTCCCTCATGAGACTAAATTCCTCATTCAGTTCAGTAAACACCTATTATCTCTTGCTATGTTTCAGCCATTATATTAGTCATGAAGAGGCCATCCCAGCTCAAAAAGCTCATGGTCCAGTAGGATTCAAGTTAAAAGTAGGAGTGTGAGAAACAGGTTGACAAACAGAACATCGATTTCACAAACAGTATCAATAAACTTTAAGACAAGATTTTTACATGAATGAATCACATTCAGATATATTTTCAGTCACCAGTCCTTCCTATTTCCTCTGCTTGCAACACTATTACTTACTGCCCTGAAAATCTCACTCATCCTTTAAACCTTAGTCCAGTTATCACCTCCTCCAAGTAATCATGGCCTTCACATACCACCCATGTTGGGTGGCTCATAACACTCTCTGTCTTACTGCTTAGACACTGAATTGCATTAATTTATTTACTTATCTCTTCAACTGGACAGTAAGTTCATTGATGACTGGGGCAAATTCTTTATCTCTAACTTCCAAGAGCCTCAACTCTGAATGCAATAAATGTAGGCTGGGAATAAATCGATAAATGACTACATACAATAACAATACAAGCTAGTATTTATTGACTAATTTATTGCCACCACCCACTATGCTGTTTATGTGTATTATTTTAATTATCTAATAATTATTCCTGATATACATATGAGAAAAACAAAAGCTATGAGAGGTCAAGATGAAGTAACTATTAAATGGTAGAAATGGAATGGAAACATTAGCAGTTTGACTTTGAAGCCTGCTCTCTTAACCACATCATGAATGAATAATGTAATTTTCAAATTGGTATTACACAATTCAGAATGAGACTATTTTCATAAAGCAAGTGAAACAAATTTCTTCTAGGGCTAGTTAAGTTAGCAAAAGTTCCAACATGGGAATAAAAATGTCAAAAGTTTAAATCTCCCCACAGAAATAGAAAAATGCTATATATCCTACTAGAACTAGTTAAGCATGAAGTGTGAAATGTTAGTTGCTCAGTCATGTCTGACTCTTTGCGACCCCATAACTGTGGTCCATCAGGCTTATCAGTTCACGGAATCCTCCAGGCAAGAACACTGGAGCAGGTAGCCATTCCCTTCTCCAGGGATCTTTCCAACCCAGGGATTGAACCCATGTCTCCTGCATTGCAGGCAGATTCTTTATCATATGAGCCACCAGGGAAGCCTCTAGTTAAGTATAAAGTTGTCCAAAAACAGGAATAGACTGTCCAGAAATCCTTGCAAACTGAGGACTTCATAATAAAATGTTTTCCGGGTATATATCCAGTTTTGAAATACTGACATAATTCAGCAATCGTGCTTGATTTATTGGTAACTAAATCCTAGTTCATTTTTTAAATAAAATGTTTATTTGTAACATTTATTTTAAATCTTAGATTTTAAATTTACATTTGAATCAAGTTCTGATTTAAATCAAAATGTCAATTTCATAATCCTAATAATTCAGCTTTACAGGGATATGGTAAATTTTGGTACTGAGTATGTTATTACTTGAAAAAACGATATTAATGTTGCTATTAATGATATTAATATTGTTATTAATATTAATGATGTTATTACTTGGAATAAAAGCTATGATATTACTTGCAATAAAAGATATTACTTGCAATAAAACCTTGCTCCTTAGAAGAAAAGCTATGACCAACTTAGATAGCATATTAAGAAGCAGAGACGTTACTTTGCCGACCAAGATCCCTCTAGTCAAAGCTATGTTTTCCAGTAGTCATGTATGGATGTGAGAGTTGGACTATAAAAAAACCTGAGCGCCAAAGAATTGATGCTTTTGAACTGTGGTGTTGGAGAAGACTCTTGAGAGTCCCTTGGACTGCAAGGAGATCCAACCACTCCATCCTAAAGGAAATCGGTCCTGAATATTCATTGGAAGGACTGATGCTGAAGCTGAAACTCCAATACTTCGGCCACCTGATGCAAAGAACTGACTCATTTGAAAAGACCCTGATGCTGGGAAAGATTGAGGGTGGGAGGAGAAGGGGACGACAGAGGATGAGATGGTTGGATGGCATCAAAGACTCGATGAACATGTTTGAGCAAGCTCCTGGAGCTGGTGATGGACAGGGAAGCCTGGCGTGCTGCAGTCTATGGGGCTGCAAAGTGTTGGACATGACCGAGTGACTGAAAAACAAAAATAATTCAGTTTGACAGGATTACAGTAAATTTTTATACTGAGTAATGAGGTTATTAAATGTGTACTCAGACTTTCATTATGATTAAAATCCCTCACCTCTGACTCAAATCAAAGAAGTACAGGTATATTTCCATTCTGCCTGAATTCTACACTCATGAAAAGACTATTTTGAGTCAAACCACTCAATAATCTTATATTTACAGCCTCATTGAAAAAGGTGAGTACTTGATCAAGTTTGAAGAGTAGACATTAAGATTGTACTCAAAAAAACTATAGAAAAGGAAAAGGCTGTGCAGACTATCATTTCTCTCATTTCTTGTGGTTTTATTCATGGTTACAGACTCCAGAAGACTAAGTTCTGTCTCTGATCATGTCAACTTCATGTCACCCTGATTGCACAATTAGTTTCCATAGTTTCTCTGTCTTCCTAATGATGCCTTAGCGCCTGACCTAGGTGGAACATATGGGACCAGGGTGCCCTCAGGGCCCCCATGCTATGGGACACAACTCTTCCAGACAGTTACGTAAGTAGTTTCTCAAGCATATTAGAGCATGCTTCTCAGGTCAGCAGCTCCAGCATCAAGTGAGGGCTTACAGGGAACAAAACTAGGCTGAAGACTCTTTCGAGTTGCTTTGTTAATATTACTGATAACTGGCAATTCATCAAAACAATGTTACAGATTTTTGTAAACATCTTTAAACAAGAAAGTAAATTTTATTTGTTTATACACCTCAATTAATGGGTAAAGGTATTTTTATTCCCCAGTCAGTTACTGTATCCATGACAGAATATTTTTAATTAATTTTGTTAGAGTATAGTTGCTTTACAATGCTGTGTTAGTTTCTGCTGTACAGAAATATGAATCAGCCATCCATACACATATATCCCCTCCCTTTTGGATTTCTTTCCCATTCACGTCTCTGGTGGCCCAGATGGTAAAGAATCTGCCTGTAAGGCTGGAAACACAGTAGACATGGTTTCAGTCTCTGGGTTGGGAAGATCCCCCGGAAAAGGGAGCGGCAACCCACTCCAGTAATCTTGCCTGGAGAATTCCATGGACAGAGGAGCCTGGTGGGTTATGGTTCATAGGTTCACAAAAAGGTGGACATGACAGAGAGACTAACACTTTTCCTTTCACTTTTCCCATTCAGGTTACCACAGTGCATTGAGTTGTTTGTCCTACACAGTATGTTCTCAAAAGTTATCTATTTTATGCATAGTATCAATAGTCAATCCCAATCTGCTAATTCTTCACAGCACCCTTCTTCCCCCTTGGCATTCATGTATCTGTCTGATAGAACATTAATGATTGCTAGAATGAGGTAATGCTCAACATCAGTTCTGTTTTCTATTTTTATAGGCATTAAGTGCGGAACTTTAATCATATAAACAAATATGATAATGAAAGGAATTTGTTTAGCAAATGCCATTCAATTCTTTGTACTCCTTCATCAAAACCACATAGTAACCTAAAAATTAAAAATTATTTTTCGTAATTAATCAACCTCTATTAGGTATTTCCCCAATAGGGTTGAAAGAATTGGGAACCAACTAATTGCAAAAGGATTTACCACACAATCAGTAGAGCCACTCACATTCTCTTTTTCTGAGTATTATCACATTGATATTAATTTTTCCCATCATTCTTTTACTTAGAGGAACTTGGTTAACTCTACATGTGCAAAAGGATTGAGCATTCAAGATATTATTAATTCCAGTGTATTTTACTAGAATAGTTATCTTACCACATACTTTAAATTAGTCAAAATGCTAAAACTGTAAGTTTAGCTCATACAATTACTATTATATGATTTTATTATAGATAATTTCATCTCTAATCATAAATAAAATTGACCTATAATCTTCTCTTTTTTTTCTGTCTCTGAGATTTTGGTATCTGCTATCTAAATTATATTCCTTGTAAGAAGTATTGAGCAATTTTTGACTTTTTTACTAATTTCTTGAACAACCTAAAATAAGTTGGTTTTTGGAATGTGTTATTTGAAAGTTCGGTAGGACTAGCCTGAAAAATCATGTAGCCTAGTGCTTTTATAGAGACAACTGTTTTGATTATCATTTCAATTTACTTTCAAGTTTTCTGTTTCTTTTTTATTTCTATTTGACTAAGAATCAGCTTTAGCATTTTGTTTTTTTCCACAAATGTAGCCACATCAGTTCTGATTTCAAATTAGTACATGATTATTCTTAATATTTGCTTTATATTTTAAAATTATTTATACATATGTATGCAATCATTCACATTTTCTTTTCTATACTGTTTTTCTTTCTACATTTTCTNGCTTTAGCATTTTGTTTTTTTCCACAAATGTAGCCACATCAGTTCTGATTTCAAATTAGTACATGATTATTCTTAATATTTGCTTTATATTTTAAAATTATTTATACATATGTATGCAATTATTCACATTTTGTTTTCTATACTGTTTTTCTTTCTACATTTTCTCAGTAAGCTTTACCACAGGTTAACCTAGCTCACCAATCTGTTCAAAGAAACATATTCCATCTTTCATAATCAAGTGTACAAAGTAATTAGATGAAAGAAACACATTCACAAGAAGCAATTAAAAACATAAAATACCTGTGAATAATTTTCAGAGATGTATATGAATTTTTAAAAAGAAATTACAAATCCTTACTGCTACAGAAATTATAATATAGTCCTGTTTCTTTATTGAAAGATTAATATTATAAAAATACCAGTTCTTCCTAAATTACTTTATAGCTTTAATTTGATCCCAGTAAGAATGCCAAAAGTTTTTAGAGAATTTTAATGTGCAAAAAAGGATTTTGAGTTTTATCTGGAAGAATAATCAGACAAAAATAGCAAAGATCCTTTTTCTAAGGAAGCATGAATTCACATGTAGCAGTTATTAAAATATATTATGCTACTGCTTTTTAAAGGGTGTTTAGTGTCTTGCTCACAAAATGTGCAGACAAAGGAGAGAGTCATAGAGTATTGTCTCCCACCAGTCATATTAGTAAATAACCAATCCAAAGTCTACATACCTACTTTGTATGGGTCTATAACAATCTACTCAGCTCTATCTCCAATTTACTTATAAAGAAAATGTAACTGTTTCATCTCCATAAAGAAATGCCTTTGGTTACCTTTCTTTCAGTCAACTTCTATTATAGTGGGATTATGGAAGAGAGGAGAAATTAAGTTCAAATTTAAGCTTTATCACTACCCAAAGACCATTTTGATTGACTTATTAACCTCTATCTCAAAGATTCTCATATTTCATAGATATATCAACAATTTTGGCAAATTTTCATGTGCAGTATTTCCCTCTTTCCCTTGGGTAAAATTTCTCTTCAGTTGATTTAAATGGGGATAGCAGGGCTTTTTTCCATAATCATAAAATTACAAGCGAGACTACATGCAAACTCCAGCCAGTGGCCAAGTGAGTTATCGAGTCACTGGCAAAGTCATTAAACGAGAACAGCAGCTGTCAGACTGGGCTCAGCAACACCTATGTGTTCACTAAGAACTTGGCAAACCCCTCAAAGCACTGTGCCTAAGTAGAACTAGAAGCCTGTTAGACAGACTCAAATACAATGGAATAAATGGAGTAATGGTCTATGTACAGAAAACCAAATGTGTGTGTGTCATCTATGATAATGGAAACTCTGAGGATTAGATAGTTACATGATACTCTGACTAATTTGTCAGCATTTCAGTGCATTAAGTGCTTTAAAACTATCTAGGGACTCAAGCCTCAGACACCAGGCAGTCTTTGGCGTAACATAGTTCTGAAGGGCATTGCACTTTAGCCACATTACTGCTTAAAGAGAAATACTTTTACTTTTTAAAAGGTTTGCTTTAAATTTTATTTTATAGATATCTTAAAAAGTTAAACTTCTCTTTGCTTTAGCCCTGTAGAAAGAAATATCCCTTCACCTCAACAACATGCAGTAAAATAGAGCGTATATTCCAAAATTAAATATAAAAAAATCAAAAGAGAGAACAATAGTAGTTAACTCTCCCTTAGCTTTCATAAAGTTGATGGGGAAAAAAATACTTAGAAAAAAGAAAATGAATCAAAATTTAGATAAAAATGTGAATATTACTTTGACAAAATAAAAAACACTTCTAAAGTAATAAGTCGGGGAAGGCAATGGCACCCCACCCCAGTACTCTTGCCTGGAAAATCCAATGGACGGAGGAGCCTGGTGGGCTGCAGTCCATGGGGTCGCTAACAGTCGGACAGACTGAGCGACTTCACTTTCACTTTTCTCTTTCATGCATTGGAGAAGGAAATGGCAACCCACTCCAGTATTCTTGCCTGGAGAATCCCAGGGATGGGGGAGCCTGGTGGGCTGCCGTCTATGGGGTCACACAGAGTCGGACATGACTGAAGTGACTTAGCAGCAGCAGCAGCAGCAGCAGCAGCAAAGTAATAAGGTAAACAACTTATTAGGGACTGTATTTGTAGCAAGTATTTAAGAGTTTAATCACAGAAATGACCTACAAATTGATAAGAGAAATACTAAGATGCTAAAAGTTCAACCATCAAAGGACATGAACAAATAACTTGCAAAAGAGAAAATGAACTATAGTTTATATATTAGTGGTAGTGGAAAATACTATTATGAGGAAAGTAATTTGGCAACATGTATCAAAATGATAAAATATCCACTAATTTTATAAATCTATCTCAGTGAAATAATATCAGTAAAGGCTCATGTACATTATATGTAGATATTTGGAGACTGTCTAAATGATCAGTGATACATACATAGTTAAGTAAACTATGAACTTGCCCTTATTGATTACCCAACTATTTTACAGAGCGGCTTAGGAAGTCTAACTATATGACACAGAAAGCAATTACGACTAATTAACAGAAGCTGTTTAGCACTTATGTAACCTGATTACAATTATGCATGAAAGAAAATGACTAAAAACAAAGATATTCAAGTCACAATCATTTGTTTCACCAGGACCTGTGTATGACTGATATATATCTTTTCCTAATTTCTAATTTTTTCTAAGCACTTAATATTTGAATTATTAAATATTTCAAATAAATACATCAAACAGACATTTGGTAGCCTTGTCCATCTATATATTTCTGGGAACAACAGGTTTACAAAAATATAGATTGAATTATCAAAATATAAAGTTATATAAATTAATTGCTTTCTGTATATATACATATATATATATATATTGGCCCCCCTATAGTTCAGTTGGTAAAGAATCTGCCTGCAATGTAGAAGACCTGGGTTCGATTCCCAGGTTGGGAAGATCCCCTGGAGAAGGAAATGGCAACCCACTCCAGTATTCTTGCCTGGAGAATCCCATGGACAGAGGAGCCTGGCGGGCTACAGTCTATGAGCTCTCAAGAACTGGACACAACTTAGCGACTAGACTACTACTACTACTCTCTGGTGGCTTAGATGGTGAAGAATCTGTCTGCAATGCAGGGGACCCAGGTTTAATCCCTGGGCTGGGAAGATCTCTTGGAGTGGGAAATGGCAAACCACTCTAGTATTCTTGCCTGGGAAATCCCATGGACAGAGGGGCCCAGTGGGCTACAGTCCACTGAGTCACAAAGAGTCAGACATGACTGAGCAACTAACACATACTATTCATCAAAGCACAAAGTTATATAAATTAATTCCTATGTGGCAATATTATATTCCATCATAATTTATAAATACTGCAGTAGTTCTGGTTTTGTCATTTTAATACCTGATAAGCACTTTTTAAAATCTTTTCCTCTCAAAATTTGTGATCTAACACTAAAGTTTAAAGATATTTTGGGAAAAGGTACAAACATGTTTTTTAATTTTTCTCCTCAAATGATATTACCATGAATGGCCATTTAAATATCAGAAAACTTAATGAACACACCCACTCATAGCATTACAAAGTCAAGATTTAAACAGAAAATCTGGCTGCTGATGTTTCAAACACACACACTTCATGGACAAAGGACAACATTGAAAAAATGACTTCACTGTAAAATGGGACAGACAAGAGTAATGTCTAAAAGGCTTACAGTGACGACTGAATGAAATCACGTGTCTAAAACATTTGACAAGGTGCCTGGTATGTAGTAAACACCCACTACAGATTATAAAGCCCTTGGTCAGGAATAATTTAGATCATATTACTGCCTAGTCCTGATCTTGCTCTCCTTATGTCAAGCCTGCAGTTTCTAACGTGCATCAACTTTTTTGTTTTTTTGGAGGTTTGCTTTCCCCATGCGAATTCCCACTGGGCAGGTTATTTTCCTGATACAAATATTGATTTATCAACTGAAGGAAGAAAGGAAGCAAGAAAGAGAAAGAAGAGAGGGAAGGAGGGAAGGAAGGAAGAGTATTGTCTTCAATTGCTCAAAAGTATTGTCTGCAATTGCTCAAAGCTCAATTAACAAGACACGAGTCTAGTGACTCATCTATATGTAGTCCCTCAAGTGTATTTCTATCACTTGTATGCTAGTATTTCTTGTCTCTCTTTCTAGATACTTTTGCACCAGTCTGTATAACCCAGGAACTACAGATGTTATAGAGCTCTCCAAAACAAACAGATGTTTATGAATGCCTTCTGAGGCATGCAGCTGTAAAGCAAGTAACCCTTAGGTGAATACACTCCTGTCTATACAAAGGAATTTCTCTGAGGCTCTGCTACATTCTTTTGTTTCATAAAGTTCATTCACTTTTCATTATTTCCTGTCTCTTAATACAAATATTTATATGATTGGGGGTTCGTTTTCTCTTGGAGCTGAGCCTAGTCTGTCTAACACAGGGCTTTTCTATTTAACTGTTTCACATTTAGTACATGTGTGTTTACTTATATTTGTTAGAAAAATTCAATCACTTACCATATTACTAGATAATGGAGTGAAAAAAATAAAGCGCAGTCAATGCAAATTTAAGACCTACTTACTTGTATTTATCCATCATTTCGCTCATTGAATCTATGAAAACTGAATTAAATAAATGTCTTCTATGTGTTCTTGTGGAGTTCATAACCCAAAAAAGATGCTGCTAATAGGTTATATTTTTTGAGTGCTTACATACCCCAGGCATTATTCTACGTGCTTCATATATATCATTTTATTTAAACTCACAAAAACCCTATGACTTTGGTACATTATTTCACAAATGAGAGAATCATAACTCAGTGAAATTAAATGTCTTTTCCAACAGCATAATCAGGAAGAGATCAGCAAGTTTGATCTCAGATCCCTGGTGCATACTTGCTGTGTGCTACTCCACTGTGTAATAATGGTCAACATTTGCAGAGCACTTACTATCTCTTCACAGTACTACACAGCTACTCTTCTCAGTATCATATAGGTATGACTCCTTTTGTCCTAACCACAATCCTATAAAGTCATAATATTATAATCCCCATTTTATTTTTTTTACTTTATTTTGCTTTACAATACTGTATTGGTTTTGCCATACATTGACATTAATCAGCCACGGATGTACATGAGTTCGCAATCCTGAACCCCCCTCCCACCTCCCACCCCATATCATCTCTCTGTATAATCCCCATTTTAGAGACGGGGAAAAGGAAGACACAAAAATTAAGTATCCCCACACGACCATGTGACAGGAACTCTGTTTATTGTTGTAAACAATAGTGAAGGAAGCGGAAGTGTTAGTCGTCTAGTCGACTACAACTCTGTGACCCCGTGGATTGTGGCCCGCCATGCTCCTCTCTCCACGGAATTCTCCAGGCAAGAACACTAGAGCGGATTGTCAGTCCCTTCTCCAGGGGAAGTTCCCAATCCAGGGATCGAACACAGCACCCCCTTCCCCACACTGCAGGCAGATTCTTATAAACAATGCCTATTATTAAATCCAATAGTACAGAAGCACCCCCAAGCACCTGATTCTTGTAAGCAGTGTGCTTATGTAGGAAAAATTCTTTTTTCTCCTACCCTTTTGTTGAACTATCTATCAGGATGACAAGAAGGAAACTGAATAGTTGTTTTCATTACATTTTTATAAAAATGAAAATAATTTTGGTCAATCAAACTATGTATGCATTTTATTGACAAATACTGAAGGATACCAAAAGAATATGAATTACTGAGATTATCAAATCAAAAGACAAATCTAGCCAAAAACAAAACATCACAAACTGTCCCTGCAAGGATTTGAAAATGTACTAGAAGAAAAATGTTACCACTGATGATCTAATTATGTTCCTGTTTTCCAGCAAAATTTACCAGGAGTAACAGTAAGATTCCAATGCTTCTTTCTAAAATTGAATTCTTCAGCTTCATCATTTAAAACTGTAAATATAAAGATATGCTATATAATGTATACAAGTCTTAAAAGTATTTTTTTCTTTTTTCCTGGTAGAACTGATATTGTGAAATTTTGCAAGCTACCTATGATCAATTTCAGAGTTATTCAGAAAAAGAAGTCACTAAGTTTCATTTGTCTGCTTGAATATTTGTTAGAAAATTTGTTGTTGTTTAGTCACTAAGTCATGTCCGAATAAGTGAATATAAATGAAATTAGGTAGGAAAAAACACAAACTTATAATATGCCCATAAAATATTAAAAATATTAAATACTATACCTATATAAGCTGAAGTCTTACAAATTTATAATAATATCCTAGGTAGCCATGGAAAAGTGCTCAAAAATAAATGGAATTTTAAATTTTCTATGAAAAAAATTTAAGAGCTAACACTGGCTACCAGTCATATGCATAAATCATCCCAAAAATCTAAAAATAGAAATGTCTTAAACAGAATGCAAGAAGACATACAGAATGGCTCATCACACTTTCCCAGCTAGGAAAATGTGGCTTTCCCATACATCATTCAATAAAAAACAGATGGGGAAAATTGGTTGCCAGAAAGAAAGAAAAGATATACAGCATGTTATAATTATGAACTTCGAATAAACAAAGAGAGGGAGAAAAATATTTCAAGACAAAAATGGCAAAGTTTCTTCCATGAAAGTTATCTTTCCTGAGTAGGGCAAACTAAGGATAAAGTGACATCCTCTCAGAAATATTAAATACCCCTGAAGTGGACATTTTTTAATCATCCAGAAGCCACCCCTCTTCTTTGGTTATAACCCAGCAAATGCTCTGTCACTCCTGGTACTTGTGGTTCAGAGGTCCCATCCATGCTCTGGGGACAGACTGAGTGAGTCAGGCTGGTTCAGTCCCTCTAGTCTCATGATTAAATCGGGCCACATCAGGGATAAGCATGTCCCTCAAACTGGTCCAATTTAGAGTTAACCCTAGGGTTTGTGCAGAAACTCTGAGGAAGCTGCACTGTTTTTCACTGGAGTTGAACATAGGAGGCTGTAGGTCTAGCATTAATGACAGCCATACTGACACTGCATGGAAGTAGATTGACACCACCGTGCAGGATGGCAGACTGAAGAGACAGTGAGACCCCATGACAGCATTTCAGCCCCTTGATCAACCTGCTCCTACATCAGATGCTCCTCTGGAATTCTGAGTCATGTGAGCCAGCAAACGTCCCTTTTAGCTTAAACCAGTTTGGGTTGGATTTTCTCTCCAGTGATCCTAGAAAAGTCCTTAATGGTCAGACTTCACTCTCAGCAAAAATACTGAATAACGAAAACTAGAGTCACTGTGGTTTACATAGCACAGTTTCCACACTTGTCAAAACAACTCTGTAAATTGTCACTACAATTCCCATTTTATAGATAAGGTTAAATGGGGTCTTAGTCTGTGGGAGCTACTAAAAGAATATACCACAGGGCAGCTTATAAACAACAGAACTTCTCACAGTTCTGGAGGCTGGAAGTCCAAGATCCAGGTGCCATCATGACCCCTCTTCTGGGTTGCAGACTTCTTGTTGAATCTTCACTTGAGGGAAGAGGAAAGTAGCAAGCTCTGTGATATCACTTGTATAAGGGGATTCATCCCATTCATGAGGGCAGAACCCCCATGATCTGGTCACTTTCCAAAGGCCCTATTTCATACCATCGTTTCAGGCTTTAGGATTTTGACCTTATGAATTTTGGAAGGACACAAACATTCAGACCCTAGCATATGTCTTGCCCAGGATTATACAGCTGGTAATTAGCAGCACCCAGGTCTTTATCCTTTTCAACTTTCAATTAAGGTTAAAAAGAAAAAGGAATGCTCAGTGCTATGTCAGGTGGCACAAAAGACACGCTTTAAGTGTAACATCTTTCTAGAATTTCCAGGAACACAGACCTACCAACCAGTTTTAGACTCTGGACCCCAGAATTACAGCATTATAAATCTGTATTGTTTGAAGTCACTAAGTTTGTAGTAATTTGTTACAATGAAAATAGGAAACTAATACAGGGGAGCTATATTTTCTTATAAAAACACAGAAATACAAATATTGAAATACTGAGTGAAATAGGAAGAGTTTCCCTTGCATAAGATTTCTGGAAGCCAAATTCTAATCGCCCAGTATCTGTTCTGCATCACCCAGTTCACTTTTTACTAGCCTACTATTAATATTTCCCAGTCAACATTCAAAAACCTACTTTATTCTATATGACATGGAAAACAAATTTTTAAACTTACTTTTACAATAGCATCTAAAATATGAAATGCCCAGGAATAAATCCAATAAAATATGTAAAAGACTGCATATGAAACCTTAAAACAATATTGAAGGAGATTAAAGATGACCTATATAAATATATAAATCATAACTGCAGACTATAATAACCATATTATAATGTATCATTTATCCTCAAATTGATCTAATGCAATCCACATAAAAGTACCAAGGAAATTTATAAGACAAATTTTAAATTTATATGGAAATGCAAAGGGCCAAGAATAGCTAAGATAAACTTCAAGTAGAAGAAAAGGTAGGAAGACTACTCAACTGAAAATCAAGACTTAGAAATAGAATAAAGGAATAAACAGAGGTGAAGACATGGGCCCACACAAGATGGCCTTTTGGTCTATTACAATAGTAACTTTGCAGAGGCTATCTTTAACAAAAGAACTAGGACAGTTGATTATCCATATGGAAAAGAAAATTAACTTGACCCTTGCCTCATGTCAAACACATAAATCAAAGGAAGTTAGGTTTATATGCTAAGGTAAAAAACAATGGAGGTTTTAGAAAACAATTTAGGATAGTATTTTCATGATCTTGTGCTGAGAAAATTTTATTCATAAAAATTACTTAACAGTAAAAGTTATTAATAAATTAAGCTAATTATAATTAAGAATCTGGTCATCAAATGATACCACTAAGAAAGCAAAAAGACAAATGATGAGGACTATGTGCTATATCAATAACCAGAGGAAGATTGATTCAAAACACAAAAAGAGTTGCTTATTAGAATAACTAAGTCATGGGGATCTAATGTACAAGATAGAAGCTGTAGTTACTAATGTTAAATTGTATGTCTGAAAGTTGCTAAGAGAGATCTGAAAAGTCCTTATCACAAGAAAAAAATGTAATTATATATGGTGATAGATATAGACTACACCTATTTAAGTGATCATTTCTCAAAAAACTTGATCCTTGAACAACATGGATTTGAACAGTGCAGGTCTACTTATTCATGAATATTTTTCAAAAAAATAAACTGTTCACCTTCCAGATCCATAGGTTCCCCATCCATGTGCCTCAGTTTTAAAAAAGCATTCTTCCAAAGCAAAATGTACAGGAGAAACAGTCTAATTAAAAATGAACAAAAGTCTTGAGCAGGCACTTCACAAAAAAGGAAATTCAAAACCAAATAACATAGGCAAAGGTACTCAACTTTATTATTCAGGAGATCCAAACTAAGCCATTTCACACCCACCAGACTAGCAAACATTAAAAAAACTAACAATACCAGATATTGGCAAAGATACACAGTAATAATTTATGTGTGATGCTGGTAGAAGCATAAATGGATGCAACCAATTTGGAAAACAGCTTATTACTGAAGATACATATACTGAAGATATTCTATGACCAGTAATTCCACTCCTACACATATGACCCATATAAATATAAATATGTACATATGTGTGCCAAGAGATATAAAAAGAATGTTCTTAATAACATTATTTTCAATGGTCAAAACTGAAACAACCTAAATGCCCACCGACAAAAAAAATGGGTAAAGTGGGACTTCCCTGGTGGTCTCTTGGTTAAAACTCTGTGCCCACAATGCAGGGAGCCCAGGTTTGAACCTTGGTCAGGAAACTAGATCCCACATGGAGCAACTGAAGATCCTGCATGCCTCAATGAAGACCCAGTACAGCCAAATAAATAAATAATAATTTTTTAAGTGGGTAAAGAAACAAATATATTCATGCAATAAAATATTTCAGTAAAAATTAACAAATAGCAGCTACACAAAACAACATGGATGAATCTCACAAATGTAATGTCAATCAAAAAGAAGCCAGACACAAAAGAATGAACATCATATAATGCCATTTACATAAAATTCAAAAACAAGCAAAACTAGACTTAGTGTTAATGAATGCACATTAGATGACAAAACTATAAAACACAGAAGTGATTATTATTATCAACAGAATGTTTATTTTTAAGAATAAGAATGAAAAGTGTGGATAGGTAGGGTAATGAAAGTATTTGCTCTTGATCTGGCTCATTGTTACATAAATATTTGTTTAAATTTTACACTTATATGCACTTTTTCATTTGTGTCACATTTTTTTTCAAAATTAAATAATTTTTTAAAGTTATGCAGAAAGGGAAATAATTATATTTTACCATGTGGCTTATATCTGAATATTATACATAGATTATCACATGATAATGTAACATGATAATATTTACCAATATATTAATCTGGAAAAAATTAGAATATAACTCTATGAAGAGAATGGGGGCCAAGAATACATATTTGTGTGTTCAGGGAGGAGAATTAAAGAAAAGTAATTCCTTAACTTCCTTAGTGCAAAATCAACAGATAATACCTAAAATTGAGAAAACCAGAAGTAGCAATACAAGCATGTTATTTAGAGATATGGAAATAAACAAAAAAGATATTCTAGAAAAACAAAAAAATTACTACCTCTGGAAGAGAAGAAATTAAGAGCCATAAACAAGTGTTATAGACCTAATTGACTCTTTAAATTATGTTCATATCAGGCAGAAAAGGCCAGGTTATGATGTGATAACAAGCAATCTTCAACCTTAGACACAGAGCAAAAGCAAGAAGTAAACTTTTTCTGATTAAGGTTATTGAAATATACAAATTTAAGATTATTGACTTATACAAATATCTTTAAACTTAGTTATATTGTATGTTTCAAGATGGCCACAGCAAGATCTCTCGTTTCACATGTTTATCTCTTAATGTGATAATGCCACTCTATCCACAGGGTCTGTGGGCCTCTGTTCCTTCCCCTTGATTCTGGGTGAGATTATGACTACAGCCTATAACAACTGACCAAAACTCACACAAGAAGGAAACAATCCGAATGGGATCACATAATATTACAGAAACTGAATCAATAATTAGTAACCTTCAACACAGAGAGCGGCATGCACAGATGGATACCATGGTGAATTCAATAAAATACATAAGGAAGAAATAACCAATTCTCTACAATTTATTCCAGTACAGAGGCAAAGGGAATGTTTTCTGACTTATTTTATGAGACCAGCTCTATCCTTATACCAAAACCACACAAAGATATTACAAGAAAAGAAAATTACAGACCATTATGTCTTGGAAGCAACATATGGCCTTCATTAGGCGTGGGATAAATGGCCTTCAGTAGGAGTGGGATAAATAAAATGGGGTACATCCAGACAACAGAATATTATTCAGCATTGAAACAAAGTTATCCATCAAGCCATGAAAAGACACACAAAGGAAGCTTGAATGTATATTACTAAGGGAAAGAAAATAATCGGGATGGGCTAATTACTTACTGTATGATCCCAACTACATGACATTCTGGAAAAGCTTATGGGACAGTAAAAAATATTCAGCGATTGACAGTAACTGGGGGAAAGGCGTGAGGTGAATAGGCAGAGAATTTTTAGGGCAATGAAAATAGTCTGTATGGTGTTATAATGATGGAATCATGTCATTAAACATTTGCCCAAACCCATAGAAATTACAAAGTAGAGGGATTCCCTTGTATCTCAGTTGGTAAAGAACCTACCTGCAATACCAGAGACCTGGGTTCAATTCCTGGGTTGGGAAAATCCCCTGGAGAAGGAAATGGCAACCCACTCCAGTATTCTTGCCTAGAAAATTCCATGGGCAGAGAAGCCTGGAGGGGCTACAGTCCATGAGTTTGCAAAGAGTCAGACACGACTTGGCGACTAAACCACCAATAGAAAGTACAACACCAAGAATGAACTTTAATATAAACTGTGGACTTTGGGCAATTATTGTATGTCATGTAGATTCATCAACTGTAAAAATGTACCACTTTTGTGGGAATGGTGATAATGGGGAGGCTTTGTTTGTGGATAGGCTGAGGTTATGTGGGAAATCTCTTAATTTTGATTAAGAGATCTTAATTTTGTTGTGAAATTGAAATGCTCTAAAATAAAGTCTTTAGAAAAGCAAACAAATATGTCATAAAAGGTAGCTAATTTTAAAGTAATAAATTCATTTATTACAATACAAACCCTCTCTCATGATATTTTAAAATATCTAGTTAGAAGAAACCATTCTAAAACACGGCAAAATTTCTTCCATTCAGTGTTCCTTCTTTAGGTGATAATCCAAACATTATTTTCTGAGAGTTCATTCTTGTCATCCTACTTAGCTTTTATAACTGGATCTGACAAGCATTTCAGTCACTCTGAAGATCTCCTGAGTTTCAGGTATATTCCCAGTAACTCTCATGAAGAAGCTGTGCTGTGCTATGCGCTTAGTCGCTCAGTCACGTTCAACTCTTTGTGGCCCCAAGGACTGTAGCCCACCAGGCTCCTCTGTTCATGGGATTCTCCAGGCAAGAATACTGGAGTGGGCTACCTTTTCCTACCACAGGGGATCTTCCTGACCCAGAGAAGGAACCTGCGTCTCTTGCGTCTCCTGAGTCTCCTGCATTTGCAGGCAGATTCTTTACCACTAGTGTCACCTGGAAACCCTCAGGAAGAAACTTCTAAAATCACCTTAATAATCAGGACCAATCTCATCCATGTCACAGGATCAGACTCATCAGAGCTTTGTTTCTCAGGAACAACCTCCAGAATCACATCATAAAATTGACCTGCTAGGAGAGCTGCTGCTACTTCTGTGGAAATGGTTAATCTATTTAAAAAAAAAAAAACTTTACTAGTTTTCTCTTTCAAATTCTCTCAGATATCTGAGTTCAAAGACTACTAACTCTCCACATTACTAAAAGCTAAGAGAGCTTTGAAAAATTCTTAAGGAGATGGGAATACCAGACCACCTTACCTGCCTCCAAAGAAATCTGTATGCAGGTCAAGAAGCAACAGTTAGAACCAGACATGCAACAACGGACTGGTTGCAAATTGGAAGAGGAGCACGACAAGGCTGTGTATTGTCAACCTGCTTATTTAATTTATATGCAGAGTACATCATGCAAAATGCCGGGCTGGATGAAGCATAAGCTGGAATCAAGATTGCTGGGAGAAATATCAATAACCCCAGATATGCAGATGACACCACCCTTATGGCAGAAAGCAAAGAAGATCTGAAGAGTCTCTTGATGAAAGTGAAAGAAGAGAGTGAAAAAGCTGGCTTAAAATTCAACATTCAAAAAACAAAGATCATGGCATCTGGGCCCATCACTTCATGGCAAATAGATGGGGAAACAATGGAAAGTGACAAACTTTACTTTGTAGGGCTCCAAAATCACTGCAGGTGGTGACTGCAGCCATGCAATTAAAAGACACTTGCTCCTTGGAAGGAAAGCTATGACCAACTTAGCTTATTAAAAAGCAGAGAAATTACTTTGCCGACAAAGATCCATCTAGTTCAAACTATGGTTTTCCCAGTAGCCATGTATGGATGTGAGAGTTGGACCATAAAGAAAGCTGGAGCACTGAAGAATTGATGCTTTTGAACTGTGGTGTTGGAGAAGACTCTTGAGAGTCCCTTGGACTGCAATAAGATCAAACCAATCAATCCTAAAGAAAATCAGTCCTGAATATTCATTAGAAGGACTGATGCTGAAGCTGAAGCTCCAATACTTTGGCCATCTGATGCAAAGAACTGACTCTTTAGAAAAGACCCTGATACTGGGAAAGATTGAAGGCAGGAGAAGGGGATGACAGAGGATGAGATCATTGGATGGCATCATCGACTCGATGGACATGTTTGAGCAAGCTCCAGGAGTTGGTGATGGACAGAGAAGGCTGGCATGCTGCAATCCATGGGGTTGCAAAGAGTCAGAAATGACTAAACAACTAAACTGAAGAGAGCTATATTTGAAATGCTAAACATTATAGTGAAAAACTTTACCAAGAGAAATAAACTGTGAAAATAAATCAGTCAATAAAGAGAAATAAGTGCATCTGGTTTTTAAGGAGCAATAGCTACCAGCTAGAACATTTACTCAGTAGTCAAATATTCTCCATAGAAAACAGCAAATAAGTAATTGGATTCTGGATAACTTCACTAAACACTTTATTCTGTCATCACTTGTATGCTAAAGGCAAATGTCTTATTGATTAATACATTATATAAATTTGGTAAATCTCTGTTGTCTACTCTGTTCACATCAAGAGATTACAAATTTTATTAAAAATGTATTTAGCAAGTCATTTCAGGACCTAACAAGATAAAGTGAATAATGTTTCAGAAAAGTTGATACAACAAGCAATGCATTCCTTTATTTTTATATGTCTGGAAACTTTTAATCATATACATAAATGGTTTTTAAAATTATATTTAAGTTTATGAATCACATGAACTAACAGTTATTATAACTGACATGAGAATTTAAAATGTGAGTTCTTGCAATAACCATAATGGATCAAAAATATATTCTTCCCTTCTGTATTGAATAAGCAATAGCCACAGACACACACACACATACACACACAACTCTACTAATCAGCCCAAAAACATTAATTTTTCTTAAGTTAACAGAGTCTTAGGGAAATTCAATACTTTTTCTTACTTTTTTCCTTTCTCATGTTCTCCCCTTAACATGAAAATCTATTGTAGTAAGAGTTAAAGAACACTGAAAAAACAATCTTGACCATAGAATTTGATAGACTAAGTCTGAATTATTACTTAAACTTCCAGTTGTAAAAACAAATCCCTGCTACAAATTTATCTAGGCTTTTTTTATTATGTGTTTCTCCCACTGCAGGCATAAATATCATTTGAGTCTTTCTGCATGTGTGTCCTTCTTTGATAGATGGCTTAGTACCAAAACCTTTTTTATTTTTTCAGAGTAAGCACAATTTCCAAATCCTATGTAGTCTGATAACTATGCTATGAAAGATTGGTCAGCACTGATGCAGACAGCCAAGTTCTGCACTGGGAAGAAAGAAAATAAGGTGATGGAGAAAGAATCTGTCCTCTGTCTCTACCCAGAAACACTAGATATTGTGAATCCTAGAGGCCATGAGCAGCAACTTGCAATCTGAGAATTACTCTCACCAATATAACATCAGTGATGCAGAAAACAAACTGCCTTTGGCTCAGGATTCACTTGTTACTACCATCTATTCCCTGACTCCCGTAGAGGAGTGGGAGAAATACAGGAGTGAATGTAAACATGTGAATCTGAGCCCTATCTGGCTCCATTATACTTTTAACAGCAAGTGGTTGGCTTCCATATGCAATGAATAAAGAGAAGATTAGTAACTCTCTTCAATACAATCCATCTCCTCCATCTACACAAATTCAACCCTCTAGGTGGAGTCCTGAAGTAACACCAGGACCCTCTATTCAGACAGAGTAAGGCTGTGGGTACTTGATAAAATTCACCCTTAAAAAAATCTTTACAAATGCTTTTTGCTCAGGCTTCCTCTCTACACTCCATATTCTCTCATCCCAGTCTGATTGTCCTGTTTCCTTCCTGTTTCCTCTTACTTAGGACTCTTCACTTGGAGTGTGACCTAGTTGTTCATTTTACCTGGACCCGATTTCACTCCTGTCCCCTTGTTTTTCGGTTGCTAAGTTGTATCTGACTCTTTGCGACCCCATGGACCACAGCATACCAGGCTCCTCTGTCCTTTACTATCTCCTAGAGTTTGCTCAGACTCATGTCCATTGAGTCAGTGATGCCCTGTCCCTTAGATACAGCTTTTTAGACCACTGACCGTGGTTTCTGGAGTCCCTGTTGCCACACCAAATCCAGTTCCTATAACTATGATGCCCAACACAAGTCTCAAGAAGAGTTTCAATATTTTCTCAAAGAAAGTACAGGGTACAAGGAGAAAGAAGCAGTTTGTTTCCCTAAGTCAAAGGCACCACTGAGTTAATAACAATGAAAAGTGGAGTGAGACGCTTCACATATGACCTTCAACTGTAATAGGTATTTAGCCTCAGAAGCATAAGACTGCAAAGAAAACAAAGGCATCTTTGAATGGAGGAAAAGTAATACATAATACATTTTCATTAAACCGCTGCTCTCACCAGAGTAACCTTTTATTGGTCCCTTCATAGAAAATGCTCAAAAATTAACCTCTTTAATTAAACTTTTAAAATAAATCTATTTAAAGAGATGAGTTAAAATTTAAAATTTCAGATTACAGTTTAAGTAACAACCATGTAACAGCTTAAAAGGAGCTGAATTGGAATTCTATGATCTACATCATACCCAAACCTATAGGGGAGATTTAAAATATATTCCTAAATTGCATCCCAACCTGCCAAATCAAAATCTCCATGGGTCAGGATAAGAAGTCCTTTTAAAAAGTGGTACTAGCAGGCCCTGAAGGAACCTTTGTCAATCCCTGCTCTAAGAGTGATGCTGTAGTTCTCCATTTTATCTTGTGTACCTTGCCTCAAAACTGCCAAAAAACCAAGGAATCAAAATGCCAACCCCAAGGAAATCATAATGAAAGACTTAACATAAATCTACTGATTTTTATTGACTCTAATTGATCAAAATGTTTTGATATCTATTTCCCATTTTACAACCTTGTTGTAGAACAGTACTTAAGAATGTAAAATTGGGATACAAGTGATCTGGTTCCACTTCAGGCTCAGTCACACCCTAGCTCCATGACACTCAGAAATTGCCTCTGTTCTTCATTTTCCTCAGCTGAAAAACCCAGAAATAATGTTAGCATCTACTTCACAAAGTCACTGACAAGACCAAATTACTAAATGCATTCAAATTGCTATAAATAATTCCTAGAATATAGAAGAGCATTCAAGAATCTGAGTTATAATTAATATTATTTTCATCATAGCATTGGTGTGGGAGTTAAACAGTTGGAAATATATCAAGTTCAAGTTAATGTAAATCAGGCTATAAAATACTGCATATTACTGGGACTTTTCTGGTGGTCTCTGTGGGACAGTGGGAAACAAACAGATCCTTAAGAACAGTCCCATTCGGACTTCTTGGTGGTCCAGTAGCTAAAATTTCCCCTTCCAATGCAGGGGGTGAGGGTTCCATCACTGGTTAGGGAGTTAAGAACCCACAAACCTCACAGCCAGAAAACCAAAACACAAAACAGAAGCAATATTGTTACACATTCAATAAGGACCTTAAAAATGACTCACATAAAAAAAAAAAAAAAAAAAAGCCCAAATGTTGCAAATTACTATTTCCTTTCATAGATATTAAAATGTCTTCCTAGTTTATTGAAACCAAAATGTTCACACACACAAGTAATGAATAATAATGAAGTACAGCATATATCCCACTTCTGACACATTCTTGTTTGGGCTTCTTGGTGGCACTAGTATAAAAAACCCACCTGCCAGTACAGGAGAAGTAAGAGATGCAGGTTCAATCCCTGGGTCAGGAAGATCCCTTGAGAGGGGGCACGGCAACCCACTCCAATATTCTTGCCTGGGAAATCCCATGGACAGAGGAGACTGGCAGGCTATGGTCTATACGGTCACAAAGAGTCAGACATGACTAAAGCAACTTAGAACACACACATAGCATATACATATACATATACATATACATATACATATACATATATATATATATATATATCCTGTATACTTGTATACTTCCAAGACTAGTAAATTTAAGCACATAATTTTTAAAAAGTAGAGAGTGGTTTGGTGAATTTATTTTCAAATTGTCTGTTTTGCTCTAGAGAATCTTAATTTCTCAAAAATAATTCTTGCCCAAGTAAATATGCCCCATGACACATGAATGATAAATGCATACTATGGAAGATTTTCTTTCCACAAAACAGTTATCAACTGCTTAAATAGTCGCACAGGGCAGAAGAACACCATATGCGTGGTCAGGTCCTGTGTTTCTCATTTCTGTCATTTAATTGCTCTGTATTTGTATCTGGCTTTACTGCAGGAAAGTCTGATGCATGGAATTTGCCTCAAAGCTGAGGATAATAGACTCTCTTCTTTCACATTTATTCTATACAGCACAATTTTCTGGGGGGGGAAATGTGTAAAACTGCTTTGTGGCAATATATATGGAATCAAGAGTAAAATAATAAAAAGAAAGCATTGTCCAAAGGAAATTTCAGTGACTGAGTGAAACCCTCTGTCAGACATATTTAATTTCATTTAAACACGCCACTTATTATTTATAGTTTTTCAGAGTATAGATGTGAGTCAGGAACCAAAAGTGAATTCATTAAGTAGGGATACTTGAAAGTCATGTACATGTGTCAAAAATGTATTGTGTTAAGAATTGAGGAACCCTACTAACTCCCACCCCTTCAAAAAATGCAGGCTACCTGCTCTTCTTTTAGATTCTAGACCAATTTTATTATCTTACCCTCTACCTTTTTACGAATGCATAAGATTTTAAACAAAAGATGCAGTATTACAGAAATTTTCCATCTTAGCATGAAACCGTAGGAGGACTAAAACTGTTTCTCAATCTCAAAAGAATTAACACGGAATACTGATCACTACTAATTTATTTTTATTCATGTCCTCATTTTTTATTTTAAATTTGTCTTAATTACAATATAAAACATGCTAAAAAGAAAAAACAGAAGACATATATACACCAAAAGACATTCCAGAATGCTGAAAGCAGTGCTACTCAACATAGCACTAAATGAGAAATGACCCAAATCTCTAGAAACAAGAGAATGGATAAATTAATTCTCACATATTCACACACTGAGATACTACAGATCAATGAAAACAATCAGAAAAATCAAAACATGATGAATATTACAAACATAATAATAGAAAAACAGACACAAGAGTATAATCTCTATTGTTGTTTTTCTATAGAATACAAAATAGGTTTAATTAATTGATTTTAGAAATCAATTTGGGCTAGGGGAAATAGTGCTTTTTTTTTCAGCGGTTGTTACTGCTGCTGCCAAGTCGCTTCAGCCGTGTCCGACTCTGTGCGACCCCATAGACTGCAGCCCACCAGGCTTGATCCCTGGGTCAGGAAGATCCCCTGGAGAAGGAAACAGTAACCCACTCCAGTATTCTTGCCTGGAAATCCCATGGACAGAGCAGCTGATAGGCTATAGCCCATGGGGTTGCAGAGTTGGACACGACTGTGCGACTTCACTTTCTTTCACTTCATGAAATCTTGACATTTAGCCAGTATGAGCGAAAGAAGAAAGAGCCCCAGCTAAGGAAAACGGGTTCTCCTTTTCCCTCTAACCCCCAGTCTCGTTGCTTAGACCCTGGACTAACCTTAAGTGGGGGTTTTAGGCACGTGAAGGAACAATTACTACTAGGCCTTGAGCCCCAGATCTGGCTGGACAAGAGTGGGAGCTGAGACTGTGAGGAGAGGAAACAATGATTAAGACTCCGGAGCTTCCAACACAGGAGGCATGGATTTGATCCTTGGTCAGGGAACTAAGATCCCACATGCTGCACCACGCAGCCAAAAAAAAAAAATTTTTTTTCAATTTAAAAACCAGAAGAAAAAAAAAAAGGAAGGAGAAACTTTGAATTGGGTATGAGATTAAAACATCAATGTAATCTGGGTTGGATATATTTTTAGTGTTAATATTTTACTTAGTATATATATTGTTAGTATACTACTTTGAAAAAAAGAAAATCCTCAAAGCTGAAATTTACTAAAGGTTATAGGATCTTCCCTCCTAACTCAGTTGGTAAAGAATCTGCCTGCAATGATGGAGACCCAGGTTCAATTCCTGGGTCTGGATAGATCCCCTGGAGAAGGAAATGGCAACTCACTCCAGTATTCTTGCCTAGAAAATCCCATGGACAGAGGAACCTGGTGGGCTACAGTCCATGGGATCACAAGAGTCGGACACGATTTAATGACTAAACCACCACAGGATCTTCCAGAGCTGTTGTCCAAGGGCAGCAAGATGTGGTGGAGCATTTTTGAAACTGGGGGAATGTGGGGAGGAGGGTAGAGGATAGTCATTTCTTACTTTGTACGTCTCTAAGCCCAGGCCATTTAGCAAACAGGTTACATTTAGAATAAACCTTCAATCACTACTGTAAACTGTTTCTTCATCCTGTGAAAGAGCCCAAACCAAACAATTTAGGTGTTTTCATTTATACTGACAATTGTGAAATAAATAAGGACACATATATCTTGTTATAGCTTATCTTCCTTTTTTTAAACTTCAAATTCTAAAGCAGTGAAAGATTATTATTGTTATTATATTTTTTGGAGGTGAGGCAGACAAAATAAATTCTAATTTTATTTTTTAAATGATGGAAATCAATAAGTATAAAAACAGTAAGTATAAAAACCACAGGTATTCTTAGAGCTTATATATTCCTTATTCAGAAGCTTATCAGGCTTTGTGTGCTTTCTATAAGTAAGCACTTACTTCACAGTAAACAAATACTTTTGTGTTCATTTATTTAGATGAAAGTGTGACTTGACAAAAAAAGTTTTTGTTAAGGAAATTTATGTTTAATAAAATTACACATATTTTCAGTAACTTGAACTGAATTTTTAGTTCTTGTCTTCCATAGCCAACGGAAAAAATTATTTCCTGCACCAACATCAGGCTGTGTCTCACCATGTATTATCAAGGGGATGAAATCTACAGTCTATATACTCAGACATGCAAGTGTATGATTTTCTGTATTTTAAATTACTTACCTCATCTTGGCTCTCGTGCTGCCTCTCCAACTTTGCCAACTAAATGTACCCTGGTGGTTTTATTTGAAAATTGTCTATTTAGAGTAATTACTCATTTCCAGATTTGTGCTTTTCCTGCAAGAGATTTCCAGATTCCTTCTCAACACAGTCTCTAGGCAAGAGGAGAAGGGGACGACAGAGGATGAGATAGTTGGATGGCATCACCGACTCGATGGAGATGAGTTTGGGTAAACTCCAGGAGTTGGTGATGGACAGGGAAGCTTGGTGTACTGCAGTCCATGGGGTCTCAGAGAGTCGGACACAACTGAGCTACTAAACAGAGGTATAAGATAAACTTAAATTTTCAGTCAGCAAAGGGTAGAAAGTGTCTGGTCCTTATGATTTTCTGTGACTGGACAACTCATCTCATTTGGTGAAAGCACTGACCCCCATTCTCACTGTATCTGTTAAGATATAACTGGTCTGTCTGGTCACTGCTTACCCTAACGTAGCATCCACAGGGATGTAGTTGCCCCCACTTGGTCTGTTTAGAATTAGGCTCATATGTGCTGCTGAGAAAAATCATAGAACTTTGCCTTGCCTCCTGAAATGCCACATACTCTATGGCTTTGTTATCCCAACATCAGGCTTCTTATGACTGATTCTCTCAACACTCCTTTCCCATCCTCAGCCTCTATTTCAATATTCAAGGTTCTTTGTTGTAAACAACAGAAGTAGCTTTTCCCTGAATAGGGCAGGGTAGGTGAAGGAGAACAGCTAAAGAATATTTTGCATGACTTGAAGAAACATTGAAATGATTATAAGCTAGACTTGAATCTGGGCTTCTAGAAACAGAATCCAAACTATGCCATAGAACTTCTACTTCTGAGTAGAATATACTAGGGATGCAGCAGGTCAACATTCCCTTTGAGGCAGCTGAAAAACTAAATAAATGAATGAACAAGAATTATACTCTTAGGGGGGTGGTCCTAAGATGGCAGAGGAATAGGATGGGGAGACCACTTTCTCCCCCACAAATTCATCAAAAGAACATTTGAACGCAGAGTAAATTCCACAAAACAACTTCTGAATGCTGTCAGAGGACATCAGGCACCCAGAAAAGCAGCCTATTGTCTTCAAAAGGAGGTAGGACAAAATATAAGGTTTAAAAGAGAATTTTTACAAATCTAAAACTTGTATCACTAGAAATGTTCTCTAACCTGCATTTTAAAATTCAACAATATCAATAAAGATTTTCATCATCAAAAAAAAAAAAAAAGATAAAAAGAGAGACAAAAGAGGCAGGGATGGAGATCCATCCCAGGAAGGGAGTCTTAAAAAAGAGAGAAGTTTCCAAACACCAGGAAACATTCTCACTGGCAAGTCTGTGGCAAGGCTTGGAACCTCAGAGGGCAACATAACTGGGAGGAAAAATAAATAAATAATTAAAACCCACAGATTACATGCCCAATGGTAACTCCCAGCAGAGAAGCAGCGCAGATGCCCGCATCTGCCACTAGCAAGTGGGGCCCAGGCAGGGAGGCACAGGCTGCATTGCTTAGAGTAAGGACCAGGCCTGAATGCTGCGAGGGCAATCTGAGGCAACTAACTTGAAATAGCAAGCCAGACTGGGATAGCTATCCCACGAAAAGCCCTAATCTAAGGACTCTTGCGAGTCCCTTGGACTACAAGGAGATCCAACCAGTCCATCCTAAAGGAGACCAGTCCTGGGTGTTCACTGGAAAGACTGATGCTGAGGCTGAAACTCCAGTACTTTGGCCACCTCATGTGAAGAGTTGACTCACTGGAAAAGACCCTGATGCTGGGAGGGATTGGAGGCAGGAGGAGAAGGGGACGACAGAGGATGAGATGGCTGGATGGCATCACCAACTCGATGGACATGCATTTGAGTGAACTTTGGGAGTTGGTGATGGACAGGGAGGCCTGGCGTGCTGCAATTCATGGGGTTGCAAAGAGTCAGACACGACTCAGTGACTGAACTGAACTGACTGAAGACACTGCCAGGTCCGCTCACAGAACAACGGACTGAGCAGAGAGAGCTAGCCGGCTGCGGACCAGCCCATCCCCCGCCAGAGACAGGCAGGCAAGGGCAGCCAGAGCCGGAAGGGGGCAACTGCGGCCCCAGAGAGGCATCATCTACCAAACTGCAAGCAGGCTTCGTTGCTAACCAAGACTTCTTGGGATTCTGGACGGTTGACATCCACCAGGAAGGTCACAGCCAGAGATCAGCTCCCCAGAAGAGACACACGGCACACCTGAGAAGGTGACTGGTTGTATACCCAGAAAACTGAGTGGCAGGAATGGGGGAGGCAATAAGTCACAGCGACTGCGCTCGCCAAACACCTAGTCACCTGAGCTGCTCGGACCTGGGAAGGGCACAAAACGCAGACCCAAGTCTGTGCCTTTGTGGAGTACCCGAGTACCTGAACCTGAACGGCTTAGACCTGGAAAGTGCGTACAACCCAGGGCTGGCCTCAGACAGTTCCCAGCAGAACAACCTAGAAACTAAGAAGTGTATACAGGGAAAGCACACACACCATGAGTGGGGGCAAACCCAGTGTGGCTGAGACACTGCGAGCACACGCCAGTGTTATTGGTTTGCAGTATTTCTCCCTCCCCACAGCACGACTGAACTAGTGAGCCTAAAAAAAGTGTCCACCACCACCCTCTTGTGTCAGGGTGGAAATTAGACACTGAAGAGACCAGCAAACAGAAGAAGCTAAAAAAAAAAAAAAAAAGAGGGAACCGCCTTGGAAGTGACAGGTACGATAGATTAAAACCCTGTAGTTAATACCAACTACATAGGAAGGGGCCTATAGATCTTGAGAAGTGTAAGCCAGAACAAGGAACTATCTGAAAATGAACTGACTCCACACTGTCAACAATACCAGAGAAAGTCCTAGATATATTTTTAATATTATTATTTAATTTTTAAGTCTATTACTCCTTTAATTTTCATTTTTATAACCTACTATTACTTTGCAAAAAAAAAGATCCTATTTTTTTAAAGCAAACTTCATATATATATATTTTATAATTTTTGTGACTTTTTTTTTCTTTAATATTGTTTTTTTGAGAATCCAACCTCTACTCTTGATTTTTAATCTTTGCTTTTTGGTATTTGTTATCAATTTTGTACCTTTGAGAACCCAGTCGTCAGTACCCATTTTTACTTGGGAGCAAGATTACTGGCTTGACTGCTCTCTCCCTCTTTGAACTCTCCTTTTTCTCCACCAGGTCGCCTCTATCTCCTTCCTCCCCCTTCTCTTCTCTACCCAACTCTGTGAATCTCTTTGTGTGTTCCGGGCCGTGGAGAACACATAGGGAACTGATTACTGGCTGGATCTGTCTCTCTCCTTTTTAGTCCCTCCTTTATCCTCCTGGCCACCTCTGTCTCCTTCCTCCCTCTTCTCTTCTCCATGTAACTCTGTGAACCTCTCTGAGTGTACCTCACTGTGGAGAAACTTTTCATCTTTAACCTAGATGTTTTATCATTGGTGCTGTATAGATGGAGAAGTCTTGAGGCTACTGTAAAAATAAGATTGAAAACCAGAGACAGGAAGCTTAAGTCCAAATCCTGAGACCACCAGAGAACTTCTGACTACAGGGAACATTAATTGATAGGAGCTCATCAAATGCCTCCATACCTACACTGAAACCAAGCACCACCCAAGGGCCAACAAGTTCCAGAGCAAGACATACCATGCAAATTCTCCAGCAACACAGGAATATAGCCCTGAGCTTCAATATACAAGCTGCTCAAAGTCACACCAAACCCACTGATATCTCATAACTCATTACTGGACACTTCATTGCACTCCAGAGAGAAGAAATCCAGCTCCACCCACAAGAACACGGACACAAGCTTCCCTAACCAGGAAACCTTGACAAGCCACCCATCCAACCCCACCCACAGTGAGGAAACACCACAATAAAGAGAACTCCACAAACTGCCAGAATACGGAAAGGCCACCCCAAACACAGCAATATAAACAAGAGGAAAAGGCAGAGAAATACCCAGCAGGTAAAGGAACAGGATAAATGCCTATCAAACCAAACAAAAGAGGAAGAGATAGGGAATCTACCTGAGAAAGAATTCCGAATAATGATAGTGAAAATGATCCAAAATCTTGAAAACAAAATGGAGTTACAGATAAATAGCCTGGAGACAAGGATTGAGAAGATGCAAGAAAGGTTTAACAAGGACCTAGAAGAAATAAAAAAGACTCAATATATAATGAGTAATGCAATACATGAGATAAAAAACACTTTGGAGGGAACAAACAGTAGAGTAACAGAAGCAGAAGATAGGATAAAGTGAGGTAGAAGATAGAATGGTAGAAATAAATGAAGCAGAGGTGAAAAAAGAAAAAAGAATTAAAAGAAGTGAAGACAACCTCAGAGACCTCTGGGACAATGTTAAATGCTCCAACATTCAAATCATAGGAGTCCCAGAAGAAGACAAAAAGAAAGACCATGAGAAAATCCTTGAGGAGATAATAGTTGAAAACTTCCCTAAAATGGGGAAGGAAATAGCCAACCAAGTCCAAGAAACCCAGAGAGTTCCAAATAGGATAAACCCAAGGCGAAACACGCCAAGACACATATTAATCAAATTAACAAAGATCAAACACAAAGAACAACTATTAAAAGCAGCAAGGGGAAAACAACAAATAACACACAAGGGGATTCCCATAAGGATAACAGCTGATCTTTCAATAGAAACTCTTCAGGCCAGGAGGGAATGGCAAGACATACTTAAAGTGTTGAACGAAAATAACCTACAGCCCAGATTACTGTACCCAGCAAGGATCTCTTTCAAATACGAAGGAGAAATCAGAAGCTTTACAGACAAGCAAAAGCTGAGAGAATTCAGCACCACCAAACCAGCTCTCCAACAAATGCTAAAGGATATTCTCTAGACAGGAAACAAAAAGGGTGTATAAACCCGAACCCAAAACAATAAAGTAAATGGCAACGGGATCATACTTCTCAATAATTACCTTAAACGTAAATGGGTTGAATGCCCCAACCAAAAGACAAAGACTGGCTGAATGGATACAAAAACAAGACCCTTGTATATGCTGTCTACAAGAAACCCACCTCAAAACAAGGGACATAAACAGACTGAAAGTGAAAGGCTGGAAAAAGATATATCATGCAAATAGAGACCAAAAGAAAGCAGGAGTGGCAATACTCATAGCTGATAAAATAGACTTTAAAGCAAAGGCTGTGAAAAGAGACAAAGAAGGCCACTACATAATGATCAAAGGATCAATCCAAGAAGAAGATATAACAATTATAAATATATATGCACCCAACATAGGAGCACCGCAATATGTAAGACAAATGCTAACAAGTATGAAAGGGGAAATTGACAATAACACAATAATAGTGGGAGACTTTAATACCCCACTCACACCTATGGACAGATCAACTAACCAGAAAATTAACAAAGAAACGCAAACTTTAAATGATACAATAGACCAGTTAGACCTAATTGATATCTATAGGACATTTCACCCCAAAACAATGAATTTCACCTTTTTCTCAAGTGCTCACGGAACCTTCTCCAGGATAGATCACATCCTGGGACATAAATCTAACCTTGATAAATTCAAAAAAATCGAAATCATTCCAAGCATCTTTTCTGACCATAATGCATTAAGATTAGATCTCAATTACAGGAGAAAAACTATTAAAAATTCCAACATTTGGAGGCTGAACAATACGCTTCTGAATAACCAACAAATCACAGAAGAAATCAAAAAAGAAATCAAAATATGCATAAAAATGAATGAAAATGAAAACGTGACAACCCCAAACCTGTGGGACACTGTAAAAGCAGTGCTAAGGGGAACTTTCATAGCAATACAGGCATAACTCAAAAAACAAGAAAAAAAGTCAAAAATATAACCTAACTCTACACCTAAAGCAACTAGAAAAGGAAAAGATGAGGAACCCCAGGGTTACTAGAAGGAAAAAATCTTTAAAATTAGGGCAGAAATAAATGCACAAGAACAAAAGAGACCATAGCAAAAATCAACAAAGCCAAAAGCTGGTTCTTTGAAAGGGTAAATAAAATTGACAAACCATTAGCCAGACTCATCAAGAAACAAAGGGAGAAAAATCAAATCAATAAAATTAGAAAAGAAAATGGAGAGATCACAACAGACAACACAGAAATACAAAGAATCATAAGAGACTACTATCAGCAATTATATGCCAATAAATTGGACAACGTGGAAGAAATGGACAAATTCTTAGAAAAGTACAACTTTCCAAAACTGAACCAGGAAGAAATAGAAAATCTTAACAGACCCATCACAAGCACGGAAATTGAAACTGTAATCAGAAATCTTCCAGCAAACAAAAGCCCAGGTCCAGACGGCTTCACAGCTGAATTCTACCAAAAATTTTGTGGAAGAAATGGACAAATTCTTAGAAAAATACAACTTTCCAAAACTGAACCAGGAAGAAATAGAAAATCTTAACAGACCCATCACAAGCACGGAAATTGAAACTGTAATCAGAAATCTTCCAGCAAACAAAAGCCCAGGTCCAGACGGCTTCACAGCTGAATTCTACCAAAAATTTAGAGAAGAGCTAACACCTATCCTACTCAAACTCTTCCAGAAAATTGCAGAGGAAGGTAAACTTCCAAACTCATTCTATGAGGCCACCATCACCCTAATACCAAAACCTGACAAAGATGCCACAAAAAAAGAAAACTACAAGTCAATATCACAGATGAACATAGATACAAAAAGCCTTAACAAAATTCTAGCAAACAGAATCCAACAACACACTAAAAAGATCACACATCATGAACAAGTGGGCTTTATCCCAGGGATGCAAGGGTTCTTCAATATCCACAAATCAATCAGTGTAATACACCACAGTAACAAATTGAAAAATAAAAACCATATGATTATCTCAATACATGCAGAGAAAGCCTTTGACAAAATTCAACATCCATTTGTGATAAAAACCCTCCAGAAAGCAGGAATAGAAGGAACATACCTCAACATAATAAAAACTATATATGACAAACCATAGCAAACATTATCCTCAATGTTGAAAAATTGAAAGCATTTCCCCTAAAGTCAGGAACAAGACAAGGGTGCCCACTTTCACTGCTACTATTCAACATAGTTCTGGAAGTTTTGGCCACAGCAATCAGAGCAGAAAAAGAAATAAAAGGAATCCAAATTGGAAAAGAAAAAGTAAAACTTTCACTTTTTGCAGATGCCATGATCCTCTACATAGAAAACCCAAAAGACTCCACCAGAAAATTACTAGAGCTAATCAATGAATATAGTAAACTTGCAGGATATAAAATCAACACACAGAAATCCCTTTCATTCCTAATAATGAGAAAATAGAGAAATTAAGGAAACAATTCCATTCACCATTGCAGTGAAAAGAATAAAATACTTAGTAATATATGTATCTAAAGAAACAAAAGACCTATATATAGAAAACACTGGTGAAAGAAATCAAAGAGGACACTAATAAATGTAGAAATATACCATGTTCATGGATTGGAAGAATCCATATAGTGAAGATGAGTATACAACCCAAAGCAATCTATAGATTCGATGCAATCCTTATCAAGCTACCAATGGTATTTTTCACAGAGCTAGAACAAATAATTTCACAACTTGTATGGAAACACAAAAAAAAACTCAAAAAGCCAAAGCAGTCTTGAGAAAGAAGAATGGAACTGGAGGAATCAACTTACCTGACTTAAGGCTCTACTACAAAGCCACAGTCATCAAGACAGTATGGTACTGGCACAAAGACAGAAATATAGATCAATGGAACAAAATAGAAAGCCCAGAGATAAATCCACACACATATGGAC